>VXAB01003171.1:88350-309270 GCA_013399175.1 Odontophorus gujanensis | reverse complement strand
CCCCCCGCCCCGCCCCAGCAGCGCTTCCCCGGGCCGCGATGTCGGGGGGAGCCGCGGACGGCGCCCCTCCGGCTCCCCGCTTCCTAGCTCCCCCGCCGCCGCCCCCCAAGAACGGTTCCAGCTCGGACAGCTCCGTCGGGGAGAAGCTGGGAGCCGCCGAGCACGGAGCCTCCGGGACCTGCGGAGCGAGCGGTGGAGCGGGGAGCGGAGGCCGTAGCGAGGAGTACCGCCGCCGCCGCCACACCATGGACAAGGACAGCCGAGGGGCGGCAGCCACCGAGCACCGCTTCTTTCGCCGGAGCGTGATCTGCGACTCCAACGCGACGGCCTTGGAGCTACCCAGCCTGCAGCCCGCCGCGCCCTCGGCTCCCGTGTCGGGAGGCAGCGCCGCTCCCTTGGTGTCTCCTCCTGAGTGCGTCCGCACCTCCTGCATCGCTGTCGGCGCCTCGCGGGCCTCCTCACTGCTGCAGCAGCCCCTGCCACCTGCCCCGCTCCCCTTGGAAGGACGCTCTGCCCAGGAGCCCCCCGCCGCCAAGGATGCTGCCCCACTGCTGCCCAAAGAGGAGGAGGATGAGGCTGCCGCGCTGCCCCCCACCAGCGCCGCTGGCAGCACGTCGACTGCCAGCCGGGAGTTTGAGGAGCGGAGGACACAGCAGGAGGACATAGAGGAGCTGGAGACTAAGGCGGTGGGCATCTCCCCTGATGGCCGCTTTCTGAAGTTTGACATCGAGATTGGAAGAGGCTCTTTCAAAACTGTATATAAAGGACTGGATACTGATACCACTGTGGAAGTCGCCTGGTGCGAGCTGCAGGTAAAGCAAATAAAAATGGTGAATTACCAGAGTGTGGCCAGGCTTCTAGGTACTTGGCCGTGTGTGTGATAAAAACCTGTGTATTTGAGGTCTAGTTTACATAGACAGGGAACTGCGGATCTTACTTAAGCCACCCTCTCTGGAGAAAAGTGCAGCGTTTCCTTGGAGTCTGAGTAATTTTTTTATTTTTATTTTTTTCTTTTTATCTTCAGAGATTGTACTACGGTTCTGTTTCTTGTGACATCTTGAATTTTACTACCAGCAAAAGGTAACTAGGTTTGTGAAAGTACTTGAACGCAGCTCAGAGAGATTGAGGGAAAATCTGTCATAAGTTAATGACTGTAACTTTTTGAAATTTGTATTTATGTGCTTCTCATAGCACTTTGTGTGTTGTGGCACTGGGTTATTGTAGGCATAGAAAATACCCTGAGTCATTTAGTGAATAGTTTTAAGTTATGAAAAACTGTTTCTCGTTCTGAGAGCTAGGGTTCTTGCTCGATACAGGTACAAGGAGGAAATTAAGTATCTCCTTTATGAAGCTTTGAAAAACCTCAAGCTTAACCTTTGCAGATGGCTGGTGGATAAAACAGAAATGAGAATAAGGCCACAGTTCTGCCCAAGCCCAATCTAATGATGGCAAAAATGCCCACAGTTCACACGAGTCAGAGCTTGTGTAACTGAGAGCCAGGTTGCTGTGCAACAACCTTAAAAGAAGTGGGAAGAGCTGGGGTACCAGGAACAAATATCTGGTGTAGTATTTGGCTTTCAAAGCCTCAGTGTTAAATTAAAAGGATAGTGCTTACTTTTTAGTGTTGTTTCAGTACAGTCTACAGAGGGACTCGTACTATGGCTTCATTATTCTGTGTGTTCTGATGCAATTTAGGGCAGACAAAAGAGCATTGGGTCAGAATCCCAAGAGCTTTGGAGGAGGATGAGAGCAGATAGCTCCTTGCAGTACTATAGGGAGACTTTGTTCTCCTCCAAAGCAATTTTGTATCTCATCCTTCAGCAGTACCTTTGTAGATTGTTATTGCCCTTAACTCTGTGCTTACTGACTGTGGAAGTAAGCTTCCAGTTTTCTGAGACTCTTAAGCGTGCACCCTTCCTGCATAGTGGTTATGTTCTTCCTGGGGTGGTCTTTTGAACATGATTTTTAAGTAGTGTTGGGCTCTGCCTAAGCTTTTTGCATGCAGTTTGAACTGAGATTAATCCTCCAAAATGGTATGACTTCTATTTCTAAATTTAATCTTTGTAATTTTGCAGTTCTTCTACTTTAACCTCTGAAATCTGTTTTAATCTTTACAGTGTGCTTACTGGTCAGAAACTAATGACAGCTCGGCATCAGTCACTTTCCAGTAATACCACCTCTGCTGAACTGTCTTAGTCATGTTCTGTACTATGTGAACAAATAGTCCAAAGTGAGGTGCCTTCTTTGAAGCATGTAATTAAAAAGCTCATTTAGGAAGAATATGTTGCTGAGCTTTCAGTTGATTGAAGGATTTCACGAGTGGTTTCTAAAATGACAGTGAGGCTGCAAATAGTGGTCGGGGGAAAATGTTGGGTGTTCTCCTTGAAGGCTATGTATATTGAAGGAGTACCTTGCAGATGAAATCATTTTGAAAGCTGTAGCTTTCCTCTCATAAAGAGGCAGCATACAAAATGTTGTTTTTGAAACATAAGCATTATTTTTGTAGCTTTTAGAAGTACTCCTTGAAGGACCTGTCTGTATGGTTAAAGATATTAAGATAAGGTCTTGTTTTATTGTGTCTGAAAATAAAAGGAGGAACTTGGGAGCTGTTGGTATGATGGCTACATGCTCTTTTTTTATCTAGGGAAATATAAATGTTGACAGGACAAAGAAATTCCATATGTGTGTTTTCTGTCAGTGTCTGATTTCGTGAAATGGTCAAAATTAAAATGTCATCTTAGTTTTCTTAGTATCATCTTAGTATGATGCCCTGAAGATTGGTGACTCTTTGAAGCACTCTTATTTTATGGAAATACGTATGAATTTCTTCCATGCATACTATAGTAACCCTAACTATCTTGTGCTTGTTTTTAATTGCCTTGATGTGTGTTTTTAGCAGTAAAATGACTTTTCTTACCTGTGCTTATGCTAGCAAGCATAGGCATCCAAGGTGTCCTACCACTCCAGAGCCTGCTGTAGTACCACTCTAGTGCTGCCAGGTGACCATTCAGGTTCAGTTGTTCATCTCTGCACTTGTTCAGAATTGATGAAGGCATACCACAACTCTTTGGAATTACATTCTTTCAGAATTTTCTAGCATATTTTCACTGCTTCAGTTTCTTTAAGTTCCCTTTGGAAGAAAGGAATATACTGTCTGCTTTCTGTTCAGTTGAATTAGTGTTTAAATGTTTGAGCAAATCTTGTAGCAGGAGTTGTGTGGATCAAGGACAGTATGGACGAATGTGTAATAATTGCGTTCTCCATCATTGTAAAGTCACTCTGCCAGAGGCAGTCTTATTTTTATGTCTTCTGTAGGGACAAAAAGTAAAATCCAGGAAAATCAGTTCCTTCTCAAAAGGAATGTGGTTGCTGTTTTATCAAATACAGCTCAGGTTCCCAAGGTGCTGATGATTCTTTGGAGCGTATTGTTCTGTGTCCTTAAGAAGGCTTTTCAGTAGCATTGTAATTTTACGCTTGATGTACTTAATTGCGGTGGAAATAGATATGACATTCTGTGGATTTCTCCTAACTTTCTGCTGTGAGAATCTCCAGCAGGAGAGGTGCTGGCCAAGGCTTGTTATTTTTTCTTTATCTGAGGAAGATGGAAAGGTGTGATTAGAAGGAATTGGGTATTTCAGGGTTTCTCATAGATACATAACAGAAGTCTACACATGGCTGATAGACAATCCTAGCTTAACTTGCTCCTACAGACAGGCTATGAACTGTAACTGAACCTAGTTTAAATATTGGATGCAGCTATTTAATTGTGAAAAACACGCCCTGCTGTGAGCATGGAGGAGATGGGAAGAGCTCAGCAGCAACTGCTTAGGGCTTCACTTACTGCATGGACACTGTTCAGCGTTAACCTTTATATACTTTTATTCCCATTGTATAGGTTCATCTTGGCTCTAGTTATTCTGAATCAAGTGTGCCTCCTACTGTTGCCATAAGCACATCTCATAAATTTAGTGAAGTAGTAGTTTTGGATTACTACTTTAATGATATTGAAGTAGTAGGTAGAAGTTAACAAAAGTGGTTAGTGCTGCTGTTTCCTATTGTAATTTAAAATGTCTTTTCCTGTACAATCATGTTACTGTTGTAACTTTTAAAGTTACATTTGAGTGGTGAGTCTTTTGTCACCTCTCTGTACAGCTCAGGTAACGTGGCAAAAATGTGATGCCTCTTCCTGTTACTTCTGATAGATGAAGTTAATGCCAAAGGTAGTAAGAGTCATGTAGTTGATTATAAAAGCCACATCTCGGGGACAATGTGTCACCCTCTGAGTCCTTCTTTCAGTTTGAGTCAGTTTGAAACAAGATGCTTGTTAACCTCTGGTCTATGGGAGGACACAGGCTGGTACAGTCTACACAAAATGTAGCGTGGAATTATTGCTATGGGTTCTGTTCAAATAAGTAACTTTTCAAATATGGAAGATGGAGCTGTTTTGAACTGTGTATTTGTTGAGGATTTGGAGGCCTACCTACTTTCATGTGGATAGCATCTTTTAAAGGAAGCACGATTTAGCAACTGCAACTAGAATGATATTTACATTAGCTGATAAACTATGAGCATGGGGAACTGTATACCGCATGCCTAGAATGTGCTATATCACTGCTGTACCTTCTGTTTCCTTCCCAGAAAGGACAGGACAGTCAATTGTCAGTTACAGTTCATGAATACATCTTGCTGATGTGTTGCCACCCTTCTCACTCTACTGTCAGTGTGGTGCTGGTCTCATTACTGTGTACAGTGCATGAGCTGATGTGGAGAAGGAGGTTGGGTGCTGTCTCCCAAGCAGGACAGAGCTTCTGAAGCGAAGCAGTGAGTTTGGAAGGCAAGCTGTGCAAGAACACGCTGTGCTAGTTACTACTTGGAAGGGAGGCTGAATGTGAACTTGGTTACCTTGAGTTAGGACTCTTGTAGGTAATCCAGCATTGGTTACATAAGTGCACTTCTGTTGTGGACTGTAAATTATACATCAAGTGTAGCGTATGAGATGCTGCGGCTTACCAATGGAGTTTTCCATAGGCAGTAGCTATGAAAAACAGTTGAAAGCAAACAATAGCTGAATGCCAGCTATGAAATTCTGTAGTGCAGTGAGATGATAATGCATCTGGTCATCACTTTTTTATTACAGGAAATAGTGACGTGCTGGATAATGTTTCCACGGGTCAGATTTTTTTTATTTTACTGTAATGACCTTTGAAAGTTATACAAGCAACTTCCTGTATTCTAAGTTTTTAGTTGGGAGGTATGTCTCCACCTTCATTGATGCTTCAGTTTTAATTCTGCCTGTTTTTATATCTTAGCTGAAGCTCAGTTTAATACTGAGCTTTAGTTGCATGGATAAGAGTGGAATGTAGGTTCTGTGCTCTGGAGGGTACACTCTGCTGCAGGCTTGCTGTAATCATCAGCCTACTGAAGCCACAGTACAAGTCTTAAAAAATCTCTCCGCTTTCTGGACTAGCTGAGCTGGGAATGTTTCAGAAGTTGCTTGTTCAACTTTGACAACCAAAAAAGGTCTTGTATCACATAGCTGTGGCATCCTGTAGTTTTTTTTTTTTAAGCTGTTTGCATTTTGCTTGCTGAGAGTCCTGACTGCAGAGATACTGGCTGTGATGTGCAATCTTGTAGCTGCATTAAAACGGAAAACCAGATGAAAACTACTTTTGCAGCAGGAGGAAGCTGAGGGGTACAGACCTGGAATTCGTTTGACTGTTACATGCTGCTGGAAAACTATTACATCCTGCTAGTTCAGGGAGGATGAACAGTTACATCCTGAAATACATACACACTCTTTAAACAATTGTTAACTGTGCTCTGATTCTGTATATTTAAGGCTGTTGCAGTTTTAGATCAAAATGGAATCTAACCCAGTGTGATGACTCCTGTGTCTAAGTTGTACTTCTGATCAGTGTTTAAAATAATGGTCTGTGAGCATAACTATGTGTTAATACAGTTGCTGTAATGTGAGTGTATGTCTCCGTCTTATTAATACTTGTTAGATTCATGGTTGTTGCAAATGCTCGTAAGTGAAGGTGTATGACAGTATCTATTATTGGGTCTCTATTAGCTTTCCATCTGTTCTCAACTCTACGCTGTCCAAAATATTGAAGACCAAAAGGTGTAAATCCATAAATGTATGACACCTTTAGATCACACTGGATTTCTTTGTGTGCTCATACAGGGAACTTGATATTTTTGGAGTCAAATCTAAACTTACTTTCAGCTGCTTTTCCATATCATGGCACAGAATAGTTACTGGTACCTACTGGCTTCAAGTCTCAGATTTGGAAGCAACTCTGGCTGAAGAACAAAACCTAGCCATATTCTCGAGTGTTTGTGCTGTAATTGATACAATTGACAACTTGATAAATGACATGGGAAAGGAGCCAGACTAATTACCTGCTGAAGTATAAACAATGGTCTGACTCCTTCAGACTTTTACAGAGGTGACCCTGAAAGGGAGAAGGAAGCTTTAAAGTGCATTCTGGAGCTGCAGCTGTTAGGAGACCTCTACTTAAGAAAGTAATCTTACCTCAAAGGGATGTCAGTTCCAGGGATGGCTGTAGTTCAGTTTATAACTGGGTGGTTGCAAGACAATAATTGGATAAGTACGTTCTGAAAATGCAGTGTTTCTTATGGAAATAAATATGTTAGTTCAGGTGCATTTAAGAACTGTAGAATCAAATCTCTTAAATGAGATTTGTTTTGGGTTTCTGTGGCTTAGAATAAAAATTTTTGAGTGCATAAAGGAAAATACCTCTTTCTGGAAGGGAACCTGATAAAAGTCTCTGGAGACAATACTGTGTGGGGTCTTTAGAGAGATGTCTTCCAGAGTAATAAATAAAACAGCAAGTGATCTGTGGTTGTCTGTAGGGATGCAGTGCATGGTGTAGTGTAGTTTTAGTGCCTTTCAGTTAGTAACTTCCCTCAGGGCTGTGTTGTCGTCTTCCTTATTTTTTTTTAATTTTATACCAGCAGTTTGTCACACACAGCATGGAGAACCTGGGTGACAGTTGAAACTGTGCTATTTAACAAAGCCTGTGCTAAGCAGTGGCAGCCTTGGTGCTTCCTGTCATGAATGTCTTCAGAAACTTTCACTTCCTGTCAAGTCCAGCAGCTTCTTTGTGAGATCACTAACTGCCTCTCCCAAATCATGGCTGATTTGAAAGAAAAGCTGAGTACTTTTCTGTGCCAGTCTTTGGGTTCATGTTTTCAAGCTTGTCTTGATCTTGAGAGCTGTGAACTTCTGAAAAATGCAAATGCAGACATAATGACTGTAATGTTTGGACTTTTGAGAAATACTAAATGCCATGCAAGTTTGCAGCTGGGCATAAGACTTTCTCTTGGCAGAGCGTGTTTTTTTTAATAGCAGATGGTACCGAGTTACTATTTTTGACTCTTAAACTTTAAATATTGATTTCATGGTTTTAGCTTGGTCATGTGCACATACAATGTCTGGGAGAATGTTCTCCCAGTGTACTTGATGCACTAAATTACAGGAGTTATAGTGCTACTTGGAAACTGTTGTTTTGGAGTAGTTGAAGGCTTTTGTCTAAACTGAGACATCTAAAAGTCTTCAAACATACTGTTCAAATTCTTGTCCTGACCAGTGGGACCCAACTTCTTGTATGTGTTCTTGGAAGTATTGTTGTGGAGGCTACCTGTATTCCCCTGGGCTTTCTTCAAGCTCCTTTTGAGAGTAGTAGTGGTAGTTCTGTACAGAACTTGAACAGTGACTGAATGTTTATGGATGATATTCTTCAGATATCCTTCTTTCTTCCTCCTATCCAACTTCCTTGGCACGTATAGAAGTTGTTGAAGATTTGGCATTTAGAACCTGCATTTTTTTTAATGTGCGGGTTTTTTTGCCCTCAGTATTCCCTTTGGGAGAGGGAGCTTGCTTTCTTTTTGTTTTATGAGTTCAACCTGCTGATTACTCCTTAACTTATATTTACAAAGGATAAATGTTGTGTTAATGTTGTGTGCTATATGACACTCTCCTCTTAACCCAATAAGAGATTCTTGCAGTAAGATCATCACAGATATTGCTAAATATTTTCTTATTGTAAGCTAGAGTCAAATGACATGTGATGCGGTGAGCAGAAGTGAGATTCAGTTCTCAGATGCACTTCTGAACTTATCTCACTGATCACTTTACTGTGATGCATGCTATATATGTTCAGATAATTCTAAAGCACTTCCAGGTTTGCCTGGGTAGTTAACAGCAGTGCTGTGTTTTACTCTGCCTGAATCCCAGGCAACTTAACATACTTATTTTTTTGGCAAAGGATATTTCAACATGCTGAAAAGTATATTTGTAATGGTATTTTCTTTGTCTTCCAGAAGCTGTTTAAGTATTAATGTCCACCTAAAGGAATAAGTGCTCTTCACAAGTGTAATGTATTCCAAATTGCTCAGGCAAAGTAACTTACCACCTTCTGATTTACCGTTTTAGGCCTAAGTAGAATCTTTGGGTCTGCTACCTCCATGCTTATTCAGAGCTTAGAAATCTTGCAAAGAGTTTGTACGTGAGTGATGGCCACCTATGCTGTAGACTAAATATCTGTGAGCTGTGAAGTGATAATTCAAGGACTCTGGGCGTAGCTCTTTGCCCAGATCTGTGGATTTTAATGTAGGGATGTCATTTCTTTTTGTACTCACTGTGACCAAGAATGTGGTACTTACATCACTTAATCTAATGGCAATACTCTGGGCAGCAATACACTGATATATCTGTTTTCTGGATGAGATCATTATGGTGGTTTCTGTCTTCTCATTTCTGTGATGGTTGGCAGGATTCCCTCTAGTATCTTACCAGTAAGATTAAAATGAAGGGGGAAGGTTTTGGGGATGTGGATGCTGTGTTTGGAGCCATATTCCAGGACATCTTGGATCTTGTTACCTCTGTTACTAAATATCATGGGTAGGAACTTTTGATGGCTAGTTAGTGCACTGATTATTTGGTTTTTAAGACAGCAGTTGTTGCAAACAAGCTTTATTGCACTTCTTGTATGAGGGGGGGGGGGAACTAGTCCTTTCTGTTGTGCTACCCTGGATCATTTATTTCATTGGAATGGTTTCAACCATTCCTGACTTTGTGGTGTCAATGTCTGAAGGCAGTGAGCTCTGGTGGCAGATCTGGGGTTACCAAAAGAATGTAAGCAACCACAAGTGGAAGAGCTCATTTAAGTGATTGAGAGTTTTTTTTTTTTAAATCACCATTTGGAAGGAAAGAAAGGAATGGGAACAGTGATCTCTAATGTAATTTGGGTAAATTTGAAAGAACTACGTAGGAGTTCTTGGCTGAACTAAAGATAGTACGAAGTGATACTAGCAATTAGGTACATTTTAACTGGTTTTGGCCATTTGATAGTCTCATGATGGTTCAAGGCTGTCCAACTGGTGGTGTTACCCAGTTGTCTTGGATATTTTCCTCTCTTAGAGTACACATGTGACCTTTTTCTGCTTTGCTGACTCTTGCTAGCAAGTTTATGACCCCAATATGAATGTATTTTGACTGCTATGGAAACAGCTTCTATCCTGGCAAAGATTAATGACATACAAACAATAACCCACAAATATTTCTATTAAAAGCTTCAGCAGTCCAGGCTGATTATCTGAAGGATCTGCAAATCTGTATACACTTATGTAATGTGCATCTGTTAATGGCAATTTCTGAACTGTTAGCAGGTTTTGCTGAAATGCTGCAAAATGTTATCACGTCTGTTTTTAAAATCTGCTTCTTTATCTTACAGATTTTCCAACATTAAACTATTTTTGGTTTCAGTGTCCCTTTATTCAGCTGCTTACAGTATACTTTCATTCAGGAAATACAAGTTGTGTATTTCAAGTTGTGTGTAAAAAGGCAAGATGGTAACTTGATGTGCTCTTTTATGCTGTAGCTGCTTTGGACTCAGAGCCTTTGAGGTAAAGAAAAGTTGTGGTAGGGCAGACTAAGCTAGGATTTTAGAGTTTGTGAAAAGCAGTGTACTCAGACAAGTATCTCAGTAAGAAATATTGTCTGGAAGGATTGAATTATTTTTGTGTTACCTCTGGACGTAGACCAGTGGAGACAGTATGTAGAATGTTCTTTGAGAGTGTGATCTTTATTTGCATTTGCCCTGCTCTGGGGCCTCGTGGGTTGTTACGTTCACCAGGAAGAGCGTGCTGAAAATGGAGAAACTGCAGAAATGTGTGATACAGGAAGACTTAAAGTTCACTGTTTGCATGCTTCTTCTGTGGTTTCTCTACTTCCTTTGCATGCGGCTTGAGCTTCTTGCCTGCAGATAGGCAGTGTGCATTTCAGGTTGTCTGCAAATGTGGGAAAACACAAACAAAATAAACCTTACAAATGGCATTTGAATTTGATTTTTGTTGCCTATTGATGGCAGCTGTGAAACAATACATGTGATGGCATGATTTCTTATGCTCTTCTCATCATACAATCCATAGCCTGTCTAAGAGGCTCAGTATTTACTTTGGGGATCATTAAGGTAGGGGAAAAAAGAGGTTCTGAGTTGCTGCTGATGGCTTATATGCTGCAGTACATTTATAGGCTGTATGCATGTGTATGGTGTATACCCAAAGATCTATAAATAACTGTCTTTAATAGTCAGATATTCCTCTAGAAAAACATGTTTTATTTTCCTATGCTCTTGTTTTGGTTTTGCAGACTACATGCTTGGATATTCTGAATTTTAGGTTGCTGATAATCCAATTCAGAACTGTAGGAACTGGGCAGCTCTTTCTTATACAAATGCCAGTATAAGTGAAAATTGTAGTTGTCACAGAATGTTGAGGCAAAGAAGTGATCCAGTTCTGTGAAGAAAATTCAAGCAGCTTCTGGATAAGATGGGGTAAACAAAGGAAGCTTGCCCTAATCCACTCTGAAAGCAGCTAGTTGTACTTTGGACATCATCAAAGTATCTCCCCAAATTCTTCTTGCAGTAGCCTCCATTATTTACTCTGTTACTGCATTACTGGAAATTGCCAATTTGTGAACCAAATTGTCTAACTGAATCTTTGCTTCACTAAACTTCTGTAGTGGTTTGACCTCTGTCAAAAAACAGTTGTGGCTTCTAATGTGGCAGCTTTTAAGGCAGTTCTGAATTTGGAAATTATGCTTGCATTCTGTGATTTTACTCTTGTATCGTATCCAAGAGCATATGTTGCTCAACTTCTGATCCTTAACCCTCAACTTTTTGCAACAACCCACATGGTTTGGGTAAACTTATAAAATTTGATGGGGTGCAACTACTCTATGTGAAATCATTGATAATTACTAGATAATAGCACAACTGATATGCATGTTAATGAGGGTGTGGGCGAGTGCAGTTAGAAACTGCAGACTGAAAGCATAGTGATGTTTTAAGTATGTTTTGTCACTTCAGGAGTATGAAATCTGAGGAAGTTGGCACTGGAATTTAGAATGGAAAGAATGAGTTAGTTGATGATATACAAAAGTATTTTCCATTTGACTTTTCTCCTTATCTTCTCTGGCAGTAATATACTCGGAAATGGCTTTTTTTTCTTGTTCCTGTGTGTAGGAATGGTAATTGTTCTTGCTGCTTACCTGTTCAGGAAGTATTCTTATTCTTCTCTCCTACCTCTCCACCTTCTGAACAAAACACTGTATCAGTCATTGCCAGTGACAACTTTGCTCTCTTTCCTAGTCAGCCTTCCTGCATTGTCCTGTGATCCCTGAATAAGCCATCCGGCAAAACATAGTAGTTTTTTTATTTCCTCTTCAATTTGGGATGAAGTAGGCTTTGTATTTGTCCGTGCTTGGGCTACTACATATAAAAGAATGATGAGCAGAGTTAAATCCTGCACCTAAATTTCAACTGCTGGAGCTGCCTTCTTCCAAATGTAGGTTTTTCCAGCTGGTAAATAATCTTATCCATAGAAATGTGCTTAGTTCTCTTGGGCATTTGCCTTACACATTTGCCTTCTCCCTTCTCAAGCCAAATCTCTTTCCAGGATGGGGGGAGGAGGGGGAATCCATGGACTGGACTGAGCTTCAGCTGGATAGGGTGTCTCATTTCAGATACACTTTTATGCTCCTTCTCGGGTGACCAAAACATAACTGACAGCTGAGTTGTCTGTTTGTGTCATGGGTCAAGGGCAGTCCAGCTCAGCAGTTTCCCTTTCCTCTTCCCCAAGTTTTGTTTAGAAGTGGCAGTTCTATATAGTCATCCTTCTGTCATGAAGACCAGATGGGAATACGTCAGTTGTTTCATGTATAAATACTCAGTCCAACAGCTGTGAGTTTATCAGGAGCCATGGAGATGACAAATTGGTGACCAAATTCTAAGTTTATAGAGATCTGTAAGCATTATTCCAACTTGAAATAAATAAACCTTTACTGTGGATCTCATTGGAACAATTTTAGTACTAGACTCATTAAAAGAAGAAATGAAGCTGAACCATCTAAGTGAATTTCTTTTCCAGGAAGAGTTGAAAACGTCATTCTAGAGTATTACACAAGTCCTTGTATAGTAATAATGATTTCAGCCATTTGTTTTGCTGGTGCTGTTCCTAAAGTAGTTATAAGAATTTCTCTGAAACCTGAGTGTCTCCTTTCTTTCTGTACTGTTGTTAGTTTAAAACATTTATCCAGTCTCTGGTCCTGTGGTCTTTTGCCCATTATCCTCAGGCTGTGTTTCAATCTGGATGTCCAGCAAAAACTGAGATACCTGATGTGGTCCCAGCTAACAATGAATCAAGTGTAACAAGAGTCATAATAAATCTAGTGCTGATAATTAAGGGAGGTTAACTTGACTTTGCAGATTGTAAAGAGTTTTTACTGCCATCCATGTGTGAATGAACCTTGATTTATTTCGATAATATTGAGAAAGGGGAGATGGAAGTCTGCCAATGGCCATTGGCTATGTGGTTGCAAAATGCAATGTGTTGCATGGGCTACTGAGCATAATGTGAAACAAAGTGCCGTGGAAAAAAAAACAACAACCTGAGTGCTAAGTACATGGCTGAAAAAGGCGCTTTAATGGGAGAATCAGCATGGTCATTAACTTAAAATAGCTTCTCTGCAGCAAATTTCTGTAAATGAGATCGTAGCTGTTGACTAGTGAAGACTGCAGTGCATAAGGTGAAACTGAATTAGAAATAAAACAAAATCTTTCAATAACTACAGCTTCATACTAAGAGACATGGGAATCAGCCATGTAGTAGTTGAACTGCTTGCTGCTTAAGCCTTCAGAGGACTTGCTTATTGCTTTAAAAAGCTTTCAATTTCAGAGAGGTACTTAAGGAATTCTGAAATGTATATGATTCCCACTTTTATAAAATGGGGAACCCTAAGTATCAGTAACCCTGCTGTTAGCTCCTAATGTTTCTTTGCAGACCTTAATAGCAAACAAAAACACAACAGCAGAAGACAATGATACTCCAAATCAACCCCAACCGAACAAAACCAATCTGTGTTTTCGGAATCAGCTTTCTGATGGCTTGTGGAACTGACCAATGCAATGTCTTGCAGCTGGTAGGAAACATGATTTGCAGTTCTAAAGGTTTGGAAAATCTAACAGAGCTTGGGAGGCTGAAGTTGTTCTACCCTTGTTTAATGAGAATTTTTCAGCCTTTGAACTGAAAGTATTCATCAGTGAAAACTCGCATTGTTGAATCTGCGTGGCTGGTCTGGATGATGGAGACAGCCTGTTTTTTGCTGCAATTCTGATAGCGTTTATGAACTTACTCAAGGGTGATTGTATTTAAAGAAGCTTTATAATCAGGAGTGGATTTTAGTTCATGCTGTTTTCTGCTTTTTTATAAATCGGTAAGTTGTCTGGGATAAGTCATTCTGATAAATGTTTTTTCAACCGTATAGCAGTGTATGATCTTTTGCTTTGGTGTTGAAGAACAAGAAATCTTTTGACTTGAACCTCATCTGAGCAGCCTTCTTCTAGGTTAGTGCCAGGTTTACAGTTTGAGCATCTGGGAGCCATCAATGCATGCTATGGAGATAGCCAGACAGGCTAACAGTTATCCATGCTTTTTCTGGCTTTTGAACAGAGGCTGTGAAAGGGGAGTAGTTTGGGGGAGTTCTTTAGATGGAGTGACTTGAAGAAGCTGTGCATACTTGTGTGGCCCCTCTGGAGGTTGCTGGCAAGGCTCTCACCACAGCGACTTAGTGTTTGAATATTCAGAGCAAAACCTGTTGACAACTCTTAAAATGGTAGTTGAAATAATTAGTAAGCCATATATGATTGAAACTCATTGTTTTACCAACAATCGGCTTGCGTAGGATGCAAATCAATACTTATTTTGCTTCTCCTAAAAATATGAAAGCCTGTTTAATTGTCTTAGTGCTTACAATGGCCTGGATTCCTCCAGTAAAGCCTCTGATCTTAGTCTAGGGACCACACGTGTCTCATTGCAGATGAGTCCTATCCTCTTCAATCATTGGATATAATCTTGAAGTATTTTTTTTCTAATACCATAAAACCATTTGATTTTAACCCAGGCTGCAGTGAAATGAAAAGAGTCTGTGTGAGAATCTGAAACTGAGAAACCAGTTGCATTTACTTGCTGTAATATTCTGTTAGTGCAGTGCGTGTGATGCATGTGCTTAACATGAATATCAATCAGATCTTTTTTCCTGTAACAGCATGGGTACAACTTGCTCATCCAGTGTTAGAAACTATTTCTTGAACTCCTTGGTTACTACACTTTTTGTATGGCAAAAAACAGTAAGGCAGATTTGAAGGGTGAGCTTTGTAGCATGAACGTGTATCACTTTCCTGGAGCTTGGATTTGAAATAGTCTACAATTTTTGCAAGCTAGCTTTGGAAGAAACATGCTGCTAATGCTTTATATTGGCATAGTGTTCATCAGCTGTTTGTGGGACTGATACAGTAGGTAGCACCGCTTAAATAAGATCATGCTTCCAGTTGGCCAACTGGAGTACCTTAACCACTTGGGCTGTGAATTTTCAAGCTGAGTGTCTATTTCAAGCTTAGTTGTTCTAAGAAGCTTCAGAGAAGGTGGTGCAAGTTCTGCTCTTTTACATCCGTTACCTTCTTGAGCTTTGGTAGCTCAGAAAGGTTGAGCAGAGACCTAAAAAGCAATACTGAGATGCATTGAGTTGCCTCTGTGCTGAGTCTTGGACCTCTATCTTTTTTCAGTCTCTGAAACATTGATCCATGTCTGCTGGGAGTACGTGTTAGCGTCCATATGATGCCTTCTGGAGGAGTTTCTCTTACATAATGCACAGTGATGTAAAAACAGGGAATTATTTTTGTATAGCATGTGCAAGTCCAACTCTCAGTATGGGAAATGCTGTATAGAAGGCTGTAGTACGTAATTAAGTTCCTGTGTTTGTACTGCAGATGTTTAAGCTATTAAAGTTCGATATCCTCAGAAAAGCCATTCTCCATCAGTTTCTCTGAGGAATAAGGACTGAAGTTTTCAAGCAGAAAATTTTTAAGGAACAACAGCCTCTGTTTCTGCAGAAGCAGCAGTCTTTGTGGTTATTAACCTTAGTGTTCAAATGATATATACCTAGCTTTGGTTCTGGTGTGCTGTAGAAGGTCTGGTGCAGACATCTGTGACAAGATACTGCTCAAGTAGCTTTAATTATAGCAAATTCAAGTCTTGCCAAGTCATTTTCTTACTAGTTTGAAAGCAAATGTTCAACATCCATCTGCTTTCCCACAAGCTTGAGAGAATCTTACTGGATAAGATGAAATATATATTTTTAAAATAAATTCGGTAATCAGAATCTTCATCCTTTTTAGTTGAGTTCATATGTAGAATTAGTAAGTTTGTATTTTTGCATTTGGGCTTTTTAAATACCTTATGAATCTTTCACCTCAAACTGAAATGGAGAATTCTGTTTCTAATTGAAATGGGACTGTGGGCAAGCAGTGCTTGTGTACAAGCTGCAGGTTTGTAGAGGTTCTGATTTCTCTGTAGTAACAGCCATCATGATTGCACAGAGGAAAAATAGTCCATAAAAATGCATGTAAATGAGACGAGTGCAAAAAAAAATCTTAATAGTCTGAACATAGCTATAATCGCAGTAGAGCTTGACTGCTTTTAGTTTTGTTCTAGTGTTTAGAATCTAGCACACTATATAGAAATTCCTTTTTAATTAGCTCAGAGTCAGATCTGTGCTGTGTCGAATGCTGCTTGACTCTCTTGGGAAATGGATTCTGAAAGGTGCTTTGAGAAGGAGGGTTGGCAGGCGCTTATGGTAGGAAAACACAGTTGCTATCCCTTGAATTAGCTGTAAAGTGGTCCTTTCCATCTCTTACATAATTCTGGGTGTTTGCAGACATAGTTACTTCTGCTCTCTTTGGGTTCCAATCATCTCCTTACAATACAATACCATCTTGTCCCACTGTCTGTTTTTGGCAAGAACGTGAATTTTGGGGAAAAGCATCCTATTTTTACAAAGCTGATCAGTGCCAGTAAGTTTCTTGGGAAGTCCTTATTTAAGTATGTGTTGTGAAATCAATTGAGAAGAAGAAGAGCTGGTAGTGGCACAAATTTCAGTTTCTAGCTTACAGCCTTATATGTGTGACAAACTCTGAAATGGAGTCGCTTGGACTGAGTCAGCAATTCAGGATGTTGAAAGTGTTCAGACTGTCTCAGTTTGGTTTGCATACTGCATGTTGATTTGCTCTGCAGATGGAGATCTGAACCAATTGGATATGCAGACCTTCAGCTGAAGATGAGGATGGACTGGGTCTGTCTGAGAAAACATGCTTGGAAATGGCGAGCTGTGAGAAAATTTTAGCTTCAACATGTGTTGGAAGCATAGGAGAGATTAAAATAGCATCAAAAAGCAAGCAGCCTCTGCAGCCAAAGTGCTCAGGGCGAGAGCAAGCAGGGGTGGAACTGCAGTTCTTTGTTTGCAGTGCAGTCTGGATTTCATTACTTGCAAAGTGAAATCACAAGGGGTGATGTCTGTTTCTGGTGGACAGATATGTCGCAACTAATTTGGAAGAAGCCCGATCATTAATTTTTCAGCCTGCTAACAGCTTTTGAAGGTAGGACTGCAATTCTGAGGCTGTGATTAATCTGCCCAGTTCCTGCTTATTGGGCAGCCTCTTGGTCTTGTTCCTCTTTCACTGTTACGAGCTGTCAAGTATTGATGCTGGTGCAGTTGCCATCATCTTAGGGTTGTAAAACTTGCTACTCTACTCCAGTATTGTTATTGTAAGTCTGTTTACAATGTTAGAGGTGTTGCAGCAGCAGGTGCTTATGCTGGGCCCTTGTTTTGTTGATCAATGAAAACTAAAGTACTTATCCTTCCTATATTCCCCTTGTGTAAGAATTCAGTTTTGTGGCCCAACCTAAGATGCTCAGACTACTTCCTGCTTTGTTGAGAGAAATGGGAATCGCAGATTCTGTGGAACAGTGTGGGGCTCTTCCCCTTTGTGGGTGTTTTAAGGGTTGTTCCTAGTTGTCCCCTGAAGGAGTGGTCACTGCTGGCAGCTAGTTTCCTGCTTTTTCTGGGGCTGTCCATAAGCAAGTTACAAGATGTGGAAATGCTAAGAGGACTTCTGGAGGGATCTCCAGCTTGCTGTTCTTGTTGATCAATGGTCCTGATTAGAAACCAGTTTTTCTTCAGCGCATCTCATGCTGATGATAACATGTTGTTAAGTGTTACCTAGAGCACTGAAACTTGAAGTTCCTAACATAAGAGTTCTGTGGTAGTGAGGCAACTCTCAAGAATTTTCTGGTGTTTTCAGGAGGTAAAACTATAATGCCATTTCCACCTTTTCCTTCCCCCTAGCAGAAGCAGTCTGAGAATCGGATTCCCAAGGGCCTTTTTCCTGCAACTGGACATTGGAAGTTCTGAGATCTCAGTTTAGGTTAGAGCCATCCTGTGGAAATGTTGTATATTGAAGTGATATCTTGAGGAATAAAAACCAAGCATTACCTGACATTCTGACTGCTTCAGAAAGAACCCATGAGGTTCTCCTCTACATCTCTAGGTATTAAGTGTTCAGACACTGGGAATTTCAATGAGAAAATTAATCTTGGCATTCAGATTATTTCTTGAGGAAATTGAGGAAAATACAGGAGTAGCAACGGGGAACAGGCAAAGAAAACTGATTCTGAGGTGTTTCCAGATGATTATTTGTGTGGCTGCTGTCTTGCTTTCACTTGCGTTTTGTTCTCCAGTAGTTGGACACTAGGCTCTTATTCTGGAAATTAAAATTGCTGCTTTAGGTACCTGTGCTGAGATCTGTCTGGATCCTGTAGGAAAAATGATCTTGTGGAGCCTTGGTTGTCACAAGAGTGGGGCAAGATAATTCTTTGTAGCAAGAGCAAGTCTGTGTACTTGTGTCTTCAAACTGGTGGATTGACTAAAACTTCTGAATGCCTGCCTGATTGTTTCTAGCTTAATTAAAATTGTTTTTCTGTGATGCTGTTTGTGGTGGCGTAATAGGGGAAGGAATTTGAACAGAAATATGGGATGCTTCAAATCCTCTTGCCCTCTCTTACCACCTGTGGCATTGCCAATGAGGCAATGGATGCTGCACTGGTAAACTTCTGCAGCTTTTCTGACAAACCACCCAAGATTTGAATTCCTGCTTCTGTGGCTTCTGGTGTGCCGGTTTGCTGAATGCAGGAATGTCTGACAGAACCATGGCTGGAATTGTTTTTCAGATAACTTTTTGACTAAGGAACCTTCTTCAGCATTAAACATGGCTAATAATTAATTTTGGTGTATTACATACAGATCATCAAGTATTTGAATATCTGCTATTTCACTGTGTCTGTATGAATCCTAGGAGAACAGAGAGAGGGCTGACAATGAATGATCTCTCATGGAGTTTTCTAGCAATTATGTAAGGATTTTCTGTTGCCTGCCAGTACTTGGCTTACACTTCACATGTCACAATTTCTAGTAATCCACAATTCTATGAAGTAAATGAAGGATGTTTTTTGGATGTGTTTGCAGAAGCAGTGGCAAAACTAGGAGAGCTGCGATTAGACTGCATATGCAGTATATATGCTCTTATCTTGTATATCAGCATGAAGCTAATGTGTATTGTAGACAAATGTGAGTTAATTTTACAAGTGGAAGGACCTGGGTAGTCTTGTAGAGAGTGTTACTTGAGTATTTGAGCTAGATTAAGATTGTTGCCTCTAGTTGTTGTGCTGGAATTTTTATAAAATAACTCACTAGTGGCTCAGGAGCAATACATTTATATTTATCTCTGTCTTTGGTGATCTTTATACTTCTGCATGATTTCTAAGCAGCATGCTAGTGCAACTTGTCAACATTCAGAAGAGTGGGTATTGACAATTCTTCCATGTGTCCAGTAGTTTTGTCAAATATATTAGGATGAAGAATTGCAAGACATTTCTGATTCTGAAAGTAGATTGCCTGTGTCAGAACTAGTGAAAGGTTCACTGTAGTGCTCTAGGCACGTACCTACTTATAAAGGACTCTTAAGTTCTACAGAAATCTGTGTACTTACAGTTCTCCTTTTGATGTATAGGATGAAGAGGATGGATTGTGATAGAGGCCTTTTTCTTGCAATATTGGCACTGTGTAAATGGAAAATTAGATTTTCATTATAAAATTAAACTGAAGTGTTTGAATGTATCTTCCCTCTCACTAACAAAGCAATTGGTTCAGTGCAAGATGAAAATTGACATGAGCTCCCAGAGTTTTAATGAGGCATGTGAACCAAGTGACAAGGTGATGCAGCTGGTTAGTAGCTCATCGAGAATTCTGTTCAGCTAGTGCTCCAACTCAGTGATAAGCCCTCTGTATTAAGAGTAAGCCTTACTGTGAATTGGTATCAGATAGCAAACTTACCTGTTTATCTTCTGTGGGTCAAATAGAAATTTTAAAGCGAAGAGAGCTCTCTGTCTGAGTACTGATTATTTTGGCTTGGGGCAGCATTTTGATTACTATCCCTTGTGCTCATCCTTTAAGGCTGAACAAATTTCAGCAGTTTTTTTTTTCTAGACTTCATGTAAGGAGATAAGTGCTGCCTAGAGAAGCCTTAGAATAGAAATGACTGAAGCCTAAACAGTTGCTTGCCATTCTTAGACTGGATTTTCAAGGACCTGAGAGATACCAGAGAAGGTCGTCCCTAAGTCATAGGTTTCATATCTACTGTTTAGCCAGCAGTACTCCTATTGGTTGTAGAGAGAGCAAAGGAAAAATATGTAACTGACTTATAAAGTTTGGAATGTTTGAAAGGTTCATAAATTTCTGAAGCTACTGTGTAGTTTTCATAGCTCTACTCTGAAGAGTGCGAGTGAAATATTTAATGTTTCCTGAAGGAAATTGTGGGATTAGGCAATATACTGATTAGTTACTGTTTTCTGCAGGAGTAGAATGTGGTTCTCTTGGGTCAGTAGTCCTTGTTTTACATTTCAGTGTTGGTGCTGATATGGTGAAGTGGGGAGAGGAGTAGCATAAACTTGTACTAACACAGTAATTCACATGCAGCCCAGCTCTGGAACAAGCTCCTAGATGGTATTGTTTTGATTTATTTTATTTTTGTCTTATTTTTCTTGGGAAAATCTAGGTGCTTTACTGCCTGATGGGTCATACCCATGCTTTATTAAGTGGAAAGCTAAGAGATGATACAGTGTAAGAATCCTGGAAACTTGTTCTGGCCCTTTTGGAGTCGTGTAGGTTCTCTGCCATTCTTTCCTGGACTTGTTGCAGTTTTTAGGCAGCCACTTACTTTGGTGTGTCTCCAGTGGGCGAGGTGCTGAGGTGTACCTGGTGGGTACTTAAGCTTTACTGGAAATAAAAATTCTCACAGTGCTACTGTTCCGAAAGGTAAAAGATAGAAGTCATGTTAAGATGTCTTGTAACCTTACATAAAGAGGAAGTAATTTAATCTGCTGGTGTCCTGCAGAAGGATGAATGGTTTTTTTTTCCTGCATCTGTTTTCATGATACACATTGTATTTACATACTCTTTACACTTTTGATCCCACTTCTGCCCTTTGTTCAGTGTAAGGAAGTGAGGCAGAATGGCTTCATATCTGACTTAGCTGGTGAGTTCATCTCTGGTGAGCTGTTCCTGACTTCCTAACTTTGCTTAAGCATCCTTGTTCTTGCATGTCCGGATTATTCCGTACTTCCAGCTTCCTGTATAGCCGTGTTAGTACTAGATTTGTTCTAAACATCCTTGTGAATTATGGGATCTTGAGATCAACTTTCTTCATTGAAGCCCTGGATGAAGCTTGTAACTGTGACTTGCTATATGTCTCAGCTGCGTTTAACAGTGCAGGAACTCAGTGCAAACAAACGCATATGTGGGTGTTAATGCCCCATTATCAGGAATTCTCAGTGACTGTGGCTTTTCGAGTGCAGGTGGAGTCTGTGACATTGCTGCCACCAGGTGTCCTAGATGCTACTGCCACTGATCAAATGCTGCTGCATGTATAAAAGTGGGAAGAGACCACAACAGAGGAATGTAATTATTGGCGGTATTCTCTCCTCCTTCCTTCATGATGATGAATTGTAGCTTAATCAAAGCAAACAAGCAATTGCATGGAAAAAATGGGGAGCAGCACTGTTATCTTTCAATCACATATATAGGCTTCCGTTATGGATACTCTCCCTTTAATGCTAGACGTAATTGTCTTCTGAAGCTTAAGTATAATTAAAGGCAGCTGAAAGCTGCATATAATTGACTTCTTCAGACTAAATTCTTTTGGGGACAGTAATAAGCGTGTATGCAGAATAATGCTAGTTCTGATGCATACATTGAAAAGAAAACACAACAGAAAAGAGAAACATATTTTAGTCTGTCTTCCAGTGCAGAGTAAAAAGCTACAGGAGCTTTGAGTAATTATCCAAACTATTTCAAATCTGAATTTTGTTGTTGACAGGATCCATTATGATGAAGCTTAGACAGCAGGGAGTGCTACTCTCTACCCCATTCTTCCTGTCTGCTCCGCTGTAATATTCAATGTGAGCAGGGAAGAACTGCTGTGCAAAGATAGGTGGAGTTACCTTCAAGTTGTGCACTGCTTCTGACCTATGTGGTTTAATTTTTGCTAGCGTAATCTTTGTGGGTTTTCTTTTCTTCAATGGCATTAGTGCTTTTTTGAAAAAATGAATGGAGGAACCCTGTCAACCCAAGGCCTGAATCAGTAAGCTATCACATTTGTTAAATACAAATGATTAAGGGAAACCTAGAGCTTTTTTTTTTTTCTGATAGTGACCTATTTTCTCCTTTTAAGTACCAGAATGCTTCAGCTCTCAGGAAAAGTTTGTCAGAACTTCAAAGATTTGTCTGCTCCCTTTTTGAATATTAAGAGTCGCATTTCCTTCCTCTTCTTCTCCCCCTCCCTCATCTTGACAGAGATGGTACTTTGTTGCTTTAATTCCCTCCTTTGAGGAGCAGCACTTAATCTTGTGTGTGTTATCTGTGTCACCCACCTCTATCAGTGATAAGAGTGTGCTGCATTGCTTGTAATCACATTTGTGCACTGAAATGCTAGACATGAGTGTGCAGAAGAGAATATACAGGTAGATGCTTTTACAGGAAACTGTACAACTGAATGTGAATAATCCCATAAGCTTTCAATTAAGGTGATGAGTTGTGTACTTGCCCAAAATTTAGAACACTTTTAAATACTTCTGCCTGAGTAGGAAGAAGTCTACAGAAAAACATTTACTCTTAATCACAAAACTTATAATGTTTAGTAGATAAATGACTGTGCTAACCCTGCTTCTTTCAATTGTGTCAAAAATGTGCATTATATTTCAGTGTAATCTTTCTCAAGATTACCTGCACACTACACTGAAACTGTCCATAGCTTATATAAAATTGAGTCTTGCTGTGGAAGTTGTCCAACCAGGGACATGAGGTGGTGCTTTCAGTAAGTGCTAACTTAGCATTGCCTTTTGTTCCACTACCCATCCCAGGAGTTTTGTCTTCTGTCCCCAGAGATGAGGAGGAAGGGGACAGAAATTACTGGTTAGTAGCATCCAGAATACAGGACAATTAAGGCGCTCAGATTTGCTTTACTGTTAATGAATCCTTCTATATTGGAAAGGCTACTGGCTTTTCTGCAATTACAAATCCCTGTTGTGGAGCTCTGCAACCTAATGTCAAGATGAGGGTATTCTTCCCTTTCAGAAAGCCATGTGATTTCAAACAAACACAAGCTGATCTTGATTTCTAATTTCTATAAGCAAATTTTTTCTTCCTTAAAATCTTTGCAGAGCTGTTTCTGGGGATGAGTGGCCCACTCTGATGGAGGGAGGAGTTTGATGTTTGGGAGATGTCTAGACTGCTGAATGCTTAGAGGATTCTGAGCACTGTGGTTTTATGGAGAAGAAGGCTGGCTCTTTTCTTAGTTTTGTCTTTCTTTGGAGCGTAGCTTTTTTGGTTTGTTTTATTCTTGGCTTGTCTTTTGGTTAATGCGTGTGTATATTTTTGGCAGAAATAACATTTGACTTATCTAAAGAACAGTGTGTGCATCTGTTTTAATATACTACTCCACCTGTGCATGGCGTGTAGTTTGGAAGCTCTGACAGCTGTGTTCTGGCAACTCTTGATATGGTGACTTCTTGTGTACTAAATTGGGGTATCCTAATGTGGCATTGGCCTCAGTAGCCATGGTTTTAATGTATTTCTAACTCCATATTCAGCAGCTGGCAACCTTGGCCTGTCTTCCCCAGTGTGTTGAGAGCCCCCAAGGTATTATCAGACACAAATTTTGGAATCAACCACTGTAGTCTTAAATTGTGGAGACTTGCTTGCAAAAGTACTACTGGAAGGTGGGAGAGCTGTAGTAAGGAGAATGCAAGAAGCAGGAGTTGCCTGAAATGTCTTCTCTTAGGCTAAAGGTTTATATAACTCTATAAACATTACATTATACAATTGCACTCACAAACCAGGTGCTCAAATGTTCTGAAAGTTTGAGAAATTGCATGGTAAACGAAAAAAATCACTCTTGCATACTTCTGCAACAGTAGCTGCTTAGCTGTGTTTAATCTACTTTTCATGTTCAGCATTTTGTAGAAAGATACACAAGTGGAAGAATGTGTGGAGACCCTTGATTTCAGTTTTCATGTCTGTTGGTGTACAGGCATGCATTTTGAATGGTATCTTCCCCCTCTTATTCTGTCTTGCCTTTTTAATATTAGAAATCTAACGTGGTTTGCACTGACACAAAGATAGACAGTTCTTGTGCACTCAGACTTCCATTTCTAGGTATCAACAGGGTAACACTGGCTGATCTTTAAACTCAGTGGATTCTTTGATAAGTTTTTGTTAATCTAGCTCAGTGCTCACTGTACTCATTTTTCCTCTTAACTGCTAGATTTTTTCAGGATGAGAACACTGCAGCCCACAAAGCCGTGGTTCCATTAACAGCACTGAATATCAGAGCACTGTCTTGCTAGCTTCTCCTCTGATGACCCCTCATTAACCTTGCCTAAAAGGCTTCCAAAGCCTTTTTCATATGCTGCAGAAATGCGCACAGAAGAACACTTGTCTGTTCTGTATCCTACTTTTTCTGAACAATAGGATGGGAGCTGCAGTAACTTCCCTCAAATGTTGAGATATTTGGAAAGCTTGATAAAACGCTACTTGGTGTAACCTCAGCAGAGCTAGATATTTTATTTACCTTGGTTATGATTCACTTTATCTATAATTCACCAGTACTTTAAAGTCTGACATAGCTGTGCGTTGTCAGAGCACATCACTTGAAGTAGATTCATTCCTATTAATTTGTCTAGTGTTTTCTAGCACATCTCTTTTAGATAAAAGCTAGCTGGTGTTTCTCCAGTGTGGTTTAAAAATAAAAAGCAAAAACCCAAACCTGGTACTTATGTGAGCAGCATAGCAGTGCAGAATTTTTGGATCTAGTGGTGTGATGTGCAGAAAGCAAGCAAAACCTGTCTGAGAAGAGAAAGCACTCAGTCTGTTACTTTCTTGATATATTCCTAATAAGTGAAAGAGGGGAGAGTTTAACTTGTTTAGCAGATCACTCACTCAGCTGTTCAGTTGGGTGTCTCAGTTCATTTTAAGTGTATGCCTGTAGTTTTCCTAACAGGGCACTGTTGCTTTTACTGACATCTAAAACTTCTGGTTGTCTGTTTTATTGTTGTGTTGAAACCTTCTGCTACTGAATTGTTCTATAGTTTAGCTCAGGCCCCTTCAGTGCTCTTTGGGGCCATGTAGCAGAAATGGACAGTGAAGCAAGGCAAGAGGGTTAGACCTCTTCTTGAGCTCATGAACACTGTGCCCTGCAAGGGCAGTTCTGGGGTTGCTCCTGGATCCTGTGTGCCTTGCGGTCCTTGTCACAGTGCTTTGGGACAGCACTTGGAAAGACTGCAGGAAGTTGGAAAGGACAACACATGGAAAAATTGCTTAGTAAAACCTATTAACTGGTGTACAAGCAGCCCACTTGAAATTTAAGATTAATTTAGATGCCAGAAATGTATTTCCTTTCTTGTTTCAGAAGGATGCTGAGCAGACATTAAGCTTTGGCTCAAAAAGTCACCGAGGGAATATAGATAACTTTTGCTGATGAACCTCACTTTCTGTGAGTTGGCAGAATAGCTGATCTGTGATTAGTTTGGTTTTAGTTGTCTTTTTTTCTTCTTCCTTTACATAAGGTACCTAGGCATATGGATAGAAGGCAGGCTGCAACAGTTCTGAGTAATTCATGCTCTTGCAGATTAAATTCGTCAGCCCATAACGTGTATCGTAAGTGACCAAGATTCCTGTCTTATATTGAATGATGTAAGTAACTCTGATAGCTGTTTCCTGACCAAAAGAAGTCAGAGGGAAGTATGTGGATAAATGAAAGCTGCCAAGAAAAGATTATTGAATGGTATTGAGCTGAACAATTGTTTCACTTAGTGCCTCTCTCTGTTCAGGCCCCTGGCACTGCAGAACCATAGGTCACGTGCTGGGAAGCCTTGCTGTTTGTCCTGGCTTGTCAAAACAATTTAATGTAGGTGGAAAGGAATGAATGAAATGAATGAAGTGGGCTCGATGCATCTGTTTCAATTTGTTGGAAGGACAGCCTGGTGATTGGGATGTGACACTTCAGTCCTTCAGGGAAGCTACTGGTTCAGGGAGAACAATGCTGTCCAAATTATGAGGTAGTTAAGTCCATTTTAGGAAGCGAGTTCTCTTTGAGTTTGACAGCTCGTGTATTTTTAAATATTTGGGCTATATCAGCTCAGCACTTGCTGTAACTGAGATGCAAGAATGTGATTTGCAAACAAGCAAGACTTAGGAGTTCATCTTGTCTGCCTGGTGTTTCTTCATTATATGGTCAAAATGAATACCTGGGGGAGGAAGGAGGGAGTCCAATCTTTTTTTATTATTATTTTTAGTTGAAATTTTGAAACAAATTGACCTTTGAAGAATAGGATATCAACTTGTATATTTTTGACAGTTCTTAAAGTGGTTTCTTCTTTATAAAATTTCTCAGACTTCTGGAAAAAGCATCTTATGTGACTTTATATTTTTGTTTGTTTGATTGATTAAAAAAAAAAAGAACATTGCATTTGTTTACACAATGTTGTGCTTTGTGGTACTGGAATGTCAACCTATGAGGTCTGCTCGTTGGAAACAGCGACTATTGCTGATGTCTTCCTTCTCTATACCTGCTTAGGCCCTGAGCTGTGGGGGGGAAAGGCCACAGGAGACACAGATCTTATTTGTTTCACCTTTGATATAAAAGAAAACACAACAGTAGCTTTTAATCAAAGGTGATAGCTTATTTTGAGTGATGTACTGTGATACTTTTTACTGGCTCTTTAGAGGTGGGGATGGAACTGGAGCAAGGGTGGCTCTTACATTCCCTTCAATGCTAGTTTTATTTTTCAAGTACGTTCACCATTTTTTGCTACCTAGGATTAGTGTTCCTTTAAGGAAAGATGTATAAATACCTGTTACAGATGAGTGTATGCTCCATGGAAATGAGGGCAGTTAAAGGCTGTATGCATTGCTGGTGTTATGAAACAAGTGGCCTCTGTCCTTTCCTTACAGCTCTGTTCAACGTTAACTTTGGCTGCTGCAGCATGCTGCTGAAAGGTGTGATGTTTCCTTGGTTGCAGAAATATTGCTGTTTTCTCTGGGTGGAATTTGTGTTTGTTGGCCTGTATTTGTGTCCAAACTTGTCTGAGATCATTAGGGCACTATGGCTTCCAGAGAAGTGTTGTATTAGTATATTGTCACTGTCTGGAGTTTTTTTTTCTTCTATTAACGCCAGTGGTGAAATGTTGAGTATCTGTTTTAAACGTCACAGATACGTCTGCAGGAACACTGTGCTACCATTGATGTCTCCAGAAAGAGAAATGACTCAAAATACGTGTGCCTGTTAGGAGCCTGCTCCTTGATAAGTATGATTAGCACTTGTTAGTTTCTGTTTGGTGCCAGAAGTACAGTAACAGGGAAAGCCCATTGAGACCCTGAAGTGAGATTAGGCATACTCCGGTTTAGGTGAGAACTAAAGGTCAAGTGTACTCTAAATTTGGTTAGTAACATTTGTGAAATTCACAAAATGCAGGAAAGTTAATCCAAATGCATATCTACTGTCTAGTTTTTGGACAAAAATAAATACGGATGTTTATACTATATAGCTAAATCAAAGCAATGTGAGTAATTGTTACACCATGTCTTTTATAATTACCAGAAATAGTAATTGTATGTAGAGCTATACACATAAATTAGATGGATAAAGAGCAGAGGCTGTGAATACTCTGCTTCGTTTGCTTTGTGAGAATGGTTATTGTGATTGTGCATTCTGTTCATAGTACTGAGTTTCTTAAAGCATGTGTGGATGAACTTTTGAGCAGTGTGCCGATAGCAGCTCATTGCTTTTCTGCATCACTACTGCTTGTGACAGTCAGGACTGAACTTGTGCTGCTCTTTATTGTAAAGAAAGGAAAGCTACTAGCTATGTAAGACCTCTCAAATGGGAGTGCTGCTGACCTATTAAAGAAACCCAATAAAAAGCAGAACAAACAACCAAAACCCACCAAATCTCAGCAGATATGAATATTTACATGTTTTCATAGTGTTGTTGCAAGCACGTTCTATCAAAACTAATGTCTGTGCAAATATGCTTTCTGAAGTAGTGAGGGGAAGTGGTAGCACTAATTTCTGCAGAGGAAAATAGTTGCAGGATTGAATGCTTTTGATATCAATTAATTTGTGGCACTTAAGAGCTTGATGTTTTCCTAAACAACCATAGATGTTTGGTAAGTGATTGACACTTACAAGTACTGACTCTGAAGTGATTTCAGACCTGTTCTCTTATTTCATCTGGAAGGCTCCCGGCCTTCTGGAAATTGGAGCTTCATCTGGAAATGAAGTAGTCCATGCCTCCTAGGAAAAGTCGATAATTTATGTGAATAGAGGATGGTTTAGATAGTAGCATGGCTGAGTAGTATTGGGAAAACACATTAACCGTTAACAAAGGAAGAGGAATTACAGACTAGTGGGCAATTCTGAACAGTTTGAGTAAACCCTGTGTGCTTATTCTACTACCTTCTAATTGTAAAGTAAATGTGGAATGGAGTGACTTGAAGTTACTGCTCGTCTTTGATGAAGAGGGCACTGGTTATTTGTAATTAACTGTCAGAAACACAGATTATAAAAATCTGGATTTTAAGGGCATCTTGAAATGTTTTTAATGCTATCTGTGTGTGGATCTGACTTATCTCAATTGACCAACCAGACTGGTGTGACCATGCATTGGTAAACTGACAGCTGAAAGTTGCAAGGAGACTTCTCATATTTGCAACTTACTCCTGGTCAGCTAGGCAGAATCGTGAAGATATTAGATAGTTGGTTGTTGGTAGATAATACAGCAGTATTGTCCAGAAAAGCTTTCTCATGACTTGTCTCTGGCCAAAAGCTTGCTGTCTCTCTACTGTGAATTATGTCTTTGTTTTCCTTGATGCTAGATTACAGGAAACTTGCTCAATCGTGAGGTCATGCTTTTAATCAAGGAAAATCCAACCCAGATTTATTTGTCTGCCATTATAAATGCATCCTACATATTAGGATTTCTGTTTTATCACCTATATAGAATTAATCCAACCTGTTACCAGTGGTTGGAATTCTATGCTCGAAGGAATAACTAAAGATTATAGGTGTTTGTAATCTGAGAGATGTGCTTTAAATGATCCTATTTTGCCTGTCCTGAATGAATTTTTTAGGACATTGTCCCCTTTCTACCTCAAGTAAAGCAATCCCTTTGGAGTAGGGATGGAAGAAATAGGAGTAGGAGATGATCCCCAATCAGACTGTATGGAAAATTGTGATTTAAAAAAAGCTATAATAGAATATCTCCTAAATAGAGCATTTAAGTTACTACATGAGTAACTATGAACAAAATAGTATTTGAAAGATGACTGTACACGACTATTTTTCAGGTTGCTGCTTCTCTAAGAAATAAAACAAAGCTTTATTTTCTTTTCCTTTAGGATCGGAAACTATCCAAGTCAGAGCGACAAAGATTTAAAGAGGAAGCAGGGATGCTGAAAGGGCTTCAGCATCCCAATATTGTCAGGTTCTATGATTCCTGGGAGTCCACAGTCAAAGGAAAAAAGTGTATTGTCCTTGTGACGGAACTCATGACATCTGGAACATTAAAAACGTGAGTAAATTCTGGCATGTTGAAGCACTTGATGAACGTTATCACAAAATTAGAGCATTTGGAGTAGGTAATAATTCAAAATAGATAAGGACAGACCTTTTTACTGAGGGCTAAACTTCTGAAGGGAATTCTTTAAGAGTTTTATTAGTGCTGCAGGGGGTACAATGGAACATTGTTTATGTTAGCAAACCTGTCAGATTCTTCCTTGTGATGTCCTAGTGAGCATGGGCAGGAAAACTCTGATTTTGTGAGCTCAGTAAGAATGCTGCTTTTCAGTACCTTTCGTTTTCCTCCTGAGCTTCCTTCCATTTGGCATGAGGTATTTTGTTGAGTTCAAAGCACAAATTAATTCACTTTGTTGGGGAGGCATTGGTTGTTACTACCGTACCAATAGTAGAAAGAAGGAAAAGAAATAAGCCAAAATACATCTTTTTAGTTAAAACTTCATGAGGTGCTACCTTAGAAAAGCCTGAAAGCATTTACAGTTTTGACCTGTGAAATAATTGAGTGAAGCTAGATCTATTTTTAAGTCGGTTGCAAGCTAGTGATTCAAACTGCTGTGAGGGCCCTCTAGTGGTACATAAAGCTTAGGGAGTTAAACTGAAATCGTGCTTACACCTTACACTGTACAAGAGACACTACTTGCAGAGATCACAGAACCATAGGGGTTGGAAGGGACCTCTAGAGATCGAGTTCAACCCCCTGCCAAAGCAGTTCCCTAGCCCAGGTTGCACAGGTAGGTGTCCAGGCGGGTCTTGAATGTCTCCATGAAAGGAGACTCCACCACCTCTCCGTGCAGCCTGTGCCAGTGCTCCGTCACTGCACTGTGAAGAAGTTCCCACACACATTTGTGCAGAACTTCCTATGCTTCAGTTTGTGGTCTTTTCCCCTCATCCTATCTCCACACACTGCTGAGAAGAGTCTGACCTCATCCTTTTGCCTCCCGCTCCTTAAATATTTATAGAAGTGGATCAGTGAATTTGTTCAGGAGCATCCAGTTGCTGTTAAGCTACTGGAAATAAAACTACTGTGATTTAAAATTAATGGATTGTGAGTTGTTGTCTTAAGTTGGTGCCCATTTCAATCTTGGAGTAGCATTCAAATCCTAAATGTGTGAGCAGACTGTAGGAACTTTGGTTAAAAATAGACTGTGAACTACTTGCAAAAAATAATAATTAAAAAAAAACCCACAATGTTTGTTGATAACTGTGAATGGGCATGCTTAAAACAGGAAAAAGTACTCTTGGGAGTTTGAACTGTAACTATAGGGAAGTGTTTCGTTCTTGAAATAGGGCTGGAGGAGTAAAGATCTAGTTTTATCTATGTGTCCATGAAGGGCTTTTCTGAAGTTGTTTAAGGTATATCAGATAAAGTAAAAGATAGTTACTTCATGTCCTGTACTTAGAACAGTATGAAGATTTTACAGCTTTGTACAGATGCATCTATTTACAGGTATCTATTTTCGTAGTAGTGTATACAGTGTTGGGTATAACTTTTCCTCTCTTTATTACTCTGTTCTTTCACTCAGATTTAATATTTGGATTACTTTGTTTTGTTATGCAGTGGCATAAGCAAGATAAAGTAATAGCAGGTGACTATAAGATAATATTTTGATAGGAATAAGTACTTAAGATTTACTAGCCACAAGATTGTTCTATACTCTGAAGTATGAAGGTCCTTATTTTATCCAGAAAAAACTTTAATATTCTTTTTAATTGGATATCTTTTAAATAATATACTTTTCTTCATTATTGTGTACTTTGCGATTTAGTGTTTTGTGCATTTCACTGGAGACGTGATGGGTAAACTACATGAGAAATTTCTGAAATACCAAATTTAATATCAGTATGTATTTCATTTATATCCTATTCTTACATTGCTCACTTATTTTTAGGTTAAGGAGTTTGAATGAGTATTACTTACATATTTATCCAGTGTGCTTATACTATCTGCTTTTAAAACAAGTGTTATCTTCCTCATTCTGAGGCACATCAAGTGGCAACAATGGCTATTAAAAACAAACAAACAAAGCATGAGATGTAATATGATCTTGGTGTCTTTTCATGATGTTGTATTTGTGTATGCAGTATTGTGAGCTCATTCTATTAAAATGCTACCAAGGAAGATTTGAAAGAAAAGACCCTGGGTTTCTACATACCAATGGAAAAGTTTTACAACTCAATTACTGTTTAGAATTTGCTCTCTGACATCACGTATTAACAGAATTAAAATACTGCAAAATATTTGATTGTCTATTATAAGTCTTAATTATGCTGTAAATGAAGACAGCAGTGTAATTTTTCTGACTTAAGACTCAGCCTCTAGTTTTGTTTCCAAAGTCTGTTGTATTATGTATTCCTGATCTACTTTAAATGAAAATATTAATGATCTGGTAGGACATGTGCCTTTGTAACTGTTTCTGCTAACTAACTGCTAAGTAGAATTTCTTCCGTCTCCTTGAGTTGAGATGCTGTAATAGATCTTGAGCCTTCCTGGTTTAAAAAAAACAAAAAGAAACGAAAAGACACTACAACAACAAAACCATAAAATTGCGAGACAGAAAGCCACACTCTAGTTCCTACTTTTCTCTGTTTTTGGAGGTAACTATTAGGAAGGCCTTGTTTTCTCATCTTGTGTTCTTTGCTAAGATCAAGTAGCAATCTTTAACTGTCAACTACCCTGTCAATTAGAGAAGAATGATGTTGATCAGCTAGGAGCAAGTTTAGTGGAGGCCATCAAGGTGGGTAAGGGTTGGAGCACCTTTAGTAGTGACCTAACAGTAGTCTTCCAGAGTTATAGGCTCTTTCTGTTGGTGCTTGGTGGGTAGGAGGATTAGAGATAACAGGCATAACTGAATAACTGAAACTAGGGAGCTTCAGACCAGGTGTAATAAGAAACTTCTCAACAGTGGGGACAGTCAGGCAGTGGAACAAGTTACCCTAAGAGGCTGTGCTGTCTCCTTCCTTGTAGACAGTCAAGACCTGACAGGATACAGCCCAGATTAACCTGGTCTAACTTCCTGGCTGACCTTAACGTGGAAAGGAGGCTTAGCCTAGAGACCTCTCAAGGTCTTCTGAAATTTGAGTTACCGTATGTATAATACATGGAAAATTAAAACCTAATGGGCTAATAGGGCTGTCCAGGTATTTTTAAGTATTTATATATCCATTTTAAAATACTTTCTACCTTAAGTGACATGTGACTTAGTTTATGACAGTGTTATGGAAAAATTACAACAACACTGTAAGATGTTGGGTGATGGTTGGACCCAGATCCTTTAACAGTGAGAAGCTGGCAGTAGGCTAGCATATTTGAAACCAAGAATGTAATTAGGGATTCCAGATGCTGAACTGAAGTGCCCCTACCATGTGATCTTTGGAACAGACTCAAGAGAGATGAATGAGGATTGTGTCAATAGCAAGAATTCAAGTGGTAGCTGATGTGATCCAGAACTTCCTTCAGCTTGTCTCCTTCCTTGGGTTGCCTTTTTCCCTGTCTGTCTTTACATTCTGTTTCAAGACTCCTTCTGGAACTAGGTCCTAATTGCTTTTACAGTTATGTTTTCATAGCAGAATTATTACTAGCAATTTCTTTTCCAGATCTTCCTCTGAAGTGGAGAAATTAAAGTAACAGGAGTTTAATTAAGTAACAGGAGTCTTTTTGCTGGTGTTGACTTAAGTAATTCTATGGATATGTGGAAGATAGAATACTACCATTGAGTAATTGAACCTGACTTGATTTTAAGTATGTAGCTGTCACAGAATTTACCACTAGTCTTGTGGCAGTGTAAAACTGGTCAGACTTTTAAATGAGTAACCTCGACCTCATAAGAATAAAATTATTGCTGTACACAGTGTACTATTTGAGCAGTTCCTTCTCTAAATGTGTTTCACCCCTTACTTTTTAAAAAGGAAGAACTCCTTCTTTAAATTAACACTTCCTCCTGAAGAAGGGTGTGTGAGAATACACAGCTGGAAAACACAACGTAGGTCATTTACCTTGTGGTATCTTTATCAAAGTTTAGTAGAGTAAGATCATGCTTGTGTGTCACAAAGATTGGAAAATAATTTTTTTGTATGAATTTTGTCTCTTTTGACGTGGATTTCAGGAAGAAACAATATTAGAACAGTTAAGTCTTGGTCATGTTTTGCCTGCAAGGGGGTGCGGATGTTATGTATGTACTTTCCACATCAATCCATTAGCATAATCATTGTAAAGGTCTTCTTTTCTTCTCTGTAGTTCTGAAGTGGTGAGTAGTAACTGAACAGATTCAGACAGTCACATTCTTTGTGGGACAGCAGCAGGGAAGTAATCTCTTGAGAAGTTTTGATTTGCTTGACAACAGGTAAATTTGATGTAGGTTTGAAATGTAATCTGGAATCTTTGTTGAAATTGGTTGGACTAACATTGATAACTAAGGCAGAATGATTTTGTAACTCCTGCACAGTTTGCGACAGCTGTGTTCTTGGCTGTTCTTTTTTGGCATCTTTGGCTTTATTGCCCTCTTCCCAAAGGTTCACCAAGGGAAAGATTTTAACTGTTTAAGCAATGATAGGATAAAATGTAGGGTAAGATAATCATCTTTAATAAGTAGATAAGGAGTTGTAATGCATAAGTTTTTAAGTGTTTTATGGACAAGCACTGCCTTGAAACTTAGCAAGCTAAATGCCTGATTATCTTAAGGTTGACTTGGTATGCAAATTATCTCTTAAATGATTGAATTATTTAAATTATTTAACTTTCAACAGTATAGTCTTGTGGTTAGAATGAAGTAGGTACAAATTTTCTATAGGGCAGCTTTTATTTGTGGGAGGGGGATCTATCTTCAGCTCTTTGATTTTTGAACTGCACAGGTACTTTAAGAAGTACCTGAGTAGATGAAATTAAAATGTCTGAGTCTCTTTAGTTACTGCTTTCTCACTTTAGAACAGCAAATGATACAGCATAATCTACTTGACCCTGGAGCCTGTTTAATGTACCATTATTTTTTCACTAGGTATCTGAAAAGATTTAAAGTGATGAAAATCAAAGTCCTTCGGAGCTGGTGTCGTCAGATACTGAAAGGCTTACAATTTCTACACACACGCACGCCTCCCATTATTCACAGAGACTTAAAATGTGACAATATCTTCATTACTGGCCCTACTGGTTCAGTCAAGATTGGAGACCTTGGACTGGCAACCCTGAAGCGAGCTTCTTTTGCCAAAAGTGTGATAGGTAAGTCTCTACTGTTTAGAAGGCTCCTGAGCCGGTCTCTATACTTGAGAATTTGAGCCTTAAGAGCTTTCCTTAGAAATATGGTTTCAAAGGTACATGATCAAAGCCTGAAGATGTGTAGGCTTGATTTCTTAGCTGCTGAGGTCACTTGGAGTTCCTGATGAGATGACATGATGAAATTCTGGATATGCATTTTATATTTGTATAGTAACTTAAAATATTTCAGAACATAGGTTTATTGCCTTGCCCGACAGTTTTGTGCAACACTGTTGATAAAACCACTCTTAACTACGCATGAAAGGTGAGAATTATGTCTCTTCAAGAAAGTTGAAATGGATTTTGGTGACTATCAAACATCTTGATGTTCAGTTCAGCATTAATGCATACAGCCAATTTTGTCAGTTGTCACCAAGTGTTAATCTTTTACATTTAGCAAGTAAACAAACTAAGATGTACCCAAAAAGTCAAAATATATTGCAGTCAGACTGGAGTATAATGTTTTAATCAGAAGGTCCCTGGGCTGCAGGTTTTTAAGTGAGGAGGATGCATTGGGGAAATACTGTCTTGTACTTGCTTTGTTCTTGTGTATCCACTAATGACCATTTTCAAGAAATAAGCTATTGGATTGATTGAACTAGTACAGTTTTTCTTGTGAATTCTTTAAAGAAATGGTTTTATCAGCTTTGTTCTTATAGTTGGATGAATAGGCTGCAAGGAATGAAATTGCTTTTATTTCCAGTGTCTAAGCTTGCTCAAATGTAATATTGCTCAACAGTCCTATATTAGATACCCAAATGGGATCAACAATGTATACCTGTAAACTCTCTTGGAAGTGATTGGTGAAATATTTCCTGCTTCTTAACCAGGTCAAAATATTAGTAGGAATGAAAAGTATACATTGTACAAAAAAGTATTTATTTCTTAAACGTGCTCCCCTTTTTTCTCAAATTTCTAATAACAAAATTATCATTTTGTATGGTAATGGTTTGCCTTTGGATAAACGGCTACAATGACATTCTTTTTTCATTTTGTATGGTGAAAACAAAAATGACTGTTTGATCTCTAAAATTATCTTGAATCTGGTATCTGCAGGAAATAATTCTGTGCTTAAATTTACAGAATCAAACTTGTCTTTGATCAGACAGAGCAGTCCCTTTGATTACAGAGGGGATGCTGTGATGCTTTTCTGAACAAAAATTTTCTGCAAACTATTTAAATGGGACTTGTTGAATCTCACGCTCTATGCCTGTAACTCAATCTCTCTGTATTTCTAAGTATTTTTGACTGTAGGATGTTCTTCACTAATGCCTGTATCTGCAGTAGGCCTATAAATATACTGCAGGTGAGAAGGTAAGTATATGAAGAAGAGGGCTCTGGTGAGTGGCCTTTGCAGAAAATTACTTTTCATTTTCTATTGTGAAGATTTAAATTTTTTTTAACAAAAAGAGTTTTTCATTGCAAGGCCTTTCCTGAACCATTCTACTTCAAAAAGTAGGTGGAGAGCACTAGGACAGAGACTAGCTGTGGGCTCTTACCAGTACTACTTCTTTTGCAGCAGAGGGCGGTCAGGTAATTCTTGAAACCAGGTTTAATATACCTCCTTTCTTACAGGGAGAAAAGGTAAGTGTCTTAACTCTCCTTAGTATTTGGTTTGCAGCCTATGGCTAGTCTGTTTTCCCTTCTCCGTATCCTCTTTCCCTCCACTTGATGTGTGATTCAGTCTGTTTTGATACTTGCACTAACATGCATAAAATGAGAAACACATCAGCCCTTTCATGCCATTCTTATTCCATAAAGACCTTGCAATGGAAGACTCGCAAAGCAGTTTGATAAAACAGAGTGACTGAGGGTTTCCTCCCTCTTCTTTTTGCCTCCACTTTCTTTTGTCTCACAGGTCTGCCCATCCACTTCCTCCTGCGGTGAGTAACGCCAGCAGCCTCTGCTCGCTTTGAGACATTTAGAGTCTGAATCGTTCTTTTAATTTAAGGTACCCCAGAGTTCATGGCCCCCGAGATGTATGAGGAGAAATATGATGAATCCGTTGATGTATATGCTTTTGGGATGTGTATGCTAGAGATGGCAACGTCTGAGTATCCTTATTCTGAGTGCCAAAATGCTGCGCAGATCTACCGTCGAGTGACCAGTGTAAGTTCTTCCCCACTACTGGCTCTAAGGCTGTCAGTCTAGCAAAAGAGTAAAGCTGGACAGCGTGGCATTATGCAAATGTTTGCGGGGGAAGAAGAGAAGCTAGCAGGAGTGTTTAGGGGGATGGATGGAAGTGAATAAAACAATTCAACTTACCCCAAATGGTTGGTCAGAAGCTTGTAAAATATGTGAATGGAAATAAAATATTGCATGCGTTGATACTTCTTCAGTATACAAGAAGATATTGCATAGGATTTAAAACAGAAACTTGACAAGAAGGAATAGAAAGAATAGCAAGGCTGGCCATTTGGGAGAGTAAAAACTTGCACCGATTTTTCTCAGTATCTGTGCACATCTGCTAAGGGAGACTTTCAACTGTCTACAGATTGGAGAAAGTATTATTCTGTTTAATCTCCTGGTGTGTATATTTTTTGAGCTTTGAGGATTTAATAACAAGCAACTTGCTTAGGTCTGGAAAAATAAAGGCTTATTCCTGATGCCTCATGCTGTAAGAGGCAGATATAATTGCTGACTGCAGACAGAGAAGAAAGGGTCTTTAGAAGCAATGAGTTGTGAAGGAAGGCTTGGTGAAACAGAATGATTCCTTATTTGAAGGGGAATGTGAGGGAGGCACAGGAGGAGAAAGAGGGAAAAAAAAGAGGAAAAATATCCTTTTTTTTTTTATCAACAAGAGTAAGCTTTTAACGTACTTTTTTTTTTGACATGTTGGTTAACCTATCTGTAATCCTCTAACTCAAAAATAACAAGTAAAATCTAGTTGATTAACTGCACACTTTGATCTGCTGGCTATCTGGATCAGAGAAGGAAAGAAGAAAAAAGGAAAAAAAAGTAGCATATTAAAACAATAAGAGTATCCTTTGCAATGCTTTTGTATGTTGACTGGAGTTAAAGAAACTATTTCAGTATGGATGGGTATTTTGCATCAGAACAGACACTTGATGCAATTACCCTGCGTATTCCTTAAAAAGGCATAGGAACTGGGCCACAGTGTAAAGTTAGCTTTTGAGATGGTCCTGGGCTTGGAAATCTCTGGGAGCATCCTTTCCCTGGTCTGTGAAATACTTAACAATTGGAAACTTAAAGACTTACTGGGGTTCTACTTACCACTTGTTTGTTGTACCTTTGACAAACTTGAATACTTCTTTGTCCCCAGTGTTTTTGGTTGACTGTTGAATTTCTAAGTGGATGAGGAACACAGAATGGTAACTTTTTTGCTCAGTCCAGCACATATTTCACTGTACTCTGCTGCTGCTGCTGTTTCACAGGTTGAATTTCATTGTTGACTTTTTTTCTGCTGTTTCATCTTCTGTTTGACATCTCTAAAATTCATTTTGATATGAAATGAAGATTTCCTTGATTTCAGAAGGAGCAAAGAACAGGAAAGTAAACAAAATGGAATGTATGTTTCTCCTTCCAGGCAGAGAATGAAAGGCTATATTAATGTGTTTTTTTATTGTATGACAGCCACAAAGCGGTGTGTTTTCAGTTTTGTGGGTTTGTTTGTTTTTAAACAGACACTTGAACAGTTTTCAAGGAAGACTTTCAATGAGAAGACAACATTATCTAGAAATAGTGCAAACACTTTTTAACTGACAATGGAAAATTTACTGTTTTCTTCATAAGCAACACAATGGTGTTATGAAATAACATACACTTTATATTCTTCATACGGATGTGGAAAGAGCCCTGCAGTTTTCTGCTCTCGTCCTCTTCTCCTAAGATTTCGTTAGATTTTGAAGGATGTTTTAGAATTTTTTTCAGTAGCTGCGTTTGTGGACAAGGGTTGCAACCAGTTGCAAAATTCAGTACTTAGAAGGTCAACATATGAACCATCAACTATAGCATGGAATTGCAAGATTTCCCGTATGAGTGAATCCAACAATACTTACCAACACACTTCCTTTTAACTTAGGATAGGAGGCAATTGTGGTTTGTGGTAAATGTTTAGCATTTCCAATTCAACCCTCTAGTTTGCTACTTTCCTAGGAATATTTAGGAACATTTTGAGGTAGCTGTAGTCTTGCTGTGCCTTAAATGAAAGGATGATTTTATCTAGATGCATGCGTAAAGACCAAAGGTAAAGACAGTAGTGGCAGTCTGTCATTGGAAGATCATGGATGTGGAAGCATAAAAACCACTGAGACCTCTAAAGTCATCAAGATGAAAATGTGCAGTCTCTCAGTGCAGGAGATGTGTATTTAAATTAGTTGATTTCTCTCAACTCCTTTCTAGTTACTGGTGTGCTCAGTAAAAAGTACTGCTGGTCTGTGAGCTTAGACCCTAGCTATTCTGTAGGACAGAAATCCTGTTGACGTCTTAATGTCCAAGGTATCATGTTCTGTCAGGACTGGCTTGCAGTCTTCTTTCTTGTTTTGTCTGTATGTTGCTTTCTCTTTGATCATGGCCTGAATCTGTATTGCTTTCTGACCTTACTCTTTTGTGATTAGGATTGCTCTAGCTGGTGCCCAGACACTGCAGCATTGGCTTAAAGCATTAGCCACAATTGCTCAGAATACTGTTGTATTCTCCCTCTCCTGTTTAGGGTCTTCCCTTTTTCCTGGAAGAAGTTTTCTGATGAAATAATGTAGTTAGGTAAGCAAAGATGTAGATATCTGAAGTTTGCCCTTGATAAGATGTTATTTAGCCACCCATTTATTATTATTTCACGTCTTGAACAACAGCACTGCTGGATGAGTCTGGTGTTTCCAGGATGTTTGTTTAGTCTACATTCTCACTGAGAATTTTTTTTTTCCCTAACAAAAGATTGTAGGGATTAAGTTCCCAAATTTTCCCCGGCACAAGAAATAAGTGCAAGGTTTTAAACTGTTTTTCTGGCTCACTTTGATTAGAAGAATTCTTTCAGTAGAAGAATCTGAGTAACAGCCGAGTTTAAACTCTACCATTTTTAAACTCAACTTTTCTTAACTGGAATGTTAAAATAGTTGGGAGAAGTTCTGACACCAAGTATTTACTTCTTTGTATTTACACCTTCCAGCCAACTCCATCCAGACTCTTTTACTAGCAGTTTCTTTAGAAAATATCTGCGTGTTTTGTCACTTTTGTGTAGGAGTCTAGCCACCCTTTGTATCAAAACATAATGTGGCGATTTGGTCTCAACAGAAAGCATGTTTTCTTCTTTAAAGCTCTATAGTGTTCTTTGGAAGTAGCTCTAAAAAAAAATCACAGGAATCGCAATTTCTTTGTCTTATTTAGAAAGAAAAAACAAACACATTAACTCCCCTGTGATTTAGGCAGTAAGTCTCTTCAGCTGGGCACACATTGCTGCTTACTGGGCCTAAGAAAACACCTACTTTAATTGAAAATAAATTGCAGTATTAAGGTAGTGTTACTGGCTCCTGTGATGATGATGATTATTATTATTCATTACTATTTATTTCAGTGTCCAAATCCTGTAAAGTAGTACAGGTAGTTAAATACAAAGTGTGATCAAGATACTTAATCCTGTTATTTGTTTGCACAAGTGGCATCCAATCTTGGTAAAATTCAGTCTTTCCTGTCCGACATTTTTCCTGTATATCAACTGGTATTCCTTCTTTGACTTCTGGCAAGTTATTGCAATATGCATTAAACAAGAAATATTTGAAATGAGCTATCTGTGTATTTAAATGAATACAGATATTTGTAGAATAAACATCTTAAGTATGATTTCTTAATTTAGACTGTTTGGGAAAGCAGTGCAATGAAGGCATGACTGAACTAGCTTCAGCTGCTTCATCTCAGCCTTTGGTGTGACTGATGTAATCCATGCGGTTGCTTCAAAAGCTGGCTTGTCTTTTTCTGGCTTTTTTTTGCTACATTTGTTCTCAACTCACAGACACTGATTACTTCTACACTATTTCCTTCAGGTTTACTTTTTGCAACAAAAGAATTATTTTCATAAATGCATATTTGCTCAATCTCCAATACTTAGATGTCTATGATTCACATTTTCTAGGTGACTGACTAGTCTGGGACCAGGTAAAATAACAATTAATGACGTTTATTATGCAACTTTGTCTTATTCATCCACAAATACTGCTATCAAGAAATAAAAACTAACAAGCATTCTCGTTCTAAACAAATTAAGACCATCCCTGGTTTCAGGTGTACTGAAAATCTTGCACATATACATTAACAGAAAAGTATTTTGTTGTCCTCTCCCATTAAATAAACGTAGCTTTTAAGTTTTCCTGATAGCCTGGTTTGATGTAATTAATCTTCTCCACATTTACTTGGACAAAGTGAAGTTTTTGACTTACCTTTTCCTTCACCAGAAGTCCAGTCTCTTCTCTAAACAAATGTCTGTTACCTGAGCCTTAGGATTAGAAGGAAAAAAAACAACAAACATTTTGCATTTTGACTCAAAATGAAACACAATGTTCTGTACTGAAATGTTCCACAGAATGTGCACAACTTTTCTCATCTCAGTTGTACAGAGCTTAAAAAAATCACCTGAGGGAACAAGGTACATAATGAGTAACCAGACCAAGGCAGTGTCTAACTGGTTTAAAAATCTGTAATTTCCCTAACTTGTGGGAACTGAAGCTTACTGGTTAGAGTGAAGGTCATTCTCCTGGCTGGAAACCAGTTGCTTGCTAAGTGCTGCAGTTTGGTCACTTGAGATTAAACTAGTGACTTTAGTGACTTAAAAGTTTAACATCATAATTGCCAAATTTGGTCAACTGAGTTTTCTTTACTTTCACTGGAGTCATCCCATTTATCCCATCTTTCTTCTCTTTTGTTTCCCTAAAGGGGACAGTAAATATAAATGCTTAACCTTGAGACTTGCAATTAATCGTACTTGTGTCCAGTGACTATTTATGAATATTCTATTTTACTTTCTAGAAGATGTGATATGCAAATTGTTAAATGTACAAGTTCTGTTTTTTTGTATCAAATAACTTGATTTCTCATGTATAGATAGACACTCATTCTACCAAGTTTTTGAATGGGAAAAGCATTGGGAAACAGGGGAAAAGTAGGGAGAGGGAATCCACAAATAAAGCAGAGTCTCTTGTTAAGTCACATACTGAAAATCCATGAACCTTCAATGAAGCACAGTGAACTCAGTAAGAAAGGAAAATTCTTTTAACTGTGTTGACTGAAAGAAGAAAATTCAGGCACTTACGTATCAAGTGGGGAAAAAATAGAAGCACAAAATCTGTGATTTTTCTAACAGATGTTATTCCTCAGTTTCATACTAAATGGATTGAACAATATGTAAGCTTCTACGGCTTGTTTCTCATAGCTGTTCATTTCAGTTGCAAGCATTCTGAACAGTGCTCCTTTAAGAGTGAGGAATCTTCCTGGGTAACAGTACAGTCACTGACTCATCGGTTCAGAAATACATCGGCTTAAAAATGGAAGAGCTATGAAATAGGAATACGAGGTGTCAAAACTTTAATATCTTACTGTTAGCTTATAGTCATCTTTTTAAAGAAATAATGATCTAAGTGAGAAACAACATAGATCAGCTGAAATACAGAGATGTAACGTGCTGCACAGTATACAAAGCCAGGGTAGGTATCTGGAGCTGGAAGAAAAGAGACTTGTTCAACTGAATTCCCTTCTAGAATGAGATCACTTTTGTGAGTTGGTCTTAAGAGACATTTGTACTATTCAGCAGTGAAAGTTTATAGATTACAGCTAAAGCAACAGAATATGTTAGTGTTGATACTGTAAAATGTGGTTTGAAGTGAAAAGTTTTTCCTCTTGTTTACTGCTGAGCTTGGAACGCTTCTCAATTTTGAATTAGATTTTTAAAACAATCAGAAATTAAAATGGGGGAGAAGCTGCAAGCTGAGCTGCAGAAAATGAAGATCAAGTGTATTTTTTCCATGTGGAATTGTAAGATTTGGTTGCATTACAGGCTTTGGAAATGTAGGCTTATTCAGCTTTTTAAAAACGCCAATATACTGAGTAAACAATGTATATTAAAAAAATATATATCAATAATTCCAGATGATAAACTGTTGTAAAATTATGTTGCTATTATGTAATATTGTCCTGTGTGGACATCTATATAGCTCTGATGTTAACTGAGATAGATTTAACTTAAAAGTTGAAAAGGTGACTCTTCTGTTACGAACAGAGAGGTGTTACCATGGGAATCTGATACCTTGATGTTATTCATCAGCATTGTGCCATTAGTCAAAGTACTGATGTTAAAAACGGGTGGGCTGCTATTTCTTGTCCTACCACCTGTATTCCCATGGTTGTGTTGGCATAGAAATGAGATGACTTCAGGAAAGTTTTAGTTTTATGGAAGCTCACAGGGGAGTAAGTTAGTTAGAAGAAAAGTTATTTAGAGATGTTCTGGCCTATGAATCACATAACTCCACCAGATTTTTGCAGAAACACTATATATTTATCTCCCAAGTTTTTGAGAGCTGTTTCCAGAACAGGCTGTGACATGCAAGCATGTATGCCTATTTGAATGCTTTTTTTTGTTGTTGTTGTTATTCCTATATTAAAACAGTGAGAGTTACTAAAATTGAATGAAATTTTACAGTAGTTAATTCCCAAAAATAGAGAACCATTGAATCATCTAGGTTGGAAAAGATCTACAAGATTATTCAGTCCTACCATCAGTTTCACCTACTATTCCATCACTAAACTGTGTCCATTAGTGCTGTGTCCACCTGTCCCTTAAATACCTCCAGAGATGGGGATTCCACCACCTCTTGGACAGCCCATTCCAGTGCCTGACCATGCTTCCTGTGCAGAAATGCCTAATGTCCAGTCTAAATCTTCCCTGGTGCAACTAGAGACCATTTCCTTGCATCCTATTGCTTATCACCTAAGAAAACAGACCATCTCTCTCCTTGCTTATGGCCTCCTTTCAGGAAATCATAGAGAGGGATGAGGTCTGTATTAAGTCTCCTCCAGACTGAACAACCCCAGTGCCATCAGTCATTCCTTGTAACTCCTTCATTAGCTTCACTGTTCTCTGCGTGGTCTCAAGCAACTTCATATCCTTGTAGAGAGGGGCCCTAAACTGAACACAGGATGGAAGGCGCAGTCTTTCAGTACTGCGTACATGGGGCAATCACTTCTTTAGTTCTCCAGGACATGCTGCTTCTGATGAGAAACACCAAGCTTAAAAGTGTGTGTGAGAAGCTCTGTTTATTGTGCGTTGTTTTTGTTCTAAAGGGTGAAAAGGCTTGTTTCTCTGTCCAGTTAAGTTATTTTGAGCTTTCTAGTACTGAGCTGTTGGCTTCTTAAGGTAAATATCTCTCAGAGATGTTTCTGTCTTACCACCTACTACCACTATCATAATCCTGTGCATAGCAGGAATATTTTAGGACCCTCATCTGAAATGGAATCTTTTGGTACACAAATAGATGTCTTAAACTCCTATTCTGATAAGTCAGAAAATAAAAGTGATGGTGACTTTTGTTGCATTGTATACTATTTTTGCAGTTTGCGACGTTATCCTTGGCCACAAACACTGATTTATATCTGTTTAGTACGTGCTTTCTAAGTGTTAGTTCTGGTAGTGAATGTGCTTTTATGGCCCACGAAAAAGACTTAATGCTGGATTGTTCTTTTTAATTCAGTTCCAAGTTCACTAGACCTAATCTGTGGATTTAGAATTACTATTGCTGTACTCAGATTTTAGAATGAGTGTTAGATGATGTTTATCTGTCAGGCTGGTAGCTAATTAAAGCAGAGAATGCAACTAATATGATATGATTTTTTCCAAAAATACATTTTCCATACTGAAAATAGAAGAGACGTTTTTGTTTTTAATATTGTGTCACTGTGGCATATCTATATTTATAGCACTGAGATGTGTGTCTAGGCATGTTGCCATTCTCTTGAAAGCCATTTCTGAGCTGAAATCCCAACAAAACGATGGGCTATTCAGCTAGCTTGAGATGTTCCCCATTGCATGGCACAGTTCTTGCTCAGTTAACAAAGGCAGTATTCCTGCTTCAAAGTGATGGAGTCCCTATTCCTGAAGGTTTTCAAGAACAGGGTAGATATGGCACTTAGGGATATAGTTAGTGGGCATGGTGTTTTTGTGTTGACGGTTGGACTAGATGATCTTACTGGTCTTCTCCAACCTTAATGATTCTAACTGTGCCTAGCCTTCTCATCCACTCAGACTTTACTGTTGTTTCACTAGTATCATCATCGTGTGTATTTCTTAATGAGCCGTTTTTTACCGCACAGCTTTATGGTTTGACAACTATAGACTAAAGAATTGTATTCTACCTTTTGATTACTAAGTCACCTCTTCTAGGGATTGTGTAATTTCTTCTATTCCTTAGAGGAATGCTGCAGTTACAGGAGGTGCTGATTAATTCATCTACTTCTAAACTAAAAACACGTTCAGCTTCAGATTCTTCTGACTTCTGAAGTAAATTTGTTTTTTCTTACCTGGAGGAACTGGTGAGCAGACAACTTGCACAACTGGAAAAAAAAAAAAAAAAAACAACAAGAAACTGTAAAGCAGATTGTGTGCTAGGCCAGGAAACTAGGCAATGTGATGGGTGTAAGGTGTCAGATACACTTCAGTATTATCACAAATAGAATGGTTTTGGAAGGGAACACAGACGGTGATTTCTATAGGGTAAGCGTGGTGTTTGTTGAAGTTCTTAAATGGGCTCTTATAATCAGATTAGACTTCATGTGCATGGAGTTGTAAAGTTTTAATGCTAAATTTCCTGGCTTTAAGTAAAAGCACAACATTGAGGCACTGTCAGCTTTGGAGATTGGATGGATGTGGAGATGATAGCAAGAAGTGATAAAAATTGTCAAATGAGGAACAGATTCTGTTCTTTGTACGAAGGATTCTCTCACACTAGTAACTAGACGCTTCCCTTAAGCAACCTCAGTTCAAGGGTTAAACAGTATGGCTAGAAGAATGGTATTGCAAATATACTGTGTGTGTATCACAAGGTATCTCATTGTGTATGCTTGGAAATTTTTCATTATTAAATATATGACTAGTCTTTTGTCATTATTAAAATCTTTCGTTATTTGAGAGTTCATGGTGAATTGAAAAGAAAAATAATTTCCAAACTAGTCAGTCAGGTTGTGGCTGTCAGGCCTGTGTAAACACTGCATTGCCTCTGTTGTCTTCATAACTGAGTGTGAGATCTGGGTGTGCACATTTATCAGTAGCAAGTGTTGAAGACAGCTGATTCAGAGAAATTTAAGGATCACGAGACTTAAATTACTTGCACACCAGTATAACAGGGGATGGATGTCATATCTCTAGCTTCTAGTGACTGCAGACAGACTGGTTGAGCTATTTCAGTGATGTAGAGCTTTCTTAAATAGTTCAGAGAGGAATTCTGGTCTGGGTGGTGGTAGATTAGTCAAGTTCAAAAGGTATCAGATTCAAAATGTGCAGTTGATGCTTTTCTTCATAAGGGAGCACAACTGTCCTGATACAGTGGTCTAAATAGTGCCTTGTGAGCTAACTCTAGCCCATTGAAAGCCATTGTCTACTCCTATTGCTTGTATTGCAGTAATGCTATTTACTCTGTTAGGATATTGATCTTGTACTGAGCTTATTCAGCTGGATTCATGAATTTCATTCTTGACAGAATTATCAATTGTCCAGAATTAATTACTATGGAAATACCATAATCAGGAGCTCAATTTTCACTTCAGTTTACTGTACAGAATCATTTTAACTTCTTTTCTTTTATCTCGAGTTTTGTGACTTCTTGTTTAACAAGAACAGTAAAATATAGCTTCTGTAGGTGACCCATATCTCTTTTTACTTGAGTAAATGCAGAATAGGATCTTCCTTTTCCTAATATACATGTAAGGTATTCATTTGAGCTAGGATGAGAATTATGATATAGGTGTTCCCTGTGTGAGATAAGGTGAGAATTAAATCTGAGAGAGTGTTTCTAGACAACAGTATTAGGATAAGACATGGAAAAGGAGGTGAAATAGTTAAACTTGTAGGTTTTAAGGGCTGGGTGAGTAACTAATAACAAGTGGTGACCTTTAGAATATCGAGGGGTAAAGCAATTTATATGCTGTATAAGCTGTTGCCTGGGGGCTTCTCAGAGACTATGGAAGGAGGTAGGATTCCTGGATTGTTTTCCACTGGAATCATATGCTCCGTCTAGTTTCATAGAATTAATGGTTTGTGGCAGCTTGGTCTGGCTCAAACTAGCATAGTAACAACTTAACAAAAGTAAAATGTGGAGACTATAATTACTTTGTGAGATTTGACTTTGCTACTGATTGTATTAGCCTCTGGACTGCCAAGTTTGAACATTTTATTTGAGACGATTAATCATTTACGGTAGAATTCCTCCCAAGGTCTGCAGTTAAAGCACTATTGCAAAGAATCAAGCAAACATGGTTACACTAAAACATGTACGCTGTGTACGTAGAAAAAGTCTAAACACTTCAAATATTCTTTATATTTTATGCAGTGCACCCCAGAGAAGTGCAGTGCAGCCTTAATTAGGTGTGTTAGATGCAATTCCTTGGAAGTACGTTTGCCTTGGTTGCACAGTGTCTATTGAGTTTGAGTGGAGCTTTGATGGTGACAACAAATTATAAGCCATGACAGATGAAATGCCAACAAGCTTTATGAAAAATGCCAGTAAGCAGTTAAAACTGAGGTGATCATCAATGGTTAGTTGATGCAGGGGGTATAAAATTTCTGGGTAAGCAGTTGGAAGGCCACTCAAACATACCACTATTTCTAACGATCTCTTGTCCCTTGACACCTCTCAGGTTTCCCTAAAGCTAGTGGAAGGGATTTCTAAAATGCCTAGTGAAGGATCAGAAAGTGTTACTTTACATGTTGGTGTTGTATGGTGTAACAACATTGGTAGAATTTTGGTGTACTTGAAGAATTTTCAAGTCTGCTGTTTTCAAAAGTGTTCTTGATGAACTCTAATAAAATGCAAATTTTATCCTCACCAGTTGATTAAGATTTGTTTGTTCACTTTGCATTTGAAGGCTATATATGATCTTTCTCACCTTTACTCCATATATCCTTCCAAAAAACCTGTGAACAACTCATTTTATTAGAAAGCAAGTTCCACAATAGCTACTTGATACTAGATATTGGGGAAAAAAGTAATAATTCATGTTAGTTTTGCAGTAAAGCAAGAATTGGTAGAAATACCAGTGCAGACTATATTCATGCATGTGGTGTAAAAGAGGCAGTGGTCCAGCTTTCTGACTTTGTCCAGCAGTTTGAACGTGACCTTCAATACCTATTCCCATTAATAGGTGAGTTGATAATTCTACCAGTGGTAGCAGAATGCAATTGAGGAAATTGGCTATACTGTGTTATCCTAGTGCAGGTTTGTGCTTTTCTAGGATTAAATTAAAGTTAACAGATGTAATTATACTTGTTTAGCTCCTTGGAAAGAAGAGAAGAAATGGCAGCTGTCTTCACAGTACAAAAGTAGTGCAAGCAACGCTGTGTGAGAACAACTTACCGATAGAGCCATTCCACAGCTGGGGTGGAACTGGGTGATGTTCCTGCATGCAGCCTTAAACTATGGCAGAAAACAGGTGGAGAATAGGCAGAGCAGCTCAACAGGGAGGCGGAGACAAGGAGGAAGTAAAGGCTCCCTGCTCTGCCTTCTCTTCCTTCTCCTTGCAACCAGCTGGGCAGGCTGGAAAGGACGAGCTCACCTCCTGCTTAGTGTCATTCTTTCTATTCAGAATTTGAGTGACAAAAGCAGATATTAAGCTTGAATCTCTACAGCCTCATGAACTGGACTTGGAAAAGTACAGGAGGCGTCAAAGAAAAAACAATGCTCCCTTCTAACTTTGATGTCTGCTTTCCTTCTGCTGTGCGTTAAGTCCACAGCTTGACAGACACCCATTGGAAACTAGCACCCGCCTAACTCTGTGGTGTGCAAGTCTCTCTTTTCCTGATGGATTTTCCAAAAAGAGAGGTCTGTCCCGTATTTGTAATTGTTAATTCCCACTGTTGTTGCTGCTCTCACAAGGATTGCACTAAAGAGGTAGGTGTGAATGTCATCTCTAGAATGATTGTGTAGTAGCAGTAAAGGATTTGGGGGTAGCAAATCAGATTTCTTAACAAATACGAACTGTTTTGTATTTGCAAAGAATGTCCTTAGCTTTTCAACATGGTTGTACTTTTCCTCCAACTTCCTCATGTACGTTAAAATCCTTAACAGAGAAACTTGAACACTTAGTTCCTGCTGTTGCCTATCTATGTTGTTGTTCTTCTTCATCAAACAATTTAAAAAATATATAAAAAGTGCTCAGGGCATGTGACTGTCTTTGCTATTTTTTTGGTAAAAAAAAGCTCTGATTGTACATTCTCTTGCAATATTTTCAGTGTATTTTGAATTAAAGTGAGATGATAAACTACTTATCCACTTATTTGGTGAGCTAACTCATGTAAAATGGTACTCCATATTTCTAGGCGAAGATTGCGAAGAGGAATTCTCACCTTCAAAAGCTTGAAAATTTAGAATTGCACAAAATAGAACTTGCTTTTAGTGGCTCATATAACCACACAAATGTGGACATTGCAATTTTAGAATTTAGTTGTTTTTTGTTTGTTTGTCTGTTTTATACCTGATTTAAATCTGATAAAATGACGAACTTCTTACATTTCACTTGTCTTACATGTGATAATCTTCTGTACTTAAGATGAAGACTAAGATAAGCATTAATAAGTATTCAGCTTGGCATAAGTTGCATCTTGTGCTGCCCATGTGTATACCTACATTTTAAGGCTTTGGATGCTTTCTCAAAATGTGTTTGGTGGGTTTTACTTTGTTGGTACTGTTTTCAAAAGAAACAGTTGTGCCCACGCCAGCTGCAGCACTAGTGCTCCATGTGCAAGTCTGAGAGCCAGCACTGCAGTTCAGTAAACCAGGCTGGGGATCTTGGTCTCGCTGGAAACCACTGCAGGCTTTTGTTGCCTGAGTTTGTTTCAAGTCTGCTAAACACCATGATCTGGTTCATTATGCAGCTGTATAATGCTTATGCCAGCCCAAGGGATGAAATGAAATGCATGTGGGAATGGGAAATGGAGAACAGGAGATTGCTGCTTTCAGCAGCTGTGTGAGTTTATGACGATGTAGATAATACCTTGAGAAAATGTACCTGTTATACCTATTTACAAGTTTTTAGTCTGCAAGAGCTCTTCACTTCCTTAGCAAATCTGTAAGTTATAATTTATAATAGTATTTGGGTATTTAATTCAGATTAAATTTCCATTGAACAATGAGACCAATATATAAATATATATACTAAAAAAAAAAAAGGCTTTTCCTATGATTTTTCTAAGCAGTCTTATGTGAGAATGAGACCATCTTGCAGTAAGTGTGCAGTGTTAAAACCAGGAAACAGTGACGACTACAGTGCCTTTGGGTTCAGAATCTAATGAAATGCTTGGCTGCACAGTTTGTGAGCTGTTAAGGACACATCAAGGTTATTTGAATTACAGGGTCCCACTCTGGTTTCTCTGTGATGGCATGATTACAGTGGAAAGACATCTCTGAGTAGAAAGGGGTCACTGATTTATTGATTATCATTAATACTGTCTTCTTTCTTGTTATGTGAAGTGGTCTGACACTTTTGGCAGTAGAAAGGAAAAAATGATTTTTAAAGCTGAGCATAGTCTGAACTTCAGTATAAGAGGTGCTTGACCAGTTAGGCAGTTCTTACTGACTGTGGAAGAAGCTGAGGAAGGTAGCTGCTTGAATACCCAATCCTGTATTGGTTTTAGCTCCCATTGTGAGGATCTCTGAGATTTCCTGAGGGAAACCTCATGATTATGGAAGCTATGGTGGAGGAGAACTTGGATGGGGAGAGCTTTTTTCTTAACTGCTTTATTTATTTATTCAATTCACAAAATGGAGTACTATAAGGCGACCCTAATGAGCGATCCCAAAAATTTTGGACACCTATTTAACATCTTTCAGGATAGAGATATACGGTGTAGCAGACTGAGTCACTGATTTGAAAATGTTCTCTTAGCGATTCCTTTTCAGGCTTTGTGCAAAAGAGAGCATGTGGTCAGATGGTCACCAAGAAGGCTCACGTTATGGTTTCCCTCTGTTAATGATTTTTTTTGTCTTATATTCATCTTAGTTTTTAGGTTTTCTAAAATGAGATCCTATCACAGTACCAGCACCTTACTTCTGCTGCCGCAGTGTAAACGAACATGTACGTGGGCAGCTACTATAACTGAACTTGGGCTATTTAGGAGTATTAGATGTGTTAGATTTTAGACAACTCTGGCAAATTTAGATGCAAATTTGTACAACAGGCAAGCAAATAACCATTCCACAGATTGTCTGCATATATATGTATGTAGATGAACATTTTATTCTGTATAGTAAGACCTGTCTGTACATATATAAACCTGAACTCCTGGGACTATTTTATGCTCACCCACATATTAAAAGGTGAGTGTATCTGCTATATGAGCAGAGACAAATACATGTCACTCTATGCAGGTAGTAAACGGTAAAAGCAGTTCTATAAAATTCTTTGAGTGTATTGCTTTGTGACATCCTTCTGGAAAGCAGGACATGTGAGGTATGACCCAGTTAGAGTAGGCAAACTTATGGTGCCGTGTCAGCTGAGATGCTGATCTCCAGAAGACTTACTTTCACTGAAGCTTTTTAGTGGTAAATTAATATTCACAGGCAGGCTGTGTTTCAGGGCTTATTCTCGTCGCAGTACACTCCTCAATTCTGCCATCTCAATTGCTAAAATGTCATAGGAGCAAGTTTTAGAAGCAAATTTTAGAGCTTCGAAGTAGAAAATCGATAATACTGTTGTAACAGGAGATTTTTATTAAGGGGAAGATTTATGTCTTTCTACAGTTGTCCTTTCTTTTTGAATTTCGGATGTGATCACAACACCTTTGCACAATGACAAATAGTGCTGTTGATCACTGAAAGACTGGATGCTTGTGCTCCCATTTTTGTTTTTGCATCTGTTGAAGTCCACTGTGCCCTCTCGTGGATGAGTGTGGTAAGGAATGCCTTAGGTAGTGAACGCATGAAGTCAATAATACTGCCATGTTTGGCCAAGAAAAACAATCTCTAAATGCAGATAAAAATTACCATTGTATTAAGTCAATATTCAGTTAAATGAAAGTCTGCAGCTGCAAAAGCTCTGGTTGGGAAACTTCACCCTTTATATTTCAAGCCTTCCTTTGCACTGACAGTCGAGAAAATAAGTCATATTTTCATGTTCCAGTTTGGTGAGAAGGGGTATCTAATGGTACACTGAGAGAAATACTTCCTTGTTAAGACACAAATCGTGCCGTGCTGCCTGTATTATTTCTTCATTTATATCTGTGCTTGAGTCTGTGTTTTTCATCTTTTTAGTTGTGATTCACGAGTTATACAGGGTCGGATGTGCCCAGTGTATATGGTAATTAGTACTATATATTGCTATACTAGTACTATATGTTACTGTGCATCAAGTTATACTGATTTCAGGATTGTTGAACTTAAAAGTTTGGGCACATCACATAACAGCATTTGAACAAGGTGGCTCCATCCTTGCTTTCTTTCATCTTAAAATACAGAACTTTGAAGCGAAAGGCTGAATCAAGTAAAACTGTGTGCCAAGTTTTACTGGCTTGGACAGTTGACCCCTGAAAAAGAGCTCTTGGCCACGTTTCAGTGATGGAGTTTGACTTTCTGTGTCGACAGTGTTCTGCAGAATTCTCAACTGCTCATACCTCATGGTCTGTTTACTTGACTGAAATGAGTAGTTGCTTGCACTTAGATTTTGTTTCTATCTGTCCCCAATGGCTTTAACATGTATTGAAGAACGAATCATCATGCATTGTTGAAGGGCTTTTGGAAAGGTGTGTATTGTGAAGCTCGCTTTCCTGAACTCACAACAGCAATCATCCAAGAGTGTGGTTTGAGAGCTAAGATACAAGCAATTTTTTTCCTTTCCCATTCTTCTTTTTTAAATATTATTCATGTTATACAGTGATCCAGTCAGGTCATTCTGGGCTATTGTTTTTCCCATAAAATCATTCTTCCAAAATTACTTCATTTAATGGCACATTGGAAACATTCTGGGAAGCAGCAGAATCCTTTGAAGACTGTTAAGTTAGTCATGTGGGTTCATGAGTTAGTGTTAAATAGGAAACATGTTCTCCTCTAATCATCATGCCTTCTGTAGAAAAAAATGAAATAGTAAGCTTATGCTTATCATAACCTGGCACCTAACTGATAAAACTTTGTCATGAAAGTCTCATAAAGAAATGATGAAAAAAATCAGTGTTTGAAAATGATGAACAATACATAATACTAGGGGCAGATTTCCTTTACAACCTCCACTGGTGGGAAATTCTACCCAGTGATATGTCAGATACAAACAGTTGGTTTGTAAGTGGATTTTTGCATAGTCAAAACTTAAGTCAAGTGGACATTCCAGATTTTTCTTTTAATTTGTATGTTCCAGGGTGTCAAGCCAGCCAGCTTTGATAAAGTAGCGATCCCTGAAGTGAAGGAGATTATTGAGGGATGTATTCGTCAAAACAAAGGCGAAAGGTAAGTTTTCTTTCCAGTACTGATAGAGATATTATTTCTATCTGAATCTGTAACTGGTTAATACCAGATACAGTTAATTACTGAGAATTGATGCAAGTTAGAAAGTGAATACTATTTCTGCAGGTCCTGTTCTCTGATAGGTTCTTATTTTTCAACAGTTGTTTTACAGCATTACTGCAAGGAAAAGTGCAAATGCTATAGTAACTGTCCATTGAAGTTTATTCAGAAATTCTTACTAAAATTTTGATCTAATCAGTAAAGTTGTGTATGATGATGTTTCCAAATTATCAGTTAATGGGATGGTTAGTTCCTCATTCTGTAGTCCTGTATTTTTTTATTTATTTTTTTTTTTTTTACCTTTTCTGACCCTTCAATTCTGTTGGCATTTATAGCTGATTATTTTGAGGGCTCTTTATTTTATAAGTTATTGATGCTTGTTTTCGTTCAAATTTTCTGCAATGTTATTTGACTTAGACCATTGCAGAAAATTTGTAGCTGTTTTAATGGTTTATTAGTGGATTTTGTTTGGCTTTCTGTTTTTATTTAGTTACTTACTGATTGCTGGGTTTAAGAATTCTTCAATCATCTTGTCATTTTCTGACCCCTCACTATTCTATTCAGAGCCTGTTCTTTTGATGTAGAGTTGCTGATTCATCATCTTCTGTTAATTCTTGGAGTTTTACATCTAATGGTGTTGCTGTAAATGTTTAAAACAGTTCTGTGTTTTTCCAGTTCTGAGCTAATTTTGTGAATGCATGACACTTTTTCCTTGCCTTTTCTCTTAACCAGTTAGCTTTCAGACTACTGCTGCTACTCTGTGCATATAATAATGTTACTAAAGTTTATTTTACTTTCTGGACAAAAGTAGCAGTACAAAACAGGATAAGTTGAAATGGTTGAAAATAGTACAGAATATGAAAGATGCCTAACTTGTGCAGTATTACCTAGATGAGACTTGTATTTCAGTCTATTTCAAGATACTGACATGTTTAATGACGGCTGAACTGATCTGGGGACTAGGAGTTGTGTGTTGGATCTTAATCTTCAGTAAAACCAGACTGTTTCTTCAAGGCTCGTAATTTTAGTTAATGGGCAGTTCTGCTGATCAATGTGTGACTTTTTTTTCCCCCCTAAATCTATAGAGCTGTTGCACTTTATTCCTTCATCATACTTCTAGATAGAAATTTGCATGATGAGTTGTCAAGTAGTTAATGGGGGGAAGCCTGAAATGTAGGCAATAAATCTGAGAGATTGTCAGGCAAGGATATTCCTTAATATTTTATGAAAATCTAATAGTGTATGTGCTCTCCACGTTATTTCCCAATCTGCTAGATATGCTATTAAGGACCTTTTGAATCATGCTTTCTTCCAAGAAGAGACTGGAGTACGGGTAGAACTTGCAGAGGAAGATGATGGAGAAAAAATTGCCATTAAACTCTGGCTGCGGATTGAAGACATCAAAAAACTTAAGGGCAAATATAAAGATAATGAGGCAATAGAGTTTTCCTTCGACTTGGAGAGAGATGTCCCAGAGGATGTAGCACAGGAAATGGTAAGTGGTGGCACACTTGCAAAACATTCTTTGACAGTCAGATGTCATCTATCAGCCTCTGCATTTACTGTTACTATCTAGAAATAAAACTGCATCAGAAGTCTGTGAATGAGAAGTTACTGCAAGACTGATAGCTTATACTGTAGCACTACAATAGTGGCTGTCTATGACAGTCTGAATTCTGTGAATATATCCTCCTTCAGGTGGAATCTGGCTATGTCTGTGAAGGGGATCACAAGACAATGGCGAAAGCTATCAAGGACAGGGTATCTTTGATTAAGCGAAAGCGAGAGCAGCGTCAGTTGGTGCGAGAAGAACAGGAGAAGAAACTTCAGGAAGAAGGTAGTCAGAAGCAGCAGCTGGAGCAGCAGCAACCCTCAAGTGCTTCCCATGCAGGGTCAAAGCATCCCGTATCTGTCAGTGGTACTACTCCTGTCCCCACTACTTCAGCATCTGTTTCTACTCAAGTGGAGCCCGAAGAACCAGAAGCTGATCAACACCAACAACTGCAGTTCCAGCAACCCAGTATATCTATTCTTTGTAAGTGTGTCAGTTGATTTATTTAGGAGCTCTTGAACCTACGCTATTTTGCCTGCTGTGAGGAAGTCTGGAATCTGAATCCTTATTAATATTTTTAAGGCAAAAATGATGCAGACAGTTCAGGTCATTTTTCTGTTTCTGAAAAAAAAAAAATTGCCAGTTCTGCATACTAAACAGGAGCAGATAAGTTAATGCTCCTAACTCTTCCTCTTCTGCCATCCCAGTGTTTGAATCAATATCAGAATAACTATATTAAATGAAAAGTTCCATACCAGTGAAGTTAGCAGGCAAATTACTATCTGTTCTAAGATAATAGGGATTTTAAGTTCTCTTGTATGTTTATTTCAGTTGCATCTGCCAGCTAGTACAGTTGACCTGTTTTATACTTCTACGAAAAATAGAAGTGAAAAACAAACAAAACAAGACAACAAGCAAACCCAAAAAAACATCATTCACGACGAAGTAATATTTAGGTTTTTATTTCTAGTTTAACATTTAATAGGGAGCATAATTTACTTGAAAGTATATTTTCAAAGAAATCCTGAAATGACTGATTTTCAGAAGCTTGGGGAAGGCTTGAGGCAGGGAGACACAGTACACTGGAGGAAAAAAAAACCTCATAGTTTTTGTACCAGCATAAATATTAGAAGAGGTAAACTGCTTATAAGATCAATGTGGTGTGACACCAATGCAATCTAATATTTGATAGTAATACTTGAATTATGAATCCAATCTGCAGTTCTTAAAATGCAAATTTTTATCTTTATTTTCCATAGCTGATGGAGCAGTTGACAGTGGCCAAGGGTCATCTGTTTATACTGAATCATGTGTGAGCAGTCAACAGACTGTGTCGTATGGTTCCCAGCATGACCAGCCAATCTCAACAGCTGCAGTCCAGGGATATGCAGCTTCAGTTGGCCAAGTGCAGTCACAACAGCATGGAGGATATCAGCCACCTGCAGTGGTAAGCCAGAACTTAGGGTATTGCAAATGCATGGAATTACTTGGTTGTGAGGTTGTTTTTTTTTTTTTTGCTGTTTGTTTTGTTTTTATTTTCTTTTTTTGAAGCTGAGAAAAAAGTCTACTAGGCAATCTTTCATGTATGCTTTGCATGCAATACAAATTCTGCTTGGGAGCATTAAGATTCCTATTTTTGCAAGGTGACTGAATCTAGTTCAATAAAATGCAAGGAAATACTTTTCTTTATTTTAAAGTTTTTATTTATTAAAGTTTTTATTTATTACAGTTAAGCAGAGTGATGGGTTGAAATTTGTAATGGATGTAAGTAACATCCTCAGTTCGAGCCTATCTCATGAAATTGAGCATTTCATCTCTCTTGGGAAGGTGTTCTGTATATATATGGAGTTACCATATATTTAGCTATTGCTTTGATTTGAAGATAGCATTAGAATAATTCAAGCTACTGTTTTTAAGTACAAAACTGCTATGTATGTTCTGTGAGGCTTTGATTTACAGATTCTGCAGGTAAGATCTTTTTAACTGTTATAGAATGCTGCATGTGAGAACTCCAGACTGAAAGGACCCCACATCCTTGTTCCCAGTATTATTTCTAGCTTGTGTTGATTTGCTCATCAGTTGCCATGCATATTCCTTGTCCCTGGAAAGTCTGCACTGGGCACAAATACTTCTCCTACTATGTTCATTTGTGTGGCCCTTTTATTTTGGTATGTTTTCCCTTGGTATGTTTTAAATCAGAGTACAAGAACATTCAGAAGTCTATTCCAGCCCTGGAGTAGAACTTCTACTACTCTTATATTGTCTTCAGTGGTTCCCTTGTTGGTTTTCTTTTGTTTGTTTCTGTTTTTTTTTTTTTTTTTTTTTTTTTTTTTTTAAACAAAAATCTAAGGCAGAGATATCTTATAGCATGGTAACGCCATACAGGAAGATGATGTGACAGCCAGGACTTAAGAGTCCTTACTTTTTTCCTACCTGTGCTTGTGGACTTGATTACAAAATCAGTGATGTTCCTAGCATTGTTTGGAAAACATGCTTGTTTCAGTCATAACCTGAAGTTGTGTGGTACTGCTAGTCCTTGGGCAAATGAGTTTTCAAGCCCTCAAAATAAGTTCCTGCTCTGGTTGAGCCATGCTTTGTTGTGTGAGTATGTCTTGGGCTAGAAACCATTTACTGCCTTGGGATGGCTAGCTTCCAGGTTGAAAGGCCATAACCTTTTGAGAGAGGTTGAGAAATCAAGCACATAACAGATGTGTAGTCAAGCTGCTCAGTTTAATCCTAAACTGCGCTCGTGCTCTGATGGCAACAGTGGTACCAGAAGGTTGACAGAATGAAGTAGAACATTACAAGAAGCACTAAGAGTTTGTTGGGAAGACAGGATGACAAGTCAAAATGAAATTGACAACTGGAGAAATGGCCTTTAAAAGAAATATTATGCAGTTCAATCAGGAAGAGAACAGGTTTCATGCCTAAGTAGGGAAAGTCAACTACACAAGTACAGGATGAGCAACATCTGATTAGGCAGCAATTCCACCACTAACAGAAAGAATCAGGGATTATATTGGACCACAAACTGGACATGGTCAAAAACATCATGCTGTTGTGAAAAAGACAAACATCATGTTATATGAAGTAGTTCTGCTCTTCTTGTCCATTGCTAAATCTATTCTGGACACCCTCCCTGATGAAGGAATTTGTGAGTGAATGGGGAGAGAATTCAGAAGAGAGTGACAAAGAACACCAAGAATACAGAAAACATGGTCTATGTGGCAAGGCTGAAAGAGCTGAGTCTGTGGAAGATGAGCTTGAGGAAAGAGAAAACTGTAAAGGCTACCATAAAACATGTGGAGGCTAATCAGATCACAACATTTGTTGTTAGATATAACAAAAATAATAAGCTTAAATCGCGGCAAGGAATTCTTGTTTAGAAAATGAGCTTCATCACTGGAGCCATTCCTGAACAAGCTAGATAAACTTGTCAGGAATGACGTGTATAACCAGTCCTGGCTCGGACCAGGTGAAGAATAAAGGTAAAATGTTTAACCCTTTGAGGTTCCTGATGTCTCTCCAAAATACTGAGCAGTCTAGCAAGGATTCTCATATCAAAAATACTTCAAATTAGATCTCTATTAAATAACTTGACTTTATTTTTTTTCTCAGTTATGTATTTGGTTTCAATTACCTTTAGAAAGTATATCCATAAGAGGGAAAAAGAAATATTTCAGTTAAAAACTGCCTGTCTAAAACATAATCTTACCGATCATTTAAAAACAAACAAACAACCACAGACAGACAAAAAGCTAATTCTGATTCTGTCACTTGGGTTGAGTTTTGACCTATGGCTTCTGTCTTGTGGCACGATTACAAAATCCTTGATACTTTTGTTGGCCTAATGTTTGGATAATGCTTTTTTAAGACTAATCTAACTAAAGTTTCCATGTATTCAAACGATTTCTTCCAGAACTCTTTTGTAGAATGTATAATGCTAAATTTTTGTAGGTAACATCTCAGTAAATAAAGAACCAGCTGGAAACTGTTAGTCCACTTGATTCAGGGAACTGCTAAAGCAGAGAGGCTGGTGAGGCAATAGGTGTAAGATCACATGCACTCACTAAACAAAGAGTGAATGAAAGGTCATCAGTAACTTAAGGTTTTTTGTCACATTATTAAATGTTGTGAGTACACATACTATGGGCCACACTGGTGGCCCCAGGGAAAATATTCTCTCCTGTCTGTTCTGCCTTCCACATGCTTCTTATAAGGGAAGTAGGAAACTTCCCTTACTGTTCAGTAACCTAAATCAAACTTAAATCCTCAGAGGTGCACATATCCTGTTCTTGGTGTATGTCGGCATTCATTCAGCATTTTCATATCTTCTTGCACACATAGTAGTCAGTATTGGGCCTATCATTGTGTGTCTGCATTTCTTTTCTATCATTACAGTTTTTGCTGTTTTTGTTTTTAATTTCTTTGAAGTGTTCAATTTTTAACTTTTGTTTTCCTCCTTTAGCCTCAACGTGGTCGTAGCATGTCAGTTTGTGTTCCCCACCTTCCTGCTCTTCCCTCTATGTCCTGCATCCCTCTCAGTGCTCCTTGCACCCCACCACCAGCGCTGTCTGCACCTCTCTCTCCTTTCTACCTTCGGACTGTCCCTGAAGAAACCTTTGCAGAAAAGCTTTCTAAAGCCTTGGAAAGTGTCCTGCCCATGCACTCTGCCTCTCCACGCAAGCATCGACGCTCCAGCCTGCCCTCCCTCTCTGTCAGTCCTGTATGTGTTGCCATTTGCCTCCTGGCACAGTAAGATAAGTTATCATTAAATACATCCTGGGCTTCAGGCATTTATTAATTGAGAAAATGAGATGATGATTCTTTGTCATTTCTGTGCTGCTAGCTTGTTTTCTTTTTTGTTAGTGTTTATTGAGAAGCAGTACACTTAAAAACATTATCTGCGTTTGATCATTTATTTTGTATTTTAGGAAAGTATAAATGAAAATTATTCAGCTATACCACAGAAGTTAAAGGGAAGACTAGTTCTTATCCCCTAAAGTCAGAAAACTGTTTTTCGTTTTCCAACTTCCAAGCATTGAATGTTAGTTAAACCCTACACAAAACAGCCAGCTTTTAAAGCTTAGTCATTGTGGCTGGTTTTCCAGAAGCTTTAGCTTGCTATGGTAGTGATAGTAGAAATTCAGAGTGTGAACACTTTTGAGGAGTTTTACATTTTAATTGTGGTTGCCACTTTAGCTGCTGCTTGGTGGGGAAAAAAACATATTTTCACGTGTTTCAAAAGATCAGGAGCGCGACAGCTTGCAAGATAGGAGGTAGCCTGCTTACAGTTCTTGGCTTTAATTTATATAAAATAAGTTTTAAAAAACTTTTGTTTTTAATTGAAATCTATAGAACTAACTTTCAGAATGTAAGAGGAATTCTTCAGGAGTACTGGAGTGGGACCTTCTTACTATTGGTCAATATGGAAATTTGCTGCTGCTTTTCCTGAAGAAGGGATGGGAAGGAAATGGAACAATGTGCAAAAGGCAATTTGAAAAAGTTGAAAGTAGCACTTGCCTTCAAGACAGTACATTTGCTGCTGACTCTGATATTTATTTTTTTTTAGTGTCAGCAATAATTTCTTTTGGTGTACTGTAGACAGAGATGAAAAAGAGTGCAGCATTGCTAAATCAGTTAGTATTCTTGTGTAGAACTTTTGTCAGTGATTTTTCCCCTCGAAATCTTAACTAAGACAAGCCTGATCTGTAGTAACACATCATAAAGAGTGGAATTGCTTGAGGTCTTTGTTGACAAACCTCTGAATGTTTTGTTGTCCAAGAAAAAAATTGATTTTGACTGCTAATTTCTTATGTGAAAGGGTATGATGCAGATGGATCAAAATGATCAAAAGGGATGACTGAATGTGATGGAATCTGAAGACACTGCATTTTTATCAGATTTCATTATTTTTTCAGGTGTAGGCTGGTATGGTTCAGTCTCATCTTGTAAAACATTCAGATTTAGCTGTCTGGATATTGTACAGAGCGCCCTCCCAACAGGACACCAGCACTGTGTTTTTTACATTAGATAGTATTAAGTTTTCATATCATTTTAATCTTCCAGACGTGAAGTAGAAGCTCTGCGTTGTTACTACTGTCAAGTTCTGAATTTTTGTATGCCCGTATGGCAGTAATGTCTGCAGTTAGATTGTATTTCAAGCAGTGACCGCAATGAATAGCCCATGACAATAAATTTCATTCCATTGTCAGGAGCAAAACTGCTATTCACATTTACTGAGTGATTGGAGTTGGACTGGAAAAGCAGCTTTAACACAAGCAAATGTTTCCATTTGTAACCATGCCTGCCGTGGATGTATTTAATGGATATTTACAACTCATCTAATTTTCCTAAGTACCGTATGTTTTTGACCATGAATTGAGTAGCCATTCTATAAAGTTACTTCACAGAACTGCCTAGTGAACTGTGCATGTTAATGTGCTTTCACTTTTAATGTATGAATTACTTGTCTTGTTCATGTCAATACAGCCTCAGCATCCGCGTGGGGGAACACCAACGTTCCCAGATTCACAGATATTTTTCCCAACCGTTCATGAACGGCCTGTGTCTTTCTCACCACCACCTGTCTGCCCGCCGAAGGTGGCAGTTGCTCAGCGCCGCAAGAGCACTTCATTTTTGGAAGCCCAAACTTGCCACTTCCAGCCATTGCTGAAGACTGGCCAGAGTTTAGTTCCACCTGGTGGTAGTCCCACCAATTGGACGCCAGAGGCGTTGGTTATGCTGGGCACAACTTCTCATAGAGTCGCTGGAGAGCCTCTGCATGTGCAAGTTAACCCTGTGTTTGAGCCAGCTCCTGTACACAGTGACTATAGATCTGGACCAACACCTCCAGAGGATGCTCACTACAGAATGCATCCAGAAGCTGTATATTTGGTGGGCATGCACTATCCGTCACAGGTATCGGAGCAGTATGATCAAGTAGCTTATAACTCACACGTGACTGAGCAACATTTGAACCAGGTCTCTGAGTCAAAGCATGTGCAAGGTGGTCCTCCACAAAGCTCTGTGTTTGACTATCAATCTGGGCAAGCATTCCTGGCAAGACATGTTCAGAACCTGAGGCTGGATGCTGGGTTGAGTCCCCTTTCTCCATTATCCAGTGTTTCAGCTCCTCTGAGTGCAGATCCTGCTCAGATGACGTTCCATCAGGTATTTGTTCCTCACTCTGCCCCAGCTGTGCTCTCTCACAGTGGTGATGGCAGAACAAGCTGTGTTTTTGAGTTCCATGTGCACACACCGAGTTCTGCTCCAGCAGAAGGGGCGGCTTTACCCCAGCGGGTCTACAGAAGTCGCCGGGGCTCAATGGAGACCAGTCAAGAGGAATCCACTCAAGGCATAGGGTTGCATGGTCGGCTTCAGCCTGTGACAGAGGAACATTATAACTATCTTGGTCCTGATTTAGCAGGTCCCAGAGGGGGCTCTGCCAGTCGGAGCTGGCCAGAAGGAAGCCCAGAATACTCCAGTGATTCCTCACAGCTGACTTCCTCTGACACTGGCGATTTCCAGTCTCCTCCCCCTACAGGGGGGTCATCTGCTTTTGGTTCAGACTTCTCATTCCCCATTGTTCAGCTGCCTCAGAAGGTATTGCAAGAGTCGCAGCTCTTCATCTGCTTCCCACAGGGAGCCTCAACTCAGCAGGCCTTGTCCACCTCGCTTTCATCAGGACCACCTGCACACTATCCTCAGGTTACAGGAGCAAACCCTTCCAGAATTTCTCTGCTTTTTATAAATCGTACTTTGCACTTAAAGAGGAGCCTTGCTCTTGTTTAGAACCACACAGAGCAAGTATCTTGGCATTCATGGGGATGTCTTTACATTAAGTCGGTAGTCTACTAGGATCTGTTTAACTTGACAGGTTGCAAGTAAAGGATGAGGCATCTGCAACCCCTCAGTCTATGTTCAGCTTTGGATGATGTGTTGGTATGGCTTCTGTGTTAAGAATAACAAATGGTCAGTGTTCTTTTGGATTAGATACTGTTTGGATAAGAGGTAGCTGATGTACCAAATTGGCTTTTCAACAATGGGTTTAATGAAATGCATCTTCCATGCAGTTTATATTGGTAGTGATACTAAAACTTGCTTTGTGTTTCTATTCCTGCTCCTCAGCTGTTTGATGAGAGTTATTTGAAGCTGAACATTTGTATGAATAATGTTTCATTGGACAATAGGTTAACTTGGTGACTGTTGAAAGCTGAAAGAGTTTTTTCTAGGCTTGGGGGAAGGAAGTGGGATGAGAGCAATCAAGGGCAGTATATATACACGTAAATCAGTTTAGAAGCGCCCTTGCAGGATCATCAAAGAAACCATACAAGCTGAGTAGTTAACTAGTGGCACAAATGAATTCTTAATATAGGCTTTGCTTCTTTATAAGCCTAGAATATGGTGTCTTTTTATAAAAGCAAAATGTGAGGCCTGAAGTTTAGCTGGAGATATTTTATTGATGTATGGCAAATGCCGTTGCAGTTGTCATTCTAATATTCTTCAGCAATGCATTTGTACACCATGAATGTGAGGTGTACGTGTATGTCGTGTCTGTGCTTGTATTCTGAAACCCATCAAAAGATGGTTTTCTTTTTTTTTGTGACAAGAGAGGCTTTAAGTAAACATCTCTTACTCCTCCTGTTTTTGAAATTAAGGAATCTATAAGCAACATTGTGATTGCTCTAGAAGAGTCTTTTTTGCTTTATTATGGTTAGATCAAAAATTAAGTACTTAAATCTTTCAGTACGGGATGCTGTTTTTTTTTGTTGTTGTTGTTGTTTTGTTTGTTTGTTCGTTTTTTACACTGAAACAGCTTAATCACTAATGCAGTAGATAGTGATCCGTATGGTTTAGGAGAACTCGTGGAGTGAAACTGCTATGCAAGAGGTTTAGTTAGTCGGAGATTTATTTCTCCATAAACAACTTTTGCTAAACTTCACGTGATTTGTAATAGGTGAAAAATACGTCTGGAAATCATAATGAGGGATTCAGATTATTTTTACGGAATCTAAATTCCAGAAGCTCTTATCTAATTCATTGGGAGATCAGAATGTAAAAGCACAAGCTGAGTCAATACGAAGAGAGATTATTCCAATGGGATGTAGGACACACTTATATTCTGGCCAATAACAGCCTCAAAGCTTCTGAAACAACTAAGAAAAAAAATGGATTTTTTCATTGACAGTGTTTTTTATTTTTTTTCTTGAAGTTTTTGTAATAAAAAGAATACATTTTTAATAAAATTTTTCCTTATAAGCTTCTTCAAGCTGAATATTCAAACCATTTAGAAATTTTAGCGGAGATCTTTGTCCAGTTGTCTCCAGGATCTGATCAAAGAATGTTGGTCACAAAAACAGTGGTGAAAATCCATTCCNTAAGAAAAAAAATGGATTTTTTCATTGACAGTGTTTTTTATTTTTTTTCTTGAAGTTTTTGTAATAAAAAGAATACATTTTTAATAAAATTTTTCCTTATAAGCTTCTTCAAGCTGAATATTCAAACCATTTAGAAATTTTAGTGGATATTGCTCATACAGTGCCTATGCACCAGATGTTTCTTAGAAAGGCAGTTGGCTTACCAGTGGTGCATGCTTAGGCAGCTTAGCGGAGATCTTTGTCCAGTTGTCTCCAGGATCTGATCAAAGAATGTTGGTCACAAAAACAGTGGTGAAAATCCATTCCATTTTCCTCTGCATCTTTCATGTTCATTTGTATGCCATTCATCCATTTTTTTAGTTGCTTATTTGTTTAGATGTTTGTCTTAGCTAGAACCTGGCCCCTGGATTTTTCCATATCTACTTATTGACGGATAGCTGGTCTGGCAACAATGTTTAATTTAGATTTTGTTAAGCCTCTCTAAAGAAACAGATTACATGTATGTGTATTGAGTGTTTTGTTATTGGTATGTATATTTTTGATCTTTAAAATCAGGTTTATTTTTTTCTAGCTTCTTTTATCCCCTTTGCTTAGCTGTGTTCAGAACACTTGTAAATTTTAATACCTCTATTTCCAGTTACCATACATACCAAGGCATCCTGATCTTAATGCGTCATCAGTAGAGGAAGAAGCTGGTAGGCTGATCTGTCTCATTTTGAGGGGCACTGGGGATGCAAAGACTTAGTTTTCTTGGAAAACTTAAAATTGCATTTGGTATTTGTTCTGATTTTTGTAGGGGAATTTGGCCAAACAAACTGGTAGTCTAAAAAGAACAACTCGAAATCTATTACAAGCAGATCATTCCAGGCAGAAATTTCTTTAACTGCCTTCTGTGTAGTTTTTTGTTTTTCTTTTAAAACTGACACTTTATCTTTTTTTCCTTATAGACACAAGTACAAGGCCAGTCAGCTTCAAGTAGTACATCGGTACCGTCTCAGCCTACCCAACACACTCAGCAGGTATGATCACTTTAAACTTGGGTGTAAAATATTTTCAGCGTAGGAATTTGATGGCTTCTTAAAAAGCAGTTACTTTTCCCTGTCCACTCTTCAATCCATAGTTTTGGATAAAAGAAGAATAAAAGAGGAATCTTCTGGTTCTCACCTATTCTAACGTACTATAAGATTAATTTTAACTTTTTGAAATTTATTTATGTTAATGCTGCTTCTCATGTGTCTGCCTTCCTAGCTCCTACCTAAGTTTGCATTGGAGGTGCCATTCAAGGAAAGATGTGTCAAGATTTGCGAGTTAGAGTGTGTAGACAGGCAGACCCCATTCTGATGAGTTCTAGCTTGAAATAATATCTTCTGCAGCGCCCTGTATGGAATCTGTATACTTGTTTTCACTACTGAAACTAAAATCCTGTTGCAATGCTTAGTTCTGATGACAGAATTGTATTAGTAACACTAAGAAGTAATTACTAAAGATTAATTGCCTCACTGTGTTCAGAAAATCCACTGATACCACTTAGGAGGGAATAAAAGTTGGAATTTAAATAGATAGGCTTTTAAAACTTCCTTTGTGGGGTGTTAAAAAAAGCTTCTGCCTCTCTTTCTTACTGTAGAATGCCCAGCAGCCAGCCTCTTCTCAACAACCTGGACAATACCAGCTGCAGCAGCCATCAGTATCTACTGGTGCCACTCCCACACCAACTGTCTCTCAAACTCAGACTTCACAGGTTATGCCAATGCCTCAGGCAACAGCAGCGACACAGGTAAGCAATGTTTTTCTTACAAGATCCTTCACACCTGGCAAGTTCAATATACTGCTACTTTCACTTTTGTCCTCTTTTCTAATGGTTCCAAAACATTCATCCAGATAGTAGTATTTTGGGATACTATAACTGTCAATTTTGCTGGAAAGTATGTATTGGAAACACTTCCTTTCACACATGGCAGTCATGAGAAGTTTATTTTAGGGGAGGATAGCACTTCCATGCTCTAAGGTCTTTAAACAGTCAAAAATGTCATGAATGGATTACTATGAATGCATTTTCAGGAGCTTATCATTTCTCTGCTTCCCATAGAATGTACATCTTCTGCACCATTGTGTGTAACACATGTTCACATATTTAGGTAGTGATCCATAAGGACTGCCTTCTCCACTCTTGTCATCTCTCTTACTCAGCTCTTCTCCTTTACTGCTTGATCAAGAAGCTTCTGTTACTGAGTATTACTTCATTTTGGCTCATATCTCTATCTTGAACATGTGAGCCTTGTTTTTGTTTTTAAAAATGTTTTGTTGCTTGTTCATCCTAACTGTCCCTCCAGTTGCATCGTTTGCTGGCTTTAATTGACATATCCCCTTGCCATTCTCTGAATGCTGGCACAGTGGCTTTTCATTCTCCATTCCTTAGTCCCCATACCCAAAGCTGAAAGATTTGTTGAAACGTTTGCACTTCTTTCCTGTAAGAAGGCAGGCTTGGCTCTGGGGACAGAGTTGAGGGGGATTGGATTCTGTTTGTGTACAAGTCAGTGCTTTAGGGTATTCTGATGTTGCTCTTTCACCCTTTGTGGTGGGGGTCTATTTCAAGAGCTTGGGAAGTTCTTCAGGGGAAGTGTTGCAAAGTGAGGACCTTTTGGAGCTCCAGCCAACTTCCCAGCCACTCTGCCAACTGTGCTCCCCACCCACTTTAACAGAGTGCTATAGCTTGAATAATTCTTTCTTTGACTAATGCATAAAAGTTCTGCTTTCTGCAACCCTGCTTAAAAACCGAAAAATCTATCTCTATTTTCTTTACCTCCCCAGCTTCCTGTTTCCCAACCAGTGTCGATCATCCAAGGCGAACCTCAATTACCTGTTGCAGCACCTTCTCTCCCTCAACCTTCAGTTGCCCCTTCAGTCCCTGTTGGTTCTCACTTTCTGCCCGTGGGACAACCATTGCCAACTTCCATTGTTCCCCAGTTTTCAGTCTCTCAGTTGCCCGTCGCAGCTCCTCATGTGTCAGTGGCTCAGCCAGGTTTCCAGTCGCTGCCAATTTCAATGGCAGGAGGCATGAATCAGCCATTGCTCACGCTGGCAACATCTGCTGCAGCAACCGCTGTCCCTGTAGGACCAACTGTTGGCCCTAGCCAGCTTCCCACGTTGATGCAGCCTGTGGCTCAGTTGCCCGGCCAGGTTCTCCCGCAGCTCCTGCAGCCGGCTGTCCAGTCCATGGGATTGCCAGTCAGCATTGGACAAGCTGCTGATGCTTCACTTCCTGCTGGAGATGCTCTTTACCAGGTATTGTTGCAAGCCAGCAGAGCTCTTCCCCTCCGACTTTCACCTCTTCCTCTAAGGTACCAGCTCAGAACTGTGTGCCTGGGCCAACTCACTTCTCATAAGAGAGCCACCAAGCCACGGAGATGAATTCTGTTTTGTGGTAAAAGTCCTTTTTAAGGAGTGAGAAAAAAAGTGTCCTCCAATCACCCTGTGATTTTTTTTCATGTTTGGCAATGGAGTTTGTCTAAAATGACAAATGTAGTGCAGGACTTTGGTCAACTACTATGTAAAGGAGGATAGCTATATATCCAAGAGATCTGCCAACTTGAATTAAAAAAAAAAAAGTCCCAAAACATTGTGATTTAAAAATGCATGCAAGTTGTGTTTGGGAAAGATAATCTATGATGGCATATTCAGCAACGTCACTATTTCGTTCCAAGTCGGGGAAGGGAAGTGGGGAGGTGTGGACTCTTGATTTTTTGGAAACTAGTCAGGGGGCATGGATCTTGAACATGAAGTAAGTATCTGATGCAAGTTATGAAATGCTAGACTGATTGGCAGGGACTACTTTGGTCACTTTGTGAAATCATTGTAAAAATGGCAATATGAGTAGTGACAAAAATAGTGACTTGGCATACAATTATTCTTTTAAAGTAAAGTTGTGTCCATGTAGAAATATCTACACTGGGATAATATTGACTGCTGCAGAATAGCAACTGTGTTGGAATTCATGCTTCTTGGTTCCTGGATCAGTTCATCGTGAGAGGACAGAAAGAGCACAAGGTGTTTACTAGTCTTGAGAATCAGCAACTGATGTGTAATATGTTGTGAGCAGTTCAGCATAGAAGTCCTTCAAACTCATTTCATGTCTTTGGTCTTAAAATATGAAGTCCAACAGGCAACTGGGGAGAACTGGGAGGTGAATATTGTTTTGCCTAAGACTTGAAATTTTGAGTGGGAATTAGTTTGTTGAAGCATAGTGACTTGCAAGCTGAGCCTTGGCTTCTTAATCAACAACTGTTCTGTGGGAAGATGGTCTTTGGAGGCTCTTGAATTAAGTACGGAAGGGAAAGGAAAGCAGTTAGTAGTTGCCTCTGAAACTAATATATATGTATATATTTTGTTTTGTTTTCTAATCAGCTCTGGCATTCACTAACTTGACTCCCTCATTTCTATTACAGGGCTTCCCATCTCGACTGCCACCTCAGTACCCAGGGGACTCAAGTGTTGCACCTTCCTCTGCTGTGGCTTCTGTTAGCATTCCTTCTGCCATACTGTCTCCTCCATTACCCACAGATGTAATGACTCAGCCAGGCTATATTGCTCCTGTTGTGCAACCGTATGTGGAACAGAATGTTTTAGTTCCTATGGGCAGCATAGGAGGACAGGTTCAAGTGCCCCAGCCTTCAGTGAGTTTAGCACAACAGGCTTCATCAGCCTCCTCGCAGCAGGCAGTTGTGGAGGTAACTATGCTGAAAACAATACATTTAGAGTCTTCGAATTACACAACACTGAACGTGCCTGGGGAACTAATCCCTTCCATGCTTATCTTCAGGTGGAAATTAACGTTTCAAATAACCTTTTTCTTACAGCAGAATGTCATGCCAATGTGGGGACCTTGTTGCCACTGGCTGTTCTGTTGGGAAGTGAGTGTACCTCTTGCAGGCAAAAAACCTGTTAACACTTCACTTCTTGCTAGTACTGTAGAATATTTTGCCATATCAATGAAAAACTGCAACTGTTAGCCTTTGAGATTCTCTCATTTTGCCCATTCCCTGCAGCACTGATGTTGCTAGGGCCAATTTGAATTGTCTTTGTGTTCTGCATTGGCTTGCCTTTTGCACATTCTGTTAGTAAGACTGTGGCTGCATGGCAAATTGTAGCAACATGCATCAGTAGAAAGGATGGCTGATTTTCTGCCCCACCCCTTCCCAGGATGATGGTTTGCTTCACTGCAGTTTGCTCTTGAGTCTTGCTAATTAAAGCTCTCTAGATGCTAGCTGTTCAAAGTTCTAAAAAAGTAGTGCTTTTAGCTTTGTAACTGATTCGGGTGGAACAATTTAAGGCTAGTGAGTGATTTCAAAAGGACTGGGGTTCTTAAGAGTTCTTGATGTAGGTTTCTATCCGTAGGGTACTCAGGGAGCCTCACAGACTGCTCCTTCAGAGTCTCTGCCATCAGCACAACCTGCTCAGTCTACCCCTTTGGCTTCCTCTATGGATAGGTAAGCATGGCTTTCTTCTCACCAATCTGTATTTTTATTTCATGCGATAGGCATAAAACTATTAGTGTCCAGAGGAGGGCTATGAAGGTGGAGAAAGATCTGGAGGGGAAGATGTGTGAGAAACAGCTGAGGTCCCTTGGTTTGTTCAGCCCAGGGAGGAACAGACTCAGAGGAGGTCTCATGGCAGCCTGCAGCTCCTCACAGAGGAGCAGAGAGGAAGTCCTGAGCTCTGCTTTCTGATGGCAGTAGTAGGACCTGAGAGAATAGCGTGGAGCTGGGTCAGGAGAGGGTCATGTTGGGTGTGTGGAAAAGATTCTTTACCTAGGGGCAGTGAGCACAGCCCCAAGCTGCTGGAGTTCAAGGGGTGTTTGGACACCATTTTCAGAGGGTTTGGATTTTGGGTGGTGCTATGCGGAACCAGGACTTGTACTCAGTGATCCTGGTGGGACTTTTCCAACTTCAGATATTCTATGATTATCATTTGACAGAATTCTTCTCCCTGCTTTGTGATTAACAGGCATCCACTGCTGTCTGGAAGAGAATGTTATCAGTAGGGTAAACAATATTGTTGCAGATATAGAATGCATGAATACTAATATAAAGTTGTTTTCATTTTCAGTGCACATTCTGATGTTGCTTCGGGAATGAGTGATGGCAATGAGAATGTTCCAGCTTCCAGTGGGAGGCATGAAGGGAGGACTACCAAGCGTCACATGCGGAGGTCTGTCCGCAGTCGCTCTCGTCATGAGAAGACTGCTAGGCCAAAACTGAGAATTCTAAATGTGAGTGGTTTTGTTTTATTTTAATTTTAGTGACTGTTTAGTACTCTTGCCACTCGGGGCGTGCAGTCTACTGTATTTCTTCTGCTTCTAGTGTTAGTGTTCCAAAAGTCATAATTAAGAGCTATTCAGAATGTTTCAGATAATAAAATTAGCTTGTTTGGCCTCTAGAGATTCCACAGACTATTTCTGAATGTTTTCTTTAATCTTATTAGTAAAGCTAAGCTAGTGACATACAAGCTAGAATATACCAAGGGAGCATCTGGAGGTCTAGAGAAAAGTGAGGGCGAGGTATGCTTGGTTGTATAAGCAATTGACAAATCCTCAGAAAATGTTGCTGTACTGTTTATTAGTTTAGAAAAAGAGAATGTGTTTGTCTTAGAGCAGTACTTTCGGTCTTTCTCTGCAGACTTTAAAGTACAAACCTGATGTTCTCGTGCTTTTAATTTGAACTATTATTTTCTTTGCTTTAGGTTTCAAATAAAGGTGACCGTGTAGTGGAATGCCAGCTAGAGACACATAATCGGAAAATGGTTACTTTCAAATTTGATTTGGATGGTGACAACCCTGAGGAGATAGCTTCTATTATGGTAAGATAGATTTCAGAGATGGAAAATTGAATCCAATCTTAATCACAGTAGTAATAAAAGTAGTCTTGTTATCTTACTTGCTTCCTTCTGTGTAGCATGGCCTGCCTCCTCTTTTTCTGCACTCACTTAATTGATATGTAAGCACAGCTGGAGCTTGTCTGCACAGAATATTATACAACACTGACTCTTAGTATTACATGCTCAGTTCACACAGAACACCTGAGTCAATTTTTTACCCTAAAATTTCAGTTTTTATTAAGTATATCTGCTTTTGTTTTTTTCACAGTCCACGTTTTGGAAAAACTGCAGACAACTTTCTGAATGCACCAGCTTAAGTTGTTTGCGTTTTTAAGGCCAAAACATTGTTAAGTCTTTGCAATTCTGCTTAAGCATTGAGTTTTTGCTGTTGTTCTCAACTGAAACAGCAAGATTTCTCCTTTAGGGAATTCTTTAAGACTTGGGGAAGTCAGTAATGACTGCTGCTTTTGACTGAACTGGCCAGTGTATCTCTCAAAGAAGAACAAACAAAGCAACAGATAATGGTCAAACACAGAAGAGAACTTGTCATATAAAGATATGTTTAAATGCAAGTACCATGTAGTGTGGAATAAGACCTCACACCTATTTTTTTTTATAATTAAAATTATATTCCTGAGCTGGTACAATCTGAGTGAAAATGAGATCACTTCAGTGTTACTGAAGTGGGGTGGAGAGTGGGTTGGAAGTGCATCATGACACAAAGCAGTATCTTTTCCCCAACTTCTTGGGCACCTATGTGGTATTTATCTTTTAGCTTGGAGTGACAGCAAAATAATAGGTGGTGTGTTCTGGATTGATACTTTTTCAGAAATAACCAAATTAGTAACACAGGAAGGCTTTCCCACAGAAGAGGAGGAATCTGGTTCTTGGATGTGTATGTGTATTGTCAGTGTGAATGCAGTGTCTAGGAATATATAGACAATACAGATCTTACATTGCCTCATAACTAAATTGATACTGTGGAGGAATAAAACAGTATATTTGATAAATGAACAGACAGTTGATGAGTGCAAAGTAAGTGATCTGTGCTTTCAGAGTGCAAACAAGTCATTGAAAGTATAGAATCAAACCTAGACAACTTAATCTAGAACTTTATGCTCATCATGAGGTAGAATTTTTTCCTGGGTCAGGCCGACAAGCTCAGAATTGTTGTATGAATGCTGAGTGTATTTGTTTAAGCTTATTTATTCTAACGTAAACAGCAGGATGTATTTTTGTAAAGCAGTACAGTATATTGAGACTAGATGGGCTGAACACACTTTCTCTAACCAGTTGGGGAACATAACGCTTGTGTTTATGTACAGCAGGCATACTTTTGGAAGCCAGTGACGTACAACCTTCACAGAGTAGAAGTTCAGTACAATGTGGAAGTAGAGAAGCACAGAATTCATATGGATTTTTCAATTTTTTTGTCTTTCTTTAAATACAGCAGTAAAATGACGTTGCAGATTTTCAAATTCTGTGGGAAAGTCTGAAACATCAGTCTGATGAAAGTGATACTGAGTGTTGTTCCACTGCAAAAAGCAAAGTAGGACAAATATGTCAGTGCTGGAAATAATTTCAGGAACAAATTATTTTTCTCCTGGATGTCATGAACTTCATCTTATGCATAATGACAGTGAAGGAAGGACAAACAGAAGTTATAGTAGGGTTTTACTCAGTGTTCAATACATAATTTTGAAATACTTTGTAACAAGTAAAAATCCTGCTGCTTTGTTCTCTTTACAGGTGCAGAATGAGTTTATTTTAGCAACTGAGAGAGACTCCTTTGTAGAACAGGTACGAGAGATCATTGAGAAAGCAGATGAAATGCTGAGTGAGGATGTAAGTGTGGAGCCAGAAGGTGATCAGGGTTTGGAGAGTATGCAGACGAAAGACGATGGCTTCATTCCAGGGTCACAGGTATGTAGAAAACGAGTAGCCTTAGCTCATTGTATTTTCAGTTTTGGGTGGTATGGTTTTGTGTAGCGCTAGCAAGAAACAGAAACTTTCTTTCATAAGAAATATCAAAGCTTAAAAACAAAATTGACAGCCAGAGCATCAGATCAGGATGAAAGCAAAAAAACTCATTAGCAAACTAAATAACTTAAGCCATTGTTCTTTGTCACGTTCTAATACTTTTAAAGATGCTGAATCTCCTAATGTACTGCTAGGCAGACAGTCTTAAATGCTGAGGCTTCTTGGGTTTGAAGTTGTGAGGCAGGATGCTAAAACCCGTAATCCTTTGTTGCTCACTAAACCCCAAGAGGCTGAACTCCAGGCCCTCTACCCAGTGGCCACTAGGATTGGCTGCGTTAGTTAGAAAAGGTTTTCGAGCTGGTTACTAGGAATTGTAAGGGGTGACATTTCCCAAATCTCTGTCTTATTTCTACCAAAAACTACTCCAAAACATCTGTCATTCATTTACTTATCTGTGGGATATTTAAGGAAATGGGCTGGACTGTCTGTTTAGAAAAAGGTGCTTAGATCAGTTTGTTTCACTGATGATCCCTAAACTGAGAATCTATAAAACACATTTGCCTGACATTTGCCTAGGCAAAATTGCACTGCTCTGATAACGGTGCTTGAGTCCATGGCACTGCTTAACTTAAATGCCCACATTTCATTGAGCTAGAGTTTTAATAACTATCGTGTGGGTTTCTGTTTCAGAATAGAACTTTAAATTTTATCTTACTTTACAGAAATTAGAGTTCAAACAGCCAGATCCTACATCTTCCATGCCACAAAGAATAGGTAAGTCTTTTGTGATTTTTTTTTCAACAGTTACCTTTTTCTATTTCAGCGGATGGGTGCTGCCAGGTTTTTATTTTATATGATGGAGTTCACATTCCATATTGCAGGTTATGTATTTTGTTGCAGCTACGTATCACTGAATATCCAACTTCTTTCTGTTTAGGGGTTCCTCCTAGCTCCTTTACCCAGGTTGTCCATTCTGCAGGAAGACGGTTTATTGTCAGCCCTGTCCCTGAAAGTCGGTTAAAAGAACAGGGCTTTTTCACCTCTCCTATTCCTGGAGGAAAAGAAACGTCAGATGTGGGTAAGTTAACTACACTCTCAAATTCTGAAGGCTAAGACGTGTTCTTCAAAACTCAAGTTAGTGTACCAGACTGACAAGCTCCTAAGCATCCCTTAAGTACCTGGAAGTAGGGAAATGACTATGCTGATAAGAAGTTATAATCTTGAGTGGTACTGTGTAGAATTCTTGCAGGAAAAAATGTTGATGGTCTTTCTGCAAGACTCTTGATACTTTAATTTCGTATTTTCAATTCATGCCTGAATTTGTAATTTTTTGATTATGCTGGGAAGTTAACCACTTATCAGTGGGTTAATACTGTAATGAACTTTCCAAGATGGACTGATATTTTTATGTTCTTTCAGTTGCTGCATCTCCACTACATGGTCCTGGGATGAATCTCTCCCACTCTGCATCATCTCTGAGCTTGCAGCAAGCGTTCTCTGAGATTGGGCATGGTCAAATGGCAGAAGGACCTAGTACAGCTCCTCCAGTGTTTAATCAAACAGTACCACCATTTCCACCTGCACTTTCGACCATGGCAAGCAGTGGTGCACCTCCTGCATCTGTAGCTGCTCCTTCAATATCTGTTCCTTCTAGCACAGGTGTTTCTCTTCCGAGTTCTGTTACTTTGCCTTCGGAAAACGCAGCTGTTGGAGTTGCACCAAGTGCAAGTGTGCCAAGCTCTGTTTCTCCACCTCCAGCCTCACAGTCTGGACAGCAGCTGTCTGGTGGTGTGGCTTCCAGTGTGAGCGCCCCTGCTTCTTTCTCCTTAACTATCACATCCCAGCCTGCTCAGTCAGTAACTGGAGACATTGCCCCTAGCATCAGCACACCAGCTTCTTTGGCACTGCCCACTACCCAGATTCCTGGTGTCACTGGTCTTGGTGTCGTTGCACCAGCTGTGACATCTCAATCTACTGCTCAAATTGTAAGTAGTTTGGCAGCACCGCAGACATCTGTTGCCCTGTCTCAGGCTCAGAATGTAGCTTTGCAGCTTCCTCAGCTTACCAGCAGTGGCTCTGTTTCCAATCTGACAGAAACAACCATTGTAAGTGCTTCACAGTCACTACCTGAGAGTGGGCAGTCCGCAGATAAGTCACAGCCCTGCAATGCAGCTGGCTTATCGCTTCCAATCTCTGCACCTTTATCGTCCTCTGTAGCAACAAGCTTATGTGGTTCAGTCACTCAGCCAGTGATACATCCCTTACTCATCCCATCAGCAATCACATCAACTCCTGTCCTATCCCATATTCCAGGTGCAACACCTGTGTTGCCCCAGGTTCCCCTACCTGGTGTCTTACCGCAGCCAGTTACTAACTTGCCTGCAGTACAGCAAACATTGATACACAGCCAGCCCCAACCAGCTCCATTACCCAATCAACCTCATATTCACTGTCTGGAGGCTGATGCTGATGCTCAATCCAAAGCACCTGGTATTGATGATATAAAGACCCTGGAGGAAAAGCTGCGGTCTCTCTTCAGTGAACATGGTAACGTGGGAACAGCACATCCGTCAGTGTCTCTGGAGACGTCGCTGATCATGGAAACTACTGTTACTCCTGGGATACCAACCACTGTTGTTGCACCAACTAAACCTCTGACATCCGTTAGCACTTGCATACCTCCAAGCAGTTTGCCTCTTGGACCAGCCGGCTTGCCAGTTCTGACACCAGTCGCCACGCCTGGGCAAGTGATCACCCCAGTAAGCTATATTTCAGCACCAAGCAGCGTTGCAACAGCAGCAGTGAAACCAGGGACCTCTCCTTCGAAGCCCCCTCTTAGCAGGGTACCGGTAAGAGTTGCAATGTTTATTGAATGAATATTCAGGTGTTGTAGAGAACAGACTTCTTGAACAGAATCCTTTTTTTAAGGCAGAAATATTCAGGCTAAGGTGTCTTTGGTTATAATGTTGGAAGGAAAAATGTGTTTTATTCGTCTCAAGAGGGTTTTTCTTCTGTCCACACTGAAACAAACATCCAATTCTGTGTTGTATGTTAGAGAATTCTCTAATGTCACTCTTCTTTTTTCATACTCCTAAACTACAAAGAGTAAAGTAACCATGTTTTTCTTCATCAGATCTTTTCAAAGTAGAAGTATAGGAGGCTTGCCTAAAATTGCTTTTTTATTTTATCCATATGGTTAAAATGAGACAGGATCATTTTAAGTTTCACAAAGTAGTCAGAGAATCGTAGAATCACAGACTGGCCTGGGTTGAAAAGAACCTCAAAGGTCATATAGTTTCAACCCCCCTGCCATGGGCAGGGTCACCAAGCACTAGGCCAACCATAATGCATGGTTTTGCTTTTTATCATTAGCCCATTCCTTGGCAGCAGGGATGAACCAAACCAAATGTTTTTAAAATTCCTCTGATTACATGGTGCCTCTGTTCAGGGAAGCAAGGCAAATGGGGGAAAAAATATGATTAAAGCTTCTTGCCTTGTCCAAGGGTGAATAAATTGAGAAGTTCCAAGAGGCAGAACTCCTCTATGTCCCTTGCCAGCCAGACTCACATTGTTACTTTTCCAGTTCTTTTCCCAAAAGCGAAGGGATAGATGGGGTATAGCTATGGTACTGTTCCTGCGTGTAGAAATTTTTCTTAAATCAGTCCAGATATGTGTACCACAAGGGAGCTGGTAGAATAATTTCATCAATTTGACTTACAGTAAGGAGGTTACAGCTAATTGGAAAATCATGTTATTAGACTACTGCAAAGTTTGAGGCCTGAGGGAATGTTGTAGCTGCTATGGCAATAACTTTTGAGTATTTCCCCACCCTCTGCACGTTTCTCCTTATTTCATTTGTTCTTACAGTTCTGTAGGAATTCCTTCCCATTTGTTCTGTTCCCAGCTATGCTATTCTCAGCTGTATTCATATTATTTCCCTACTTCGGGTTTTCTTCCCTGAAGGTTAAGTAAAACATGCTGATGCTACTGAGGGTATAGATCTATCTCTCGTGTTATGTATTGACCTCTAAATCCACCTTTAACAAGACCACACTGAAGTAAAGTTAATGGGGAAGAAAAAGATGGGGAGGTAAAAGAAAACGAATGCAAATGAAGATTCTTGAGATTCTTACTTGTTGTTTTTTTTTTGTTGTTCAAACCCCTAGCAGATGTTATAAGTGATATCCTTTCCTCTCACATAGCATGCAGCACTAGAATTGTGATTCGCCAATTTGGACAGCAGTTACTTTTTAAGCCCAGTGGGGTGCATCTTTTCATTTCAGATTGTATTCAGTTGCAAAGTAGAAAATTTCTGCCATTTCAGCAGGAACGTGTTTCAAGGAATCTGGGTGAGGAACCTAGATACAGGACCATTCATTTATCCTGAAATAAAGCTGAGAATTAAAGAAAGATCAAAGTTTTAAAAACTAGTCAATCATTTAGTAATAATTGAAGCAGATAGGTTTCCTCTCAGCAAGTTTCTATAATTACAAACACTAGAATTTAAATGGAGTAAACGTTTGGGATTTTTGATGTCTGTTGTGGGGAAAAATATCTCCTCTCTGACCTTTTCATTTCCAAATTACTTTGTATTTATTCAAATTTCATTTCATTTCATGGTGTTTTTGAGCTTTTGGAGTTAAGTGTTTTAGTTTTTTGAGGTTTACTAAACTGTAGGGGAAGGAGATGCTTTGTTTGCAATCAACTTGTTAACCTGAACATTTTTGACTTGTCTTATGAACATATTTAAAGTATATTTTGACTCTTATTTATGAACTAAAGGATTAATTTACCACAGCTTAACAAGTCACCGTATGTCAGAACCAGTAATGTCCGTGAATGTGATTTCAGCACACAGAAAAGCTGCAGTAGTGCAACTTGGCTTAATTTCTGCTGAAATATTTTGGGGAGAAGAGATAATTGTGTCCATTATCTTAACTGGTCAGTTATTACTGCAATCTGAACTGTTAGTTAAGCTGTGGTAACATGACAGCAGCCTAGAACTGGTTCTGCATGTTGAAGACCACAGTAGATTTTGAGCCAATGACACACATCCAGCAGTGTTCACTGTCATAAAGGGAAGCCAGCTGACCAACACTGTAACTCAAAGGACTGCCCTGTGTTTCTGAAACTTCAAAGTCGTGGTCAAGCCTCAAGGTTACAGCTGAGAATGAGAATTGCAAATTGTGTAGTGGGTCACTTAATTCCTAGGAGTTTTCACTTCCCTAACAATGGAAATAACTAACTGGAATGTACTGTCTGACCTTGCTGGGAGGCTTTGATCTCGCATTCTAACCTTTCCAGTTTCTCTAACTCCTACCACATATAACCTGGATGACCTGCCCCTGTCTGATTGCATGGCCTAGTCATCTTCTGTGGGTGCGCAACACCTTTCAGGTTAAAAAATAAAAAGTAAAAACAATAATACATCTGAAAATTGGTGTAAGTTGATAAATATGCTTTTCACCAAGTGGAGACATCCTCAGGCATGACATTTTCTATTCAAGTCATTGCTTGGAACTGTTTGCCAGAGGCACGTGACCTGGTGGTGTTAATGAGCCATTAAAATAGATCTGTTGTGAGGAGGTTGAGTGCATTCTTGCAGCCTTTTATAAATAAAACCTCTTGGAAATTTAGTGTTCTTGCAGAAGAAATATTGCTGTAGCAGTTCTTGCAAACTTGCAAATAAAATAACCCAGTTGTAATCATAGAACAGCTTGCTTAAAATGGAAATTGTGACTACTCAAAGAATCTGGAGTAGAACAATGAAAGCAAAAAACTGAACAAAACGAAAACAAAACAAGCAAAGCAAAACCAACCAAGTGAAGAAAACCTCCACAGAACGAAAACAAAACAACTGAAAAACAGCCACCTATTTTAATTGTTGCTGAACTCCCCAAAGATCCTATGCTAACTTTCCAGGGAGGAAGTCTCCACAAAAAAACGTAGAGGCCTCTGTCATAGGGCGTGACTGACCGTAACTTGGTATCTGATCTTCCGGTTGTTCCATGTCTGATGGACTCGCGTTTCCTCTTGGTTATCCGTAGGTGCTCCCAGTAGGTTCTGAACTTCCAGCTGGCACTCCGTCCAGTGAGCCGCTGCCACCTTTTCCAGGACCTTCACTAACTCAGGTGCTACACGACTCCGCAGATTTTATCTGCCTCTTTTTCTTTCAAAGGGCATGTTTCGATTAAACTCTCCATTGCATGTTATTAATGTCTGTTTTTCTTGTCTTTTGGCATAGTAACCCCTTTTGTGTAAATGTAGTAGTGGGCAGAGTTGCTTCAGCACTGTAGATTTAGCTTGTCCTTTGGTCTTCTCTACCCAGTGTCTGAAGTATGGTAACAATAATTCAGACTTGAACTTATTTAGTGTTTTAATATGAACCTTAGAGGTTTTTATAAAAATGTGACACAGGTGAGTTTTCTTCATACAGTGAAAAGTTACAGTAGCAAAGTAGCTCTTTAGAGAAGCAGTATGTACTGCAATTAATTGTTAATGTTTATACGGAATTGCTGGCTTTCAGAGTTCTTGGTTAATTTTTTTCTTTTGGTTACTACTAGGCTCTTATTTCAGTAGATTTTCAGTTCTGTAAAAGGTCTGTGAAACTCCCAATCCTAAACAGGAGTTGAAATTTAGCAGTGGCTTAACCTTGTTCAATTTCTGTTGTGTGCAGCAGTTAGCTTGGATATTTTATGTGTGAATTGGACAGGTGATCAGTTCAAGATCATAAAGGTTAAAACTGTCCTCGCTTTGAGTTCTTAAAAAATAAGAGAAAGTGTAGATGAAAAATGTATTGAGACAAAATTGTTTTATGGATCTTCTAAATGCTGTGTAATGAGATGTAACATGGAAACAGTACAGTTCAACATACCAAGAAAAGATGAAAAAATAACCAGACAAAACCCATGACGTTTTGAGGTGGAAATGTGCTGCTTCTAAAGGAAGACTGAATAAACACAACTCTTTAGAACAATATTCAAGTGTATTTGGGATAGAATTGACCTCAGGTTTTTTTTAAATCAAACCTGCATAGACATTATGGTTGAAATGGATATTTAGTGGTGCCTACATGAGGCTTAGAGTAATTTTGTTGTAATACTGACAGTACCTATGTATGTGTACTTCTTGTGGTATTCACCTCTTCCATCTGTGGCTTTGATCTGCAGAAAATACACGTGAAATACATAGTCCAAATGGTCCAAAATCTACTTTTTACTGAAACCTGTCCTTTCATAGAAATGAATAATTCATTTAAGACTTAACTATAATTTTAAAGCATTTCCAATCTGATTGCTGCAGTATGAAGACTTGTACAATACTTACTAGCGTCATGGCTTTATTTCTTTTGATTTTTTGACCACAGAGAATTTTAGCACGGACTGTGAGCTAACCTTCATTAAGTCCTGCTTCTTGACACATAGGTAACAATCTCCCTCTCGTCTCTTGGAACAGAGCTCTTGAATTCAAGTTGAACCAATGGTAGTGAATTTAAAATGACCTGTAAGAGTCATTTTATTCTTTGCAAGCAATTCCTTTGTTGGGCTTTACAATAGCCTGTGAGAACTTTTCTGTCTGAAAGGATTTAAATTGACTGTTACACAAAGGAACAGTGGAAGAAAATTGTAAATAATTTAAACTGTGCTAAGGCAAGTTTGCTTAATGAGCTGTCATGATGAGCTTCCATTAATTCTACAGCTAAAACTGTACAAACAGAATTATGTGTATTAGGATACTAATCTTCAAAGATTCTTTTTGAAAGGATTTCCTTTTGTCTCTTAAATATGAGGAGCATAGTAATACCTGGTTCCAAAGGCATGAATAGAGTTGAGCAGCAAGGCGTGTTAGCAGCTTTTATGTTGGTTATGGCATTAATAGACCCTCATTCCATTTTACAGCTTTTTATCATTCAGCACTGTCTGAGCAGAAGCTGTCTTTATTCAGTAATTTCTCTGGTGACCCCAATAGATATCTTTTTTTTTTTAATAGAGAATCTGTCAGGCAAATTTAGGGTCTAGAATAGAGGTTAGAATGGAAATAGTCTAATAAGCCAGAATTACAAGATGCTGAAAGTTGGCATCTCATCCTGACCCTGTTCAACAACGTTCTCAGTCCTCCTGATAGAACAAATGCAAGTTAGTAATACATCCAACCTCAGTCAATGAGTCCTTGCAGATGGTGTTTGTGTCCAGAGCTGCTTCTTGGTTTTCTTTTTTCTGAAAAGTATGTTTAAATCTTTGAAAGTGATAAGAGCACATCCACCATCTAGGAAGTATTATGCAGTGTGAAAAGGCAGAAATTTGTGCTCTACGAGTAAGAAAACAGAGTGAAGGGATTGCTCGTTAAATTTATTGTGGAAAGGAGAGTGCCACTGTACTTGGTTTACTCATTTCTTTCTAGTAGTGTTAGCAAGCAGAATCTTGGTTCCTCCAGCTGCTGGTTCCAGAAGCTTTTTTTAATACTGTTCAGCCAGTTCTTTTGAAATATGCTTTTGCTGAAGAGGGGAGAAATGCCAATTAGGTGATAATTCATCTGTGTTCATGAGCAGTGGTAGCAAATGGATCTGGTAACAATTAAAATAAGTCACATTTTTACTAGTTTGGGTCATCGCTTGAAATTGGTTATCTTAGTTATCATTTCCCCCAAACTCAAGGCATTTGTAACAGCTAGTGTGGTCCAACTCACTGCACTACTGCAAAAGGCTTTTCTCTGTTTACAGTAGATGTTTCTAGTAGGATTTGTGGTAAGAGGCAAACATACGACTCTCTTGTTTGTCACTTGCAAAGAGCTTACCTAATTACACCTCTCATTTGAACTCTAAAACGTGCCTTGGAGTGTGAGACAAAATTGGAGGAGGCTCATTCGATCAAATCTAGTTAACTGATAAGAGCATTTGCGGCTATCACATAATACTGACTAGATAATTATTGACTTGTCTTAGAATAGGTAGGTTTGCCTTCCTTACTGATTCTGTCAGTAGCTCATTAAACAATGTTTTTTCCTTACTACCAGATTCATAATTTGCAATCCAAGTGCATGTCATCCCAAGACCAGTTTAGACAATTTGTTCCTCAGTTTTTGAAATTATGGGCATCTTTTTCATTTTTTTGTGAGTTTTCTTAGTGATTTTCTTAAAGAGTTTGTGAAATCCCTATGGACAAAAGACTGTAGGACCTGGACTTAAACTGTCTTTACACAGTTCTTAAGGGCAGGAATGCAAACAGCTAACTTTGTGAAAAACAGATGTTTCAGTTAATGTTTCTTTTCTACTTTTCTAAATGTGTTGCTTAAATTTTTTTCAGTCTTACTGTGTTATACGTGTTAAATTTAAGCATGTAGCAAGGGGAAGGTAAAAATATGGAAACTGTGCTGACTGCTCTAAGTTTCAGTATTAAATGCAACCGCAGTTTCAGAAATATGTGCATTTTCTTGAGCTGGGGCAGCTGTTTACTGTTTCCTCTCTCATCAGTCCCAGCAGCCACTGGAAGATCTGGATGCTAAGCTGAGGAGAACCCTTAGCCCAGAGACCGTCCCAGTGACGTCAGCTCCTGCCTGTGTACGTGTGCTATACTGACATACAGTGGTCTCATGTAACTTCAGTGTTTTCTCAAATTCGTGCACTTAAGTCACTGCCTTTAATATCACTGCACTAGTCCATAGACTTGTAAAATGAAAACGAAGAGTCACCTTTCAGTCTGTAGGACTGAGCCAAGCAAAATGGAGAAAATATATAGGTTGCAGTAGATTGCAACTGTATTTCCTGAGACTGGTTCTGGGATTAGTGCTTACCCCATCGTTTTTGGCAAAGCCATTACTATCACAGAACTAAAATAGGAAGTGGCTATGAAACAAGGGGAAAGAGGGTGCTAAACTAGCAGTATGTGGGAAGTCAGTTGTGATTTAGGAGAGGTGTTTAAAGTGTAGGTTTTTATTCTTAAGACTGTGTTAAAATTTTGATATAAAAGGATGATAGTGATTAACATTGATCTCCAAGTGACTACTCGTGCATTACTTCTGCAGAGTAAAAGGGGAGGTTCTGCTGGTAGTCTTGGGTTGCAAGGCATGCGAAGTCTGTTGTTGATGTTGCTTGTTTTGGAGATGAAAAGACCTTGTGTTTGTCCTGTGATGGGTCATTCTTTAGACCTGTTGGAATTAAAGAATTCTGTAACGTGCACTGTGGTAGATTACTTGGAGTTGAATCAAACTGCTGATTCTGGTTATTTTTATTTCCCTCCTGAACTTATAGTCTGTCCCCTCAGTAGCATCTACAGCAGTTACTGGTCTGGTGTCCACAGCAGCACAGTCGCTTAAAGAAGGTAAGACAGCTTTAGTTATTTTGGATGGTTTCTTAACACAGAGATTTAATCCAAAATTGAAACAGACTAGAAACTTGGAAGGATATAGCCTCTTTTACATAGTCATACTGTGAAACTTCCTTAAGAATTGTTTTCATTTTTAACAACTAAACTGACATTTTCCACTGTAAACCAAGAGAGGGGAATGAAACATGCACATTACATTAACTCTGTTTTGAAAGCTCACTAAAATGATAAATTAAACTTTGCAAAGAATCTTCAGTATGCTCCTAAAGTACAGCTTCGTAATTTGAAGGAACTGCTTCCTATCTCTTGTTATATTCTTGGCAACAACCATAAAACTTTTCCATTTTGTGTTGTCATGCTGCATTCTGTATTTAGGGTGTCTGCCCTTAATTGGAGTATTTAATTTCTATTTAGACAGGAAAAAAAAAAGTTTGGGACTAAACTTAAAATAGCCCCTTTGTGGTATGCAGATAGATAACTATACAGTTGAGCTCATTCTCCTACTAAAAGTTGAGTTAATTTGCCTGTTAAGTTTAGATAGCAGCTTTCCAGTTTGCTTACTTTTACTGAATAAACCCAGCAAGATGGCCAATAGAATTAGTTTAAAAGTAGAATGTTATTTCTCAGGTTTATAACCTTATACTGCCTGTACATGCAGCAATAAAACTATGACCTGTTGTCTAAGGATCCAGCTCTGAAGGCCTCGCACTGCTCTGAGTAAATACTTCTACTGTTTCTTTAATATACCACTTTCCATTAAGAAATTGCAGCCAGCATTTGAAATTTATGTAGTCCCTGTGGGTATGGAATTTAAATATGTTATTTCTTAGATAAATCTCATTTGTTATTTTTTGGCTACTTCACGTCCCTGCTTGAAATCAAAGTGGACTTTTTATCACAGTGTAAAAGTGCACTTCTAGCAAGTGTGCTGCACAATGGAACTTTACAGAAAAATACTTAATTTTAAAATTTTAGTTTGATATTCTACATGGCAAAGCTGAGAAAGGAGATCAGGTTCCATGAATCCAAAGGCCTGCTAATTTTCTTCTCAATCCCATTCTCCTTTATTTTTCTTTTCTTTTTCTTTTTTTTAGGTTCAGCATCATGTGGTGGAGAAAGCAGTGGTACAGCTTCCGCAACAGGAGCTGGTGTCCTTAAGATGGGACGGTTTCAGGTAGGCTCCAGGGGGCCCTTATAGCAGCCTTCCAGTACCTGAAGGGGCCTACAGGAAAGCTGAGTAGTGGCTTTTCATAAGGACGAGGGGGAATGGTTGCAAACTGGAAAAGTGTAGATTTAGATTAAATACCAGGAAGAAATCCTTTACTGTGAGGGTGTTGAGACACTGGAACGGGTTGCCTAGTGAGGTTGTGGCTGTCCGCTCTCTGGAAGCATTCAGGGCCAAGCTGGATGGGGCTTTGAGCAGTCTGGTCTAGAGGGAGGTGTTCCCCCCTATTGCAGGGGGGCTGGAACTAGATGATCTCAGAGGTCCCTTCCAACCCAAACCATTCCATGATTCTATGTTAAACTGCCTTATTGTTGATAGAGAATCCTCACTAAGCAGTTACTGCCTGGTCCCAGCTCAGTGTGCGTCTTGGAAGGTGTTTCTGATGAGAGGAAATATCCACACTGAGATTGTGGCTGCAGGATTTTGTGCAGACACTGGCATTTGCTCTAATTCAGGGCGGGGATTGCACTAGATTATACAAGGTCTGGCTTATGAATGTAGCATTCTGTCTTCTCAGACCTTAACTGTTCAGCTGTTCACCATGGTTTTTAATGTTAGTTGCTCTTTGGCTAACCTTGCTGGGACATTCACCTTGTTATGTACTGTTCTTGCAGGAAGTCCTGTCTGAGTCTGCTGAGTATTTGGAGTTAATTATGCAGTCTATCTTGAACTATTATTTTATGTGGCAATGTTACTTGAAGGGAAGAAGCTTGTGGTATTCCATGGGAACTAGTTATTTCCCCCCCTCATACGGTTCTGCTACATAATGTAAATAAGTGCATCATGTTAAGGAGGAACTTAGAAGGTCTACATGATTGCATTTCCATTGCAGGTGTCTGTGGCAGTGGATGATGTGCTGAAAGAGAGTGACAAACCTGAGACTAAACCGGTGCAATTTGAAACCACCTCCTCTGATTCCTCACCTCTTTCTGGCAGCAGTCCAGAGAGTACCCTGGTAAAGCAGGCTGGCGGGAGGAAAAGAGAGGCTGTGGCAGGTGGCATTCCTCAGCCTGTTCCTGTGCTGCAGTTGCCAGTAGATGATGGCCAGCCTACTAAGGTTGGACGCTTTCAGGTAACGACGACGACGGATCAAGTGGGGCGCTTTTCAGTGTCAAAGACTCAGGATGAGGTCACCTGCGCGGGGAGAGAGCCGATGACTCTCCCTCTCTCAGTGGACTTGGATCAAGTTGCTTCTTCAGCTGCAGCCCCTAGGAAAGAGTTGGAGTCGAGGCAGTCCCCACATATGAACGGTCCATCCTCTGAACCAGAGGCTGCTTTCTTGAGTGGAATGGCTAAGGATCTGGATGATGGCTCAGCGAGCCCAGACTCCCTCCAGGCCACAGCGTCAAAAATCAGCCTCCCTGTTCAGAGCCTTAGCAACTCCTTCAATTCTTCCTACATGAGCAGTGACAACGAGTCAGATATTGAAGATGAAGACTTGAAATTGGAACTCCGTCGATTACGGGAGAAGTAAGGCTTTTTCCTTCCCTTGTGTGTGTGTGAAATGTGTAGCAAAGGCTTAATATGGATTTCTTCTCATTTCCCCTGGACTTTACTTTTCACAAAGGAAAAAAGCTAACGTTCCTAAAGAAAACTAAGCCTTTGCTAAGTAGCAGGACCTACTGTCGCTGTGTACATGGGAAGTAAAATTCTTTAGTGGGAAAGTAATACATAATGATTCCAAACAACAAGTGTATTCACTTTCTGTGTTGAGTTTCTAACTTGTGATCTCAGTGTGTGTGTTCATATACAGATTGCCACACTGTGGATAAATCTGTGCAGATATACAGAAGTTTTTGCATATCTCTGCAATTCAGTAGATAGTGGAAATTTTATTGGTGTCTCTCTTAAAATACCACACAACTTTGCATTTCTAGTAAGCATTTCTGGAGAATCCTGGAGAATCTCCACTTCCTGGAGAATCCTTGTTTGTTTAGAAGAAAATTGAGAAGTCAAAAAATGCGACTTACACTGAAAACTGTCCTAAAAATTCAGCTGGCAGCTACTCTGAAAAAGATACTGCATTACAAATGTTGAAGCCTGCAAGGTTGTATATCTCAGAAGGTGGCTGTTCTAGCTACTCCTGTAGCATTTATGATGAATGATTTGATCTTCTACACTTGCTGTATGTTCTTGTTAGGATATCTGTTTATACTGGTTTAGAGATTACAAGACTGGAAACTTTGTATTGGAATTCCTAGTCAGTGTTAGACCAAATGGAAAAATACAAGTGTTCTGCTGTATGCAGTCAGTGGTTATTTGTGAAAGGGATTTATTTCATCTGCTCTTAAACGTTTATGGGAGTTTGACCAAACAAACTTGTCAAGCTTGACTGGAGGGGAGAGATTGTATTCAAACAGGTATGTGCATGCAATTTTTTAGGTAATACTCTTGTAACTTGTTAGGCACCTTAAAGAGATCCAGGAGCTGCAGAGTCGCCAGAAGCAGGAGATTGAGTCGCTGTACACAAAATTAGGAAAGGTCCCACCTGCAGTCATCATTCCTCCTGCTGCACCCCTTTCAGGAAGGAGGAGACGGCCCACTAAAGGAAAGAGCAGCAAATCCAGTCGCAGCAGCTCCCAGGGAAATAAGAGCCCACAACTGTCAGGTAAGGCTTTCTCATTTATTTCTTTTAATAAGATAGAACTGACAGGGTGCTACCAATCACTTTCAGATTGATACAGTTCCTCTGCTGTGTGCTGCTCTACCCACTCCAACCTTGATGTCCACTACCTGGACTGCAAAGTCTTCAGGAATGGGGCATAAACTGTTCTTGTTTTCTCCTGGAGCTGATTTTATAGAATGGGACTGGTATCTTCATTCATCTTCAAAAATGATTCTTCGTACCTAATAGCACTTCTTAAGCATGACATTGCCAGAAGCTGAAGTCACCGTTGATGGATGTTGAAGTACTGAATTTTTATGGAGTCACAGTTCTTTGTACTTAGCAAATTGAAAAGATCTCAGTTATCAAGACTTCATTTCTCACTAAAACAATTTTTTATAATAAATTGAAAAATAATTCCATGCCTGAATGACGTGGATGTCAGATCCTTGGTATGTATCTGTACCTGTCACTCAAATCCTGCGCCTGAGCAGAAATATTTGTTACTATGTGCTGGCTTTGTCAGCCCCATGTCAAGCAGCAGGGTCTGTATTCGGTCACACTGTGCTCATTTCTGGTTTATTACATGATAGAGGACCTCAGTGCTAGTTCACTGTCACCCATCCACACAAAGTTTCCTTAAGATTGAAGTAAAATAAAATTCTTTTAGTCTTTCTATTCTCTAAAAAACTGGTATAGTGCTTCCCCTGCCTCTCTCTCACCTGGAATTGTCAAGTCCAGAAGATGAATATGCTTCCCCCGCCCCTGCGTTTTTCCTCCATTACTACCATAATAACTCACTCATACATTCTCCTGTTTTTAATCCTTTCCCTTGGCTGCACCAAAAAAAACCTTAGAAAATGACATGGGGAAACTGGGACGTTCAATGTGTTTTGCCTTCGTTCTTCTTCCAGGCAATTTGTCAGCTCAGAGTGCACCATCAGTCTTGCCCCCACAGCAAACTCTTCATCCTCCTGGTAGCGTGCCTGAGACTGGACAGAACCATTTGTTACAGCCCCTCAAACCTTCACCTTCCAGCGAAAACCTCTATTCTGCCTTTACCAGTGATGGTGCCCTTTCAGTACCAAGCCTTTCTGCACCAGGCCAAGGTAAGACTTGAAATGGATTTAGTGTCAAGTCTTGCACCTTTACTGCTGGTGAAATAATGATCTACTTGATGCCACTTGGTGTTTAATAAACATCATAAAGTAGCCTGGGAATTCAACCCAGTGCATTCAAAATGATAAAGATGTATGTTTTGAGACTACATTTCTGGTTCCTCACAGAAACAGAACGTGTTGAGATTGTTGAGATAATTAATGTATAGCATGTGGCCCTGTCTGCTATAATGAAAACGCTGAGGACAACACAAAAGAAAGCAGTGCAGTGGCAGCAAGCAATATTCTTCTGACCTGGGGGGAAAAGGTATTGGCTGAAAGGGTGAGGAGACGAAGGAGAGAGGTGGGTTCAGATGTGAGATTAAGGAAGAGGCTGAATAGCTTTGTTGTTAATTAGGTAATTGAAATGGTAGAAAAATTTCAGAAGACTCACTCCTTTTAGAATTCAAAACTGCCGTGACTGTTCCTTTTAACCCAACCTTTTGGAAAAAAACAAAACAAACAAACAAAAAAAAAAAACAGAAAGGGAAACAAAAACAAAAGGGAGAGAGAAGAATTATGTTCCGCATTTATACATTGAAGAGTTATCCTGGGCAACAGCATAGGAGGATGGAGTGGTGTAGGAATACAACGTTCATTTTACTGAAGTTGTGGATTGCTTAAGTAGTATCAAATCATTTCTCAATCAGCCCTGACTCATTTTGGAGGGAGGACTTTTATTTCTTGGCAGTCGCTAGAGATGATGGTTCAATTCTTTTGCTTCTATGAACATAGTTGCTTCAGTTTTTTATGCTTTACCATCTTTTTGAAAAGCTTTACCATAGACTGATTAAATGCATCAAGTCAAACAAATATTTTTGCTGAATTTGGGGAAGTACAAATGGAAAACAGAAAAGGACTTTCTGAAGGGACTTTTGGAAGATTTTCTGTAGAGACTTTTGTATCGAACTGTTGTATTTTGGAGCTACTTGCACCTCCCTGTATCTAGAGCTGTACAGTATCTTCTACAATTAGATGCTTTTGCTGGCATTTTGCTTTCCTACCAATGGAAACCCCATTGCTGGGTTATACACCAGAGGTTAACACGGCAAACTTGGCCTCATGTCCACAGTATGAAGGCGAGTCTCTTCACTCCTTATGTTGTCTGCATACTCCTTGGTCCACTCTTTGAAGCTTACTCTTGTGTGCCGTGTTAATGCATTTCACCCTTCCAACCTCAAGTTGCTAACATCTTGTAGTGGTGTTGTGTCTCTTCTCCTCTCCTTTCTCTGTTCTTCCCGTTTTTGTTTTCTCACAGGCTGTGCGAAGTTTAACTGTGCGTCTGAGAGAGTGACGTTCAAGCCTGGTGGCAGGAGGACCCGATTTCTGAGTACGCCCTGCTTGGCTCTTTGTGTGTAACACCTTTACTCCTTCCTTGTCTTTTTTGTTTTGTTTTGTTTTCTTCTGCTGCTTGGATCTGTCTCATGCAGCCCATCCTCATCTGCCGCCTTGTATTCCCTCGCATTCCATGGCTAGGCTGAGTTGCTCTTAGCATACCTTTAGAAGTTTGGGTTCTCGTGTCAGGTATTCTGTTTTAAAATTGTTTTAACAAACACTGATTTCTCTAAGCCTTTGGTGTAAACTTTTCTGGGCAGGTCAGTGAAATGGCAGAAATGGAGGTTGGCTTGCCAGATGTGGCACACTGGGCCTTTTCTTTTGCCCTGCTTGGTGATTACGCTTCAGTATACATTAGCTGCCATGAGACTTGGAGGGGAACTATTCTTTCCTAGGGCAACAGTGAGGAAGATTTGTTTCCCAAATTATTCCTTTGCTGGGCACTGTTGTAACTGATGGTGGAGGGGATGTGTTGCTTCCTTCCAGCAGTGTGCTTACTGTGCAAGTTGGGTATTTATGCATGCTGTCAGCACACAGTGCATTGATGCCACCCGTAGGCAGTTAACATTGACTTCTTGTGCTCATTAGCAGATAAAGAGTTAAAGATTGAAGCTTAAAAAGTATTTATAGAATATTTTTGGGTCAGCTTAAATAGGCCACAGATTTAGAAACACTTACTGTGTATTGGAGACAGGCTAAATATGATGCAGATAGCAGTACAGGTGGGGAGACGGTCAACCTGAAGGCATCCTGTCAATCTTTGCAAGTTACCTCACAGCCTTTCTCCACATCCTTTCACTGGTGCTTAAATTAGACCAGATTAAAAAGAGAGCCTCAAACTTCTGATGTGATTGTCTGAAGTAACAATGTGCTTGAGCTGAGGCTGCTGCTGCAATGCTTTTTTTTTTGGGGAATGCTGTGACATCTGCCATGCTGCTGCTGCAGGCTGAACACTTTGAACGCTCTGACTTTTGTTTCCCAGACTCCAGAATGACTTGATAAGAGAGCTCCAAGTGCTGAAAAGAGGCCATCTCTGAAAAGAGTTGCTGCACTGCCTAACGTACCATGCATCTGTAGCATCTGTCTCGCTGCAGTTGGCTGCCAGAGAATCAGAACTGGCCTTCTGCAGAGACAGCCACAATGCAACCTGCATGATCCTCCAAGGCAGCAGAGTCAGAGAGGGGAAACATATTTGGAGCTGCTGAATTTTGCAGTTATACCTCATTGGATTTTAGATATATTACTGTGCAGATGTGCAGTAACAGACGTCTGCAGTTCAAAGACTTAACAGCTCCTTTCTTGGATATAGTTAATATGCTTACCAAAGCTAACTCTTTAAAATCCTCCTGTCTGCCCCATCCTTTTTTGGGGTGGAGAGTATAATGAACAACCAGTTCTGGAATTGACTAATGAACTGAGCCTGGGAGTATCATATATTCCTAAGGCTCTGGCCTGCTGCAAACTGTGCACCATCTGACACTAGGAGTATATTGGCATGTATATCCCCTGCCTGTGGGGCTGGTGCTAAGAGAAATGGATTCTTTTTGAAACATGTGTTGTAGCTGTCCTGCAAAAGCAGGTCGTGCTCATAAAGGCATGGCACAGCTTGGCTTGGTGCTCGGCTCATGACAGGCTGCTTGCTTCCTGGAGTCTTGTCCTTCAAGTGCTATTGCACACCATTGTGGAGAGTGACAACTGGAAAAGATGCTGGGTTTGAATCAGCAGCATTGAGGAAACAGTGCAGTAATTGATGCTTGTGACCGTGCAGCGGGAGAAATAGAGTGGTACAGCCTGGCAGGGAATGTCTGTCCCACAGATCTAGGAAGACCTGAGAGGACAAGGTGACAAACCATGAGAGTGTTTGGCTTGTCAAATTCTTCTCATTTTGTGACAGTCAAACTTGAGAGCTTGAGCCCTGACAAAAACACAAGATGTACTCGCTTTGCATCTGTAGTAAACAGCCAATGAAACCGTGATGTTCCCTGCTGTTCTTCACTGCAGTTTGGGAATTCTGAAATTCTGAGAAAGAAATGCAGGGGGCTAAACCATTTCTTTTTCTGAAAGTACAGCTCGTGAAACTGTCAGAGCAATCTTGGGCTTTTTCCTAGAACATACCAGAAACTTGGAGAGCCCTGCTGTGCCATGCCCTCTGTTTCTCACCGAGCTTTTTGTACTGTTTGCTGATACTAAACATTTCTCACTGTTTCTCTTATCTTTAACAAATGACTCTCTCTTTGTGCTTCAGGGAAGATGGTGAAAAAAGTCTGTCCTTGCAACCAGCTCTGTAGTAATTATCTTATTTCTGTTATCTCCAACTCCTGACTGTAAAGCTATTCATTGGCTTTTTCTGGTCACCGAAGCCTTGCCTCCCTGACTCTGTCCCCAGCACAGCGTTTGTCTGTCTGTGTTATGCCCTCTAATGTGTACTCTGTTAGTGTACCCACATAGTGTGGCTCTTACCTTTGCAGAGAAGTGGAGGCAGAGCCTCACCTTCCCTGTGCGACTCCTTGCTCACTGCTAATGCCAGTGAATGGAGCATCGGGGACAGCTGCTCACTGCGACGTGCTAACGCTGTGCCTTTGAGCAGCTGGTTTCTTTACCTGTCTGATGGGTTCTGCCACCTCAGTGACAGCTCCAAGGGCAGAGAGTCCTTCAGCATTGCAAGAGTAAGCCATCCGATTTCTATCTGTGTCCAAAAGTAAGAGATGTGTAGAAAAGCCAGCGTATGGTCACATCGTTGAAGACTTTTTAAAGGTGCCTTTTGACTGTTGTCTCGTGATGAGATTTAAAAATTAAAAAATACAGAAAAAAATAAAAAAAAGAGGGTGGGGGAGGGTGTGAAATGAAGGCATTGTAGGTAGCAGGCTGGAGGAGAAGCCTGTTTCACTTCAGGTCACTCACATCAGAGCAGGATGGGGATGGCTGCTGTGACCAAGCAGGAATGCAGGGGTTTGTTTCCATTAAATGCCACAAATTGAAACACTTTCTTCTCAGACTCTTCTGGATGGCAGCTTCAGTAGGTGGTAACTACACCAGGGCTAAAATGTGAAGTTCCTAAGAAGTCAGTTTTTACACTGACGCTATGGGAACTCCAGTAGTTTTGTGACCCGAGTTTGGAGTTCCATAATAAAATCACTTTTTAGACAAAGCCCTTTGCCCCCAACCCTTCCTCCTACCTCAAACCCTGAACTGAACTGTGAGCCAGTCCTCTTCAGAGCAATTGAGCTTTCCTAAATGATTTTTCACATCTCTGGATGAGCACAATGTAGTATTTCGTGATTAACTCTGTCCCTTGCATGGCCTGAAGAAGTTCTTCAGCATAGAGCCACGATCCCAGGTTGTCAGCTGTGCACTTACTGATTAATAAATATGAGAGATGAGAAGATCTTGGCCATCATGAAGAGTATGAGAGTGAGTGTGTCAATCCCTGCATGAGCCCTCATGGTGGAATGTGGTTGTTACTGATTTGGACGCCTCATCTTGAGTACCTCTGTTGTTTTTGCCTGTTCTGTCTTTAATTGCACCTTCTTTTTTTGGTCACTGTTCTTATTAAAGTAAGATGTGGTGCATGCTTAAAAGTTTTTATTATTTTATTGTAGATTTTTCCTTGCCACCTTATGGTATGTTTCTGTTAGCGTTCATCTGAGCTGCAACTGTGCTCCCTGGTCAGGGAACACTATTCTTTCCTTCCCTGTGCACTGTTGCATGCCTCTGCCTGCCTGTAACAGCTGCTGCCCCTCTTGTGAGCACTCTCACTGGGAGCCACCTCCATGCTTGAGCTGGAACTGGGGGGAGGGAGGTGTGTCCTTCCCTCTTTGCGCTACCAGAGGCGGTAACACTTTGCTTATTTGTCCTGCATAGTAAGTATGTCACCTTCCTAATTCACTCCTTAATATAAAGCATTCCTGCAGGGGTTTGGAGCCAGTTTGTTCTTTGATGCCATGGTTGCAAGGAGTGTGGCTGCTAGCCAGGGAGAGTAGTGCAGAGGAATTAGGGTCATAGGAATGTTAAGGTTGGAGAAGACCACTAAGATCATTCAGTTCAGCCACCAGCCCATCCCCACTGTGCCCACTGACCACGTCCCTCTGTGCCACATCCACATGGTTCTTCAGCACCTCCAGGGATTGTGACTCTCCCACCTCCCTGGGCAGCCCGTGCCAGTGCAGCACCACTCCTTCTGAGAAATTAGCTGTCAGGCAGGAGATACCAACTCTGTCATTTGGCCTTGGCAATGGAGATGATTGTATTTGCTAGGATTTTTGATACTCCACTTTTAATCAATTTTCTCCAGAAATTTTGCTGTATGCTCAGGTTTTCCTGGGCTTCCCAATGGCAGCCGACAGAGCAAGCAAGTAGAAATATTTGAGGATATTTGAAAACCAGGTGGGTGAAGATGCAGTGAATGCAGGGTCAGGCTCTGCACTGACGAGGAACTTATTTTTATTGTGTTTAATTGGTTTTGAATTAAATGGATTTGAGAAATGTAGATCCATCCTGCCTTCCCCATGGACCTACTGGTCCCACATCTGGAATGAAGATACTGCTGGGGGCTTAGAAAGTTCACCTGATAATGAACAACCTTGGCTACTGCTGTGCTATCTGTCTTGTGAAAAGCTTCATTTAGAGTGAAGTTGCTGGCTTACCAGCGTGAGGTACTGAGTGAGGCTACTGAACACAAAACTTGTGGATGTTTTCTGCAGGCTGCTGTTCAGCAAACTTTCTCAAAGGACCAAACCGCCAGCATTCGTGTGAAGGTTTTTTGTTCTTGTCATTGACCCAGTGCAACAGAAAAACGTGTCAAAGCACGTACAAGGAGCTGGTCCCATTTCTGCTTTCTTGAAGCTGTATTAGTCATTTGCATCTGAAATGCATATTCTTCTGACTAGGAAATCTGAACATAATGGCAAAAAAAGAAAAAAAAAAAAAGCTTTCAGAGGCAAAAAGCAAAATTTAACACAGTGCAGACTTCCCCTGCTGATCCTCACTCTTTAGTGGATGAAGACAGTCTGTTTGGTTATCCTCAAGTATGGCAGCTATTGGAAACAACAGTGGCTGTTTCTCACTGTGGCTTTTTGTGTAATCTGCGTGAATTTTTCCTCTTCATTTTATGAAGTGGAGATAATTTTCTTTGGAGCAGCTGGCTGTGCTGATCATAGTACTCCTTATTGAGCATCCAGCATTATCCTCTAAGGTGGAATTGACTTGTGCTGGTAGTGGTTGCTGCTAATTAAAAGGTGTAGGATGAAAGAATGACATGACTACTGTCATTTGGTGCTGAAATCTAATCTCCTTTTTTCTTCTACGAAGACCTATAGGCTGCTACCGTTCCCCTGTAAAGATGACTACTTGCAGGACTTCTTGAAGGAAACACCTGTGAAGTATTAATAACCAGAGAAAATGCCTGTAGGAGTCCTTGTAGTTCCTACTTCAGCTTGTCTTGGAATTGAAACCTAGACTTAATCTGCATGGTGTTTCTACTGGCTCTCTATCGTTGTACCATTGCCACGATTATTAAATTCACTGGAGGAAGCTGATCTTGAACCCAAATTTTAACTCCTGTTTCTTATATTTTTAGGGACCAGTAGCACTAATGCAGTCGGGGCTACAGTGAACAGCCAGGCACCCCAGTCTCAGCCTACTGCAATTGCCTCTAGCCGAAAAGGGACTTTCACAGACGACCTGCACAAGCTGGTAGATAACTGGGCCCGAGATGCCATGAACCTGTCTGGCAAGAAAGTTGGCAAAGGGCATAGCAACTATGAGGTAAGATTTAACCCATGAATGTTTAGGGGAAAAAACTGTCGGGTGTCATTGCTGTCACAGAGTGTCAGACAGTTAGAGTACGGTTACCATGTTTCCTACAAAAGTGTCGGATTGACCTTGTATGTGCAGAATTATATTGCATGCTGTGGAAGAGAAGAGGGATGATTGAAGAGTGAGGCTGTGGTGTGTTCTTGCAAACAGCCATTTGGAATGGCCTGAGGGGATAGCCGGTGGTTTTTAAGCACGGTTGTATAACTTGGAGGTTGGATTTTCTTTCAGGGCCCTGGAATGGCAAGAAAATTCTCGGCACCAGGTCAGCTCTGTATCTCTATGACATCTTCCCTGGGTGCAACACCCATCTCTGCAGCATCAGCTACCTCTTTAGGTCCCTTCGCGAAGGCCATGTGCCCTCCGCAGCAGTACGGTTACCCAGCAGCATCTTTTGCTGCTCCGTGGAGTGGGACGGGTGGCCCGGCACAGCAACCACTTGGCCAGTTCCAGCCTGTAGGTGCCACGTCTTTGCAGAGCTTCAACATCGGCGGTTTGCAGAAATCCATCAGCAACCCTCCAGGCTCCAACCTGCGGACCACTTAGCCCCGCCCGGAGACGGTTCTGGCTAGACCTCGGGACAGGACGTGGGGAGGGAGATGGGGCCCTTTGTCAACTCCTAGTGCTGCAATGAACTGGTGGCTTGCCAGACTGGGAATGAATTTCTCTTTTTCCACCCATTGCTGTTAACTTTCTGTAAAGGGGGCTTCCCCACATGCTTTCAAGGGGGAGGAGGATGATCGGCATCCTTACGATGGGACAGTTCTTTCGACTTGAAGGGGTCCTGCTCTTGCACGAAGCGAGAGCTGTGAAGATGGGTCACGGGGGCAGTTATTGCAGTCTCGCTGTAAAATTTCTCTGGTTTGAGGCTGAATCCGCATATGTCGAGATGGGAGAGCTGAATCCTAGCATGAGGCTTTAGCACACTTCTCTCCCTGAAGATCCAAGACCAGCTGTCCAAATCCCCCTCCTCTCCCTCTCCCCACTCGATCGTATTTGGCTCCAGAGCATTGGGGCACCTGAATGGACTTGCAGTGCAGCCCGTGCTTGATAGGTCATTACTGCTTTAAGTAAGATATTAACAGCTTTGACTGCAGCATTAGAGCAATTTAAATTGTTTAAAAATTTTAAAAGTTCCCTGCGGACATGTACTTACCATCAGTTTTGATGTGGAAACACTGTGATATATAAATGTTGTTGGACAACAGTAGTTTAAAAATGAGTGGAATATAGAGGGTTAAAAAAGTTAAAAAGTAAAAAAAAAAATTAAAAAAAATGGGAAAAAAGCTAGCTATATCCTTATACTTATTGGAGACACTTTAACTTTTTCCTTTGTATTTTCATTGTATTAGATAAATAAATGTGAATGTAAAATTGTATAAATTAATGTACTTGAATACTTGTCTGTTCTCCCAGTATGCTTGCTGGATATTTTAGTGCCTTGGACTTCTATTGCTTCTGCAGTTAGCGTTGTCTTCCCAGCAGACCCCAGGTGGACAGAGGGCAAGTTCAGAGGAGGCCGCGTTGTGTTGGTAGCTAGGGCCGGGGCCTTACCGCCGCCATAGCGATAGCGTTACCGCGTAGCGTAGGTGCAGCGGGTTGGAACAAAGCTCTGTGTGTTGGGAAGCTTGCCCGAGGGGGCGAGCCAAAGTTGGTGGTGTGACGAGGGCCAGGTGGGGGGAGACGGAGGGTTGTGCGCGATGCCGAAATGAGACGAAGCGCCGTTGTGTGGAGGCAGGAGGTCTGGATCAGGAACGGAGAGGACGGGGGGAGAAGGTGTGTCTTTGGGAAGGGTCCAACTTAAGGTGCAGCGTGACTCCACCTGTGAAGTGGTGAAGATGTTTGGTGGGGATGTGAGTTGAGGGAGAGGTGCCATTGCTCGTTGGCGTGGGCTTGTCTGCTGGGATCGCTTTTCTTTCTTTCATTTTGTTGTGTTGTTTTGTTTTTTATCCATTGAAGCCAGGGATAGTCCTGTCCTGGCGCAATGTCCATTGCCGGCGATGGATGCACTTGAAACAGCCGGCGTCAAGAAATTTCCTCAGTCTTGTTTGGAGGATTTATGATTTAGTTCACTCTTAACAAATTTCCAGCTGGTACCAGGGCTGTAGCCGTCACCTCTTAGTTGACTGTACTGTACCTTTGCTGTGTTCGTTCTCCCTTTTCATATTTAAGAATACTGGTTTCCTCTACAAAATAAAGATAACACCAGCCAGTGTTTACGGAGCGCTGCAAAGAGCTGTGAAGGCTTGGTGCTGCTTCCCAGTGCTGGGGCAGCTCGCTGGTGTCTGGAAGTCAGTGTCCCCAGGAGATTGTTCCTTGCCCAAATTGTTTTTCCTGAGAGCACTGTTCCCCTGTGGAGCCTTAACAGGGAGCTTTTTCCGTCTGTGGATGCTCTCCTTTTCATTTTTTTTTCTTTTGCAAAGAGACGTGTGAGATCCATTCCTTTCCCATCACTTCTTTTTTTCTTTTTTTTACAGCAGTTTTGGCAGCGAGGGCATGTACTGGGTGGAGAGAGAGGGAGATGCTGGAGCCTGGGCTCCGAGTTGCTTAGGTCTGGGGGCTTGTTCTTTGTGACCTCAGTGCAGAGCAGAGCTGCAGAAGGGGAGAAGAGAAACTGCTCTTGGCGTGAGTGCAGTGGGGAGGGGCAGAAGTGTGTGTGGGGAGCCCTGCTGCTGAAGTTGGACAGGAAACTTCTGCTCTTTGCCCTGAACGGTGCAGAGGTTCCCCCGCGTGCGCCCGGTGGGAGGGGAGAGGTGTGCCCGAGGAAAGGGAGCGGTTGGCGGCCCGAGGCAGCGATGACACGAGGGGAATACTCAAGACAGGGAACTGATTGAGCTGAATGCAGCACGTGGTTATTTAATTTTGATCTAATACGTCTGAGGTTGTTTTCACTTAATGTTATGCAAGAACTGGTTTTATTTACCATTGATTCCCCCCTCCCCCCCTTCCTGTGGATGAATAACTGAAGTCTAGAGGAATAAACTAATGCTACTGAACTGTTAAATTATTTTGTTTAATATTACACTTTGAGTATCTTTTTCCACATAAAATCTGTTTCTGAATTACAAGCGTTTTCTTTACATTATTTAACAATGTACACTGTAAAAAAAAAAAAAAAAAAAAAAGAAAGAAAAAATAATAAAAAAAATAAAAACGTTGAAACTTTGGGTTTCCCTTGGCCGCAGTTAGTTGTGTATTTGGCAGCGAACCTCGGTGCTGTGCTCCTTGTATGGTTGCACTTTGTGCTGCAGCTTGTCACCTCTGCAGAATGAAGTCTCTGAAAGAAACCAAACCTGCTTTGTTGGGTTTGCTGGTTGGGCAGCAGGTTCCGGCCTCTCCTACCCGCTCCTGCAGTGATGTAAGTGTTACCCAATCGCTAAGAGTTAGTGGTGGAAAGGCTGGAGCGGGGCTGCTCCCCCTCTCCCGCTGGGTCCTTTCTTCTCTGCGGGTCAGACAGGAGTTGGGGTGACCTGTGGTGCTGGGCGCTGGCTTTAGTGTACATCCAGTCTGAATTCCATCTCCGAATTTGCACCTCTACCAAAACGTTGTAAGAGAGAACTATAGAGTTGTTCTCAAGCAGCTGTAGGCTCACAGGAATTAGTTGGTATTTCTAAACACTAATTACTGCTGCATTTCTTTCCATTTTAAGAACAGCTTCTGTGATGAGTCACGCTGCTCGAGTCCTTAAAGGAGAAGCTCCACTTATAAAACGTTACTGCTTTTTTGTGGAGAAAAAAAAGGACCAATCTGAGAGGTACACTGACCCCCGTGGAGGAGGCGTCTCTTTCTTTCATTGTTGTGCTGTCCAGAAAGCTGATGACACAGTTGGAAGCTTTCCACTTTATCTGTTGCAAGAGATGGGAGAGGCTTTGCTGAACACAGCAGTGGTGCGTCTGCACATTCCCTTCCTCACAGGTATCTTATTTCAACACTGGGTGCATGACTCAGACATGTGGTATGTATTTCTTTCCTGTTCTGCTCTGAGCTCACTCAGCACTGAGTTGGAGAGAAAACAGCATTGCTGAAATCTGAAACTAATTTCTAGGTATAATCTGCGACAATTAATTTCGTTTGTCCCATCCTTTGGTACCGACGTTGGTCTTGGTTTGTCGTGGCTGAGAGGAGAGCAGTACCTCCTTTGGAGTACTCAGATTGCTTCACGAAACTCTGGATAGGCAGTAATGGCAAAGCATGGAATTAAGGTCCTGTTTCCAGTCTGACGTCAGCTCTGGGGTTGGATTACTCAAAATTGGAACCGTAAGAAGGCACAGATAACAAGTGTGGTTTGTCTGTCCAAATCTAGTGTTTATTCTTGCGTTAAAAAGGAGTAAAAGCTCATTTAAAACACTAAAAGTATAAAATTGCAGCTCCTGTCCAAACAAGCACTCAGATGCTGCGTGTACTCCTCAGCAGCAGTCCCCACGTGCTGCTCCTGGGGTAAGCCGAGGCAGAGCTGTGTCAGGGCATTGCTCTGACCCTGCTGGTGCAGCCCCAGGGTAGGCAGCTGGACTGCCTGTGAGAGGCAGAGGCTGCCATGGCTACAAACGGCCTGAGGGAATGGGAGAGGGTCTGCTCCCCTGGGACCAAAGCCCACCCTGCCCTCATTTTATTGGAAAGAACTTTCCCGAGTGCCACAATGCAACCCTGAGCAGAAAAGCTACGGCATCTCATTTTAAGGTTTACTTATGCTACGATTTTCAGGTGAATTCTTTGTAACAGCCACAAGTTGTGCAGAAGCACGAATGATGATGTGTCTATAGGAAAAAACCATCTGGAATGTGTAATAACCCCAAAGCACATGAAGCTCTTGCTGGCTGTGTCTTGTTGGCTGTTCGGTGTTGCTTCAGGACCATCTGTTAATAGGTGAGGCTTCCTCGCATACTTTGAGCATCCAACTGCAGCGTTATGATGTAATGCAGTATGTAGTGATGCCACCAGGTGTCCTATGTGGGCTCTAGCCTCCGTTTCTTCCAGCTTTGACTTCTCCTGTGAGGGCTGCGCTCTGCTGGAGATAGATAGTGGGAAAGGGAAGTTGCATAAAGCTTTTCTTTGCTTCTAAAAGTACTCAATGATCTATTCTTCAGCCTGAGAAGGCAGTTGGATGGAGAAAGAATTGTCCTAGCACACTATCACAGCGCTTCGTGCAACAGAGGGATGTTTCTCCCAGCCCAGATTAGTAATCTGACAGCAAAGTTCTCAAAGCCAAGTGCTGCTGTTGAGACAGAAAGAACTCGGTCATTTATCACGGCACGTACCTGGTGTGTGCTGGTTGGCACTGTGGCTGTTGCTCGTGAGAGCAGCAGATGGCTGCAACTGTGCAAACCTCGCAGGAGGTTTGTGGTAATTCATTCTCTGAGGTGTCCTGTTCCGAGTTATCATCTGGTGACATCTGTGTGGCGTCTCGGGGGGCTGCTGTCCAGCTGCTGGGCCTGCTGCCTTGTGACACACCAGCTTGTTGAGGTCAGCGGTCTCCAAGGAAATGTCCCAGAGTTCAAGATCGTCTAGGATGAATGAAAAGATGATGAAACCAAAGGTGACGTTGCCATTCAAGCAGGGTTGGTACTGCTAAGGTCAGACTATTACTCCAACCTCTTCACAGCTTATTACCATTACATGTTGTAGAATTAATATGAGTACCAATAATTTAACACGCTGCTATTCATTATTCTTGGCTGACCTGCAAAGAACTCTTCTTCTATTGCCAGTTCCTGTTGTACTGCTGCTGGAGTGCTGTGTTTTACAGGTGGATTGGCTGTTGCTGGACAGAAGTAACACAAGAAGAGATTAAGGTCTGAAATACAGAAGAACTCTTCTGTTCCTCCTTAGCAGGCAGAGCATGAGCCTGAAGTGGCCATCACCAGTTGTTCCCAGGCACCCTCTTTTCCCACAGCTGCTTAGAAGCAGTATATAGAATAGTAAGATGCTGCTGATGACAGTGAGAGCAATTGCAATACTTCAAACTCTTTTAGCCCGCCCCGAAGTTCCTGCTTACCACACATCTGTCCACACTTCCCCATGAGGGAAGGGCAACCTAGCAGCAGCTCATGCAGCATCTACTTGCCTGCAGCCACCTCAGTGAAGCGCTGCAGCCTCAGCTCTGATGCAGCACTGTCATAGGACAGATGTCAGAGGCCACGCTGCACAAAGCTTTAGTGTGGTTGGAAAGTTGCAGCTTTAATGATGAGGTTTTAGAGCTGACATTCCTGCCACTTCAAGAACATGGGGACAGAAGCATGAGGATCATCCTTTGGTCTCAAAGGAGTGTGAAAGCACAGGATAAAACAAAAGAAACTGATTAGGCTCCTGTACTGAGAGTAACACTTGTTCTGCCAGCAGCTGCCAGCTTCCAATGCCCCATCCTACCCTGTTTGCTGCTGGCAGTAACTTCTGCAACCTGAGGTCTCTTCTCCATCTGTTCCCAGAACTGTTGCTGGAGCTGCTTTTGTCGCAGTTTCCGCTGGTATGTGGCATCACACGTGGTAGCTGGGGAATCTGTATTTCTGCCCCCAGGTAAGGACAAAGTTAAAGCAGGAGTTCAGCAACTATACTTTATGAAGAAACATGCATACTACGATGTAATAACCACAAGAAAAATCCTCTAAGCTAATATGGTACAGCATCTTCCAATTTGGGCTGTCCATGCGTTTCAGAGGGGACGGTAACTTCTAACATACCTGGAACTGCTTGGCTGCTTCTGACCTTCCATCACTGCAGAAGCCTCCATGTGATTGGGCTTACAGGTTGGTGCTGTTTCACAGCGTTGCCTCCAGCCTGGGTTCTGCCTTTCCAAACAGCCGTCGTACCTCGCTTTCTCTATTTCAGGTTCGTAGTCCTGTCGTTTAGTTTTCACCAAATCTAACTCAGGGGGCATCTAGTAATGGAAAAAAGGAAACGTTCAGAAATCCCCTTCCTGAAATATGCACGGTTCTTTTCTGTGTGGTACTGTTAGAAACTCTAGTTTGCTTGCTCTAGGTAGAGAAGTAGGTTTAGAAACGGACATGCATTTTAGTTTATGTCACTGTGTCAGCTCAGTAGTTGAGTTCTTTAGGGAAGGTATCCCGTGTCTGTCCATACTGTGCTCTCTGTGATTTTACAAACCTGTGGCAGTGCTGCCAATGGATGACCCTGGCAAAGCAGAGATCTCTGTCATCTTCACTTGGTGAGGAGTCCCTTTGGAGCAGTTCCTCCAACCATATTAGAGTCATATTAGAGCTCCAAGCTGACTAGCAGAGTTGAGCAACTCCTGGTACGACAAAGGTAACTTTCCTGTGGAACTCCATGGATCAGCAGTTATGAAAGGCTCTTTTCCTCAATGTGCAAGGTAGATTACTGCCTAGCAGCCTACTGCCCCCAGCTGGCACTCACCAGGAGCTAACAAGGTCAATGCTAACAGCCGAGCACCTTTAATATTACAAAGACTGCTGTGTTAGGTCAAAGAGTACTTTGCAATAGCTCTGAAAGAACGGCCTTGCAGTACTGCTGTTACCAGTGGAATGTGCAGCACAATTTATTGGCTCTTTCTGGAGGAGAGACCTCTGAATGAGACATTTCTCCACAGAGCTCGTTGCCTCTGGAGGTTCACAGTTTGGACCTAGTGCTTCAGAGGGAAGAGTGACGGCACCTCTCCCTTGCACAGTGAAACGTAAGGGTAAGTGAGGAGCTTCAGAAGTAAGGCAAGGAGTTACATGGCTTATTACTGTTCAGTAAGGGTAAGAAATGTAGTGAGGACAGGCAAAGTGTTCAAGTACGCATCAGCTGTACAAACTAACTTTTCATATATTCCAGAGCCACCATTTGCTAAGCAATGGAATATCAAGTGTTTCAAACCAATGAATTGTAGATTCTCCTAACTGTATTCCCTCCAGCAGCCAATTCTAACATATCCTGCTCTCATTAATCATTTGTAAATTTCGGGTACTGTCACGTTTTGAAGCTGAGCAGAGGGTGTTTGCAGGCCCACCTGGATACTGCTAATGTAGCAAAGGAACAAAATACTGTTCCCTCTTTCACTTTTCCGGGGGGGGCTGGCAACAAGCCATAACTTTTTGGGGTTCAATCTAAAAGCTTAGATTCCTCCTTTGTCTTAGATTCCTCCTTTGTGTGACATAGATGCATGTAGCACATTTCAGGGTTCTTCTGCGAAGGATCCAAGCGGCTTAATTGAAAGCTGATATCACCGTTCGAAACTTAACTTTTCTTTAGACCTCAGTACAAAAACGTTACCAAATAACTACTCAGTATCTATTCTAAAAAGAACAAGGAACAGACCTTGGAGGGGTGAAATACAGTTACAGTGTAACCCCTGCTACAACGACCAGGCTGAGCATAGTTTAGCTGGTGACCCCCTCTAGGGCTCTGTAGAGTTCAAATGCTGATTAGCAAAAGCACAAAGCAACCACCAGTGCACACTTCATATTGTTACTGTATGGACTTTGCTTACTCTTAAGTATAAGTTCTAACTTTGACAGACAGCTTTGAGATGTGACCCTCCTAGTACTGTTCCCAGGATATGCTGGGTTATGCATATTAAACTTTATTGGAAGAAGTCTTTCACTCAGAAAAACACCTTGTTTTCTGCCAGAGCTCCCTAAAATCTAGAGAACAGTCCTTCTTCCTGCTGCCCTGTATGCCCAGCCTTGGCTTCCAGCTTGAGAGTGCTCAGGACTAAATGAAATAGCCCTGACTTCTCAGAATGTATAGAAAATAGCACCTAGAAAAACTTAGTTTAAACAGTTAATCTTCTTGTGTAGCATTTAACCTATTATGAACACAGATGTAACTGTACACACTGCTGGCACTGAACAGAAGGACAGCATGGCACTAAATGCCACATGGGATCTTGAGCAGCATGCTGTTTCATCAGCTGTTTCACTATAGCAAATAGTTAAACTTCAGAATAGTTGTGTTAAGTACTGGGGAAGAACTCAGCAAAGGACAGCTCACGCAATCAAACCAGCAAGTAAATGCTACAGATCTGATAGCAGGAAATATTCAGGGCTAAGATGCATTTGTATCATTATTTACATTCCTTCTAACATGAAGGACCAGGAACAATCAACATCTAGCAGTCCCTGCTCTGAAAGACCATGTACTGTACCTGACGTGGAAGCTTATTAACTGCTTGTAGGTAGTCTTTGTCTAGGATGCAGTTCCCAAGAGCGTTCCCAAAGCACCTGAGAAACAAAGACAGCTCACCGTGACTGAAAAGAATTCCCACTTCCCTTCTGACAATGTACGAGCACTGATCATCACTTACTTGAGTGCCCTCTTCAGTCCATCTGTTACTGCCTCCTTTCTGGCCTTTTCTAAGGACAAGGCCTTGGACTTCAAGCCTTCACTGACTCCATAGCCCACATCTTCGTGGTATGCGCCATCCTGCAGTAAGATTTTAGAAGCATGAGGTATAAGGGAGATTCTGTGCATACAGCATTCCTTGTCAGACGCTGTGCTTTCCTAAGCCTGCTTACTCTTGGCTGGATGTTTTGTAGCAAGGTCAATGTTTTGGACTCCACTATGTTCTCTGGTGGTGCAGTGCATTACTCTTGTGAACTACAGTCTGACCTAGGAATTCTCATTCCCAGCTTTCAGCAGTTACTCAGCTACAGACAGAGCAAACAAAAAATCCACTTACCTTAAGCTGGACTTTCACAAACGCACAGACCCCCACGTAGAACCTGCCGTTGTTGAGATCAACGAAGTCTGAGGGGAAAAACGTAGGATCCTTCAAGTCTTCACAGTGAAAAATGTAGACAGACTTGTTTTTTTTTTTTTTATGCCAACCAGATACTTACCAACATTCTGTTGAGTGACTGAATGAGCCCAACCATTGAAGCCAAACATCTCGTTGGCCAGACTGATTACCTTGTGACCCTCAATGTAACAGATCTGTAAAGAAAAGCATGCATATGTGCATATACACACTTCATTTTTTCGATCATCTTACTCTGAGGAAACTTGGCTAAATTCAAGATAATGTGAATGATAATGCAGATTTAGGTTCACTTTCTTCGGGCGACTGTGATGGGGAGAACTGAGCAAATATGCTGGAATTAAGGGGAGCAGAGCTAGCAGGCACTAAAGAGGTAAAACTGCAGCTAGTGTCATATAATGATTCATGACACCAGTTCTAGAAAAAAAAGAAAAATATCTCAGTGTTCCACAAGTAGGATGGAGCACTGGAAAATGAAGTGTTTTTTCCTAAAGAATGTAAGGATTCCGTGGCTAAGAGAAAGCCAGAATATGTGCTAGCCTAATTTTCCTTTCATATTTGCTGATTACACTTCAGTAGGAAAATTTCAAAAATAAGGATTCTTCTTATTATTATTTTTAATAATTATTCTCCTGGAAAAAATTGCAAGTTGAAACATCTGTGCATGTTTATTTGTACCTTTTGTCCTCCTCCAGCTTGTCGACTGCTGATGTACTCCGGACCCAGCTTCTGACGAAGAGCATGCTGGATGGCTTGATATTCATTTGCTGTATACTGATACTTGATGGAAACAGAGTTAGACAAAGTTTCTCACTCTCTCCATATTAGCTACCCCTCTTCTCCTAATCCCATTTTCCCTGTCCTTTCAAGGGATATATGGTTCATTTTTAGAATCAGGATGTAACTAACAAAGAAAGTCCTTGGGGTGTGTGTACCTATTAGTGCATTATATTGTCCTTTTTCTGTATGCCTGAGGAACTGACTGAATGGCTGGGGCCAGAGAGTGGTGGTGAATGGAGTTAAATCCACTTGGTGACTGTTTCATCCTGTTTAATAACTGTACTGATGATTTGGATGAGGGAACTAGGTGCACCCTCAGTAAGTATGCAGATGACACCAAGTTAGGGAGAAGTGTTGATCTGCCTGATGTTAGGAAAGCCCTACAGAGGGATTTGGACAGGTTGGATCGGTGGGCTGAAGCCAACAGGATGAAGTTCAGCAAGACCAAATGTCAAGGCCTGCACTTTGGNATATTACAATTGGAACTAGTCTTGTGATGGAGACTTTAATATGAAGAACTAAAAGTACAGCAAAACTAAGTGCCAGGTTCTGCACTTTGCCCACAACAATCCCATACAATACCACAGACCTGGGGCAGAGTGGCTTGAAGACAGTGTGGAAGAACTGGATCTGGGGATGTTGGTCAACTCTCAGCTGAACATGAGCCAGCAGTGTGCCCATGTGGCCAAGACGACCAACAGCATCCTGGATTGTGTCAGCAATAGTGCAGCCAGTAGGAGCAGGGAAGTAAGTGATCGTCCCTCTGTACTCAGCGCTGGTGAGGCTGCACCTTGAGTGCTGTGTTCAGTTTTGGGCCCCTCTCTACACTGAGGCCCTGGAGTGTGCTCAAAGAAGGGCAGCATAGATGGTGAAGGGCCTAAAGCACAGGCCTTATGGGGAGAGGCTGAAGAAACTGGGATTGTTCAGCCTGGAGAAGAGAAGGCTCAGGGAAGACCTTATTGCTCTCTATAACTATCTGAAAGGAGGTTGAGGCAAGGTGAGTGTCAGCCTCTTCTCCCAAGTAAGTAGCAATATGATGAGAGGGAACGGCATTGGGTGGCACTAGGAGGGGTTCAGGTTGGGTATCAGGAAGAATTTCTTCTCAGAAGGAGGGGTGATGCACTGGTACTAGCTGCCAATGGAGGTGGTAGAGTAACCATCCCTGGAGGTGTTAAAGGAAAGGGTAGATGTAGTTAGTACTCAGGGACATGGTTTAGTGGGTGATATTGGTGACAGGTGGACAGTTGGACTAGATGATCTTAGAGGTCTTTTCCAACTGCTATGATTCTACTAGTTCTTAAGCTCTCGCAAATGTTTTCATTTCTCATAACCATCACTTACATTAGAAGAACTTAAACGGGGCAGGTCTGTTAGTATCCTATTGAAATCTTAATGCAATCCTAATCCTAGTCAAGGTTGTCAGGAATACACATACACATTTATATCTTACCTCTCAAAAACTCAAATATAATATTTCACAAGGAAAGTCTCTAAAAACTCAAACAAAACCAAAGTTAAAACCAATGTTATTCTATCACCGTGTTCCATCAGGACAGAAACTTGGGTGATCTATCAAATTAGAAAACTATAGAGTGTCCAGCATATTCCCCTACTGCAGGGAAGTCCCTAACTCTAGCATCACTGATATCATTAGGAAGCCCAGTGCTATAATTCATGCTGAATGTCCTTAGTGGAAACACAATTTATAATCTTCAAAGGTTAGAGGCACCTAACAGCATTTTTAAGGATTTGCATGCTTAAGGAATTTTAAGAATTCAAGCACTAAAAAGCTTTTGTTGCTATGCTGTTGTGTGTGGACAGAATAAGGATTTCAACAACTGTATCATCATGTTCTACTGCCTGCCAAACCTCTCACATTTATCTTTGGTTCTATTTAAGCTTAAAGGAATAACTTTCTTTTTCTGGTACTAGAAGCAAGCCTGTACAGAGCAAGCCTGTAACCAAAGATGCAAAGAAAAAGGGGGAGTGCACATGCCATAGCTATCATAAGGAAAATGTCATGTGCACTTAGGTACAGAATAGTTAACGTAGTGGAAATGACTCTAGCCTAACTGTATCCAACTTTAAAATGAGCAAATATGCAGAGCAGATTTCCAGTAGTGCAAGAATGGAACTTCTGTTTCTCAGGCAAAGGGAACAGACCTGTCCGAAGCAAGCAACTGAATTGCTGGTGCTGGTACTGTTGCTGCTGATGTGGCTTTCACTCTCCTTCCCTTGACTTGCAGGCATCCTTAAAGACAAAAGAAAATACAATCATTGAAAACAAGAGTCAACTGTCCATAAGAAAACACATCAAAAAAGTCCACTGCACACTAAATATAACAATATACTCCAATATACTGGACATCACAATAATATCAGTCATACTTCTCATTCTGTGGAACTGCTGGAGGACCAATAGGAAATTTGTTTTCTGATGCTGTTTCATAGCAGTTAAAACTCTTCTTAAAAGCATTACACTGTGTAGTAGACAGAAAGAGACAGAAATGACTAGCTTCATCCCAGAGGCAAAGGCACTGTTCTGCTCTCGTATAAGATCAGAGACCAGAACAACAAAAACACATTGTGAGTCATTCTTCTAAATATTAAACTGGTAACAACGATATATTTTTATCCCTTTTAGATAAACGTGAATGCATTGTAGCATTCTAGCTAAGACACTTCACTTTTTCAGATTCTCCAGCACTGTCTTCCTACATCACCTTCAATATCCATTAATACTTCGATAAAAAGCAGAAGGCAAATTCCAAAACTGTACCTGTCTATAACCTGACTTGTCAATCTTCATTTTACATTATCAACTATAATCACTGACTGCCTTGGGTTACAGTGGCACCACACAAACCACTCAGAGCTGGAAAACATACAGAACCCCTAACAATGTGAAGAAGCTGTGCCAGTAGTTCAGTAGATGGCACCCTTTTCCAAGTCAGTTCCCAATGGTAACCACACTACCAGTCCACTGTGCTGCTGGAGAAGTGGTTGTCCTGTGGAGAGCCTGTACAGCAAGAGCACAAAGGAGCTGCAGCAATACTTGCATACAGAAGCAATCTTTTACTGTATGTGCACAAATGCTGAGTGTAACTGGTTTCAGTCCAACAGCCTGTAAGTCTTCTGTACACAATACAAATATAAGGCAAGTCAATGTGCAACGTATGTCAGTGGGACAGCTGGGGATAATAAAAGATGCAGAAGGTTTAAAATCCTCCAGACAATGATATGTGACAGACAGTAGGAGCGTGGCTAGTATTAGTTTTTGCTACTGTACTTCATGTTCAGATTTTTTGCAAGTTGTTTTTCTGGCCTCAAAACAAGAAAGCCAAAGTATTACTAAGAACTTGCAAAACTTCTCAGAAAAGGGATACTAGCTGTAACCCTGGCAAGTACAGACACCGATAATTACGTTAGGTGTAGCTAGAATTCTCTTTTTGGTTGGCAGTCATTATTTACCTTCTGTCCAGAAGCTGTGTAATTGCACAGATCTTGCACGTTTGAATGTGTTTCGATCAAAAGTTAGCTGCAGTTTGTGGTAAATACATTTGGCTTTGGAAGAGAACATGTAGAAGCTAACATTATGAGGAGATGCACACATGATTTGAGAAAGTTATTGCCCTTTTTGAGCAAAGAGTCCTTTGCATCCCGGGGGAAACACTTAGGAATAAAAGAACAGTATCCGTGGTGAGTGGTGGAGAGAATCAAAGTTTGAACAGTGCTATACATGTATATTTTCACTCTACATGGCCTAAACCAGATCTTCATCAGTATAAAGCCCTGGGAGGGAAGAGGTGATACAAGAAATGTGTGCATTTGCCCTGCTAGCAGTTTGCCAAGAATCCACACACACACAGTAGGTGGGCGGCGTTCTGAAGGAAACCTGCTTTAACCAAAACCACTACTGAGTCTCTTTTATGTTTTTACACCATTGTCAGCCTACACTCTGTAAAGAGATACACCTTTAATGAAACTCTGACTGAAGTATGGGTGTTGATTACGAATGAGAATGAGCAGAATTCTGCTAAAAATAGCATCACATCATATGGTTTTAATCTAACAGAGAGATCCCACTAGAATCTCTCCACTAGAAAATTATAGTAAGAGGCAGATAAAACATGTCTATAGCCTATATTTAAGTTATTATTTGCTCTACAGCTTGTGTGAATGAGACAGGTGATGCTAGTTTCAGGCTTTGCTTGCGCCACGAGTTTGCTTCAGCCACAGATCTTGTTTAAACCAAACGTTTGAGCAGAGCAATGTGATTTCTTCTGCTGTTTTGCTGAAATGCAGCACAGCGAGGCCCTCTGTCCCCAAGCAACTCTCACTGCATTTCATGGTGACGTAACTTCAATTTCAAGATCAGTAGAGCAGGAGTCCCAGAGAAAAGAAAGCCAATTCTCCAACTGGATTTATAAATCTCCCTTGACACAGAGCCAGGAGCTTGGGAAGGCAAGGCTTCCTCTCCTCAGCAGAATGCTGGCTCCTCGCTCACTCTCTCCCTGTATGCTTTAACTCATATCAAACATTAACTCCGGGATACATAATGATCACCTATTGGCTAGAGAAGAGCCAAAGGACAGTGCTAGGACACTGCCTGACACATAACCTAGTGCTAAAAATGCCTCACTCTCAACCTATCTTCAAAGGCTCAAAGCTCAAGCTGCTCAGTCCCCGCTCCCGCCAGCGGCGGCCCCACCGCGAGGGGCTGAGGACACCGTACCTGGGCCGGGCCGCGCGATTCCCGCCGCCGCCGTTCGCAGCTCCCGCGCACACAGGAAAGGCAGCGGGGCGGGCGCGGCTACGGCGAGAGAGAAGGACCAAACTTCCCCGCGGGCGGAGACGGAGGGGAGGGCAGGGAAGGCCGGCTGGCGGAGGCGGGGCGCCGAGGGGACGGCGAGGGGAGGGAGAGGCGGAGGCGGCCGAGCTCGCCTTGGCGCTGACGGGCAGGTGAGGGGCCCCGCNCGGGGTGCGGGGCCTCGAGCGCGCTGTCACCGCCCGGGGCTGCGCCGGGCTGGGCTGGGCTGTGCCGGGCGGCGGAGGCACCCCCGGGCCCGGCTGGTCCCGCTGCACGGCCCGGGCGGAGAGGAGCGGGGCACGTCCCGTAGGGCGGCGGTGCTGGGGCTGGTGCTGGAGAGGCGGTGGGGCTCTGCTCGTCTCCACTGCGATCGCGTCCGTCCGCCCCTGCTGGGTCAGCCCGCATTCATTGTCTCGGTGGCACCGGCGAGGTAATGGTGCCGGGCCGCCTCTCTGCGCGGAGCGAGCCGAGCGGTGATTTCCGCCCCACCTCTGGGCATGCCGCGTTCATCCCACGGAACCTACTACGAGCGCGAGTGTCAGTTGACATCATGCTTTGTTTCTGCATCTGCAGCCATCCTGAAGCGTGCGCCGGGAACTGCTGTCTTTCGACATCTGTCTCGTTCCTAACGTGAGCCCCAAACCTCAGCTGTGAGGGCACACGATGCATTTTGCGTGCAGCGTTACGTGCGAGTTGGAAGCCCGTGTTGTGGCTCGTGCTGGTGGGGTGTGAAATGTTCTAGGTGAAACCATGGTGGAGAAAGGGAGGTTTGGGAGACAGGAATGCATAAAGAAACATCTGTGGAGCTGAGGGAGAAGCAGAAGTGTAGAAGCTGAGAGAATGAAAGCACATTCCTAGAAATTAATGGGTGAGGAGATCAGTGTGTGTTTTACATCTTATTGAAGCTCATTCTGGGGGGGTGTGTATCAAGGTAGGTGGGGTGGTTGTTGCTGAATATTACGTCTCCTCAAGTCCAACAGGTTGTAACTGGAAAAAGTTGTCCAGTTTGGCTGCAGGGTTCTGATTCTAATAAGATGGCCAACCCAGCTAGGATGTCTGAGCAGTAACCTCCACCATCTGCCCACCCTCCTTTTCTCTCAGAGGGTACTGCATGTACAGCAGGAGGTGGCTGAATGTACATCTCTTCCTGAGTTCCTGCAGCCCACAACCTGACAAATCACTGTGAAGACTGTGATATTTTGTGCTGAAGACTGATAAAGCTGAGATGTGTGCTCCAATTCAGGGTCACGTATGAGTCAGCACCCTTATATGTGTATCAGACAAGATGAGAAGAGAAAAATCACCACTCTGCCTGTGCTGCTGTGAGCAGAGTTGGTAAAGCAGTAGTCAATTTTTATCAATAATGAGGTTTTGGGATTAAACCACTAATTATTAAATAAGTGAGATAGATGTCCTGATAACACAATCAGAAGTTCAGTTCTGGAAGCTGAACTTCAGTACTTCAGCACAGAATAACAGTTCCCTGAACAGTCAGGTTTCTGGCTTTACTGTATTGCCCAGAGATTTAGAATTGTCTGAGTCCATCAAGCTGTAAGAGGGGCTGCAGCTCAGGACAGTTCGGGATCTACTGGCTAAAACACGAGTTTGCCATAATATTGATATGATTTGATCTTTCTCTGCATTGTCCAGTTAACCAATGTAGCTTTAGTTAAGGCTGTTAGCAGTTTTTCTTCTGTTCGGGTTTGTGCTATCTGGGTGATAGAAAAGTGTCCTATTTTTCGTTAGCCTGAGGTTTTTGATCCCGTTCTTTTGTGAAATTCTGTTTGCATAACTTCACATCTTTAACGTTCAGTTAACACCCTCACTGGAGGGGGAAAAAAAAAAGCAAGTCGATATTTACACAGCCTGTACCTTTTTATTGAATTGCAAATCTTGACTGCGAAAGAAACCTCTTTTTTTCTCTTCTTTCCTGGTAGAAGTTATCTGTGTTGCTGTATGAATAGAAATGTTTCACCATGCTATTGTAACAAGCGTGAGAGCTCCTTGCTATTATTCCTCATTTTGTGTAGCTGAAGGCTCTCCCAGTGTTACTTTTTCTCCCCTCACCCTTCCCCATTATCAAGCTATTTTGAATCTATTCTCCAAAATGCATCTCTTGCATTGTTTGCTACCTTTGCTAAGCCCTTTGAAAACTACTGATAGGTCTACAAGGTCTGGCTTGTTTTGTCTGAGCACGATATGCCTGGAGCTGTATGGATGCACTAATGCAGCAGTTGAAATAATTGGATCAGTTGCTAGAATTAAGAAACAATAATTTGTTCTTGGCCCTTGCTAGTTACCCTACAATAAGAGCACTCAGATGAGGAGTGTTGGTTCCAGAAAAGGGACGTTTCTTACTTCTGTTGAAGTTTGCATCATGCAGTGATGTTACCTGTGGTGAGCTGAGGCTGTCTGCCTGAGCAGCTTCATTAGTGTTTCTATGTACTTCTGCACTTCTGAAGCACCTTTATCACTCTTGGGGTTGTGTATCTTACTGGTTGTGCTGCTGGGAAGTGGGTTGTCGGTCACATGCTACCTGGGGGAAAGAGAGGAACGGCCATGTGTACACTAAGCACACAGCATTTATGGACTGTGCTCTAAAAATCAGGCTACAGAGTCTTGAGCCATTCCTTGACAGCAAATTCATGTCTACAGGTCTTCAGCCTTATGGGTAATTTGAAGATCACGAGTTATTTTAATAGGGGCTACTTGTCACTAGCAAGTTTATACGGATGTTCTGACTTCTGTTTGTTCTTTGTGTTTAAAAAAGGAAAAAGAAAAAATACACCTCATGCCTAATGCTGTTGGTTTTGTCTCGTGTTTGGTTTTCATTTAGGGGCTTACAGTCAGCTCCCATTCATTGCCCAACACAAATCCTGATGTGCCCACCAAGCCCATGTATGTATGGACTGGAAGGGACCCTTGGGCCCTACTTAGCCCTGGTAAACCCAGACTGGAAGCTGCGATTGAGGGAGAGTCACAGTGTATCCGTGTAACTGCCACCTTGTAACAAAACCGCCCCTGCTGGAGGAAGACTTGGAACTCTACCAGAAAATAGGGGCTTCAGCACGGTCCAGCACTTGGTCCATGCCTGTGAAACCATGAGGTGCAGTGTCCAGACAGGCTGAAGAGATATGTGCCCCACTCTCCTGTGGAAACCAAATATTTCTAGTGGTGCACAGTGACCTGACAAAGGGGGAGAAATTGCTCGTGCACCCAAATGTACTGACCGGTTAATTCTTAGCGTGTTGTAGTCTGAAAAATGAGATGGCCTTTAGAAATATCAGTAGCACCTTGCATTGCATTCTAGCTGAGGCTAAACATCCTAGCTTTAGGAAAACACTCTTATAAACGAGTGGTGTAAATCAAGACTTAGCTGAAATACACACACCTCTGTAAAAATAGTGAGCTTTTTCTCTTTTTGCGCTATCAGTTTTTTATAAAGAAAGATATAAAGGAACGAAACTGTAGTGGTGAAAGTATTCCCTTCACGCCTTTATTATTTCCAGTAATTATTGGAGTTTTAAGAAACAAAACCCGATGTCAGCTGAAACTGCTTTTCCAAAGAAGCTGCTATAGAGGGCATTTTGTCATCCTAGTCCTGTCCTCTTTGAGGAGCAGGTAGATCTCACAAAATGCCTTGAGAGAGGCATAAGTATCCTAGGATACTTAGGAGAGTAGGTAGTTCTGGTTTATGTTTTAGAGTGTAGTATCTTCTAAGAATGCAGGAGAACAATGGGAAACAGAACAGGACAGATAATCAGAATGCTTCCTTCCATGTTATGGGGTGATTGGAAGAGCATGTTTGCCACTTATGCTAACTTTCTGGATTTGGAACATGTGGAACAGGAATGTCAATTTATGTTTAGAAATAAAACCCTTCTTTAATAAATGGCTGTTGAGATTTTCCTCAGAATGCCAAGGTCAGAGTTGAGGGATGCCTGCCTATCATAAGACACAGCTTTCAAAATGTATAATCCACATTCTCAGTGACTTCTGAGGGTTTTTGTTTTTGTTACAGGAAGACTTCTCTGTCTACATAAATGGGGGGTGGGAAAGCACCCATTTATCTTTTCTTATGTCCAGTGAGACAGAACAAGGGCACTGTTACCTGTGGTCAACTTGACAGGCGTTCAAGTTGGTAAACTTAAAAATATATAAATAAATAAATGAAGGCATGGATATAAACAAATGTTGGTGCTTTGACATCCACTATCTAGGAATGAGAATCAAACATAACATGAACACTTACTTTTTTAGTCTTCTTTCTGTCTTATTTTCTTGAATTGCTTTTCCTTTCTTGCTGTCAGTGCTGTGAGGTTTTATTTTATATTGTATTATTTTGTATGGATAAACAAGTCTGAATTCCACAGGTTCAGTGCTGTGTATCCAGCACTGGCTGGCTTGCAAACAGTTTCCAAGATAAACTTTCTTCTGCCCTTTTTCTGTATAGTAGTCACTAATTTGCCCTGAAAAATGGTGAGGTTTTTAACCTCTCAGATCTAAAAGTCAAATATAACAAACAGATAAAACTAATACCTTCCAAGCCTGCAAGTCAAACAAGATGACAGATACTCTGCATTCTTTATAAAGCATGCGTTCAACCCTGGCTTTTGTACAAGAGTCCATGTCCCTCTGCATTCTTGATTAACTATTAGAGTATGAATTATGAAAAATGAATATCTTTATAAATGAAGTTCAGTGTGTCTGCTACACTGTGTTATCAGGTGAAGATTGCTCTTGTGAAGGCTGATTTTCTTGCTGTTGTAGAGCTGACATTCAGAGCTCTTCTTGTGCAAACAGGGATCAGTGCTACTGAGAAGTTCATTTCTCTTGAAGTGTATGACTGGAGGGAGGCACAGGAGGCATCACAGTGCTGTAAGATGGGTTTCTTTGCCCATCTTTCTTTTCATGCTTACTTCCTGAATATGGGGACAGTGATTCTCTTGAAGAAGCCAGCTCTGTGAATGCTTTTGTCCATCAGCTTGTGTCAGTCCCAAATGGAAACTGCAGCCAAGAAGTCCACAGCAAGTGTTACATACTGAAGTCTGCAAAGGTTATCCCTGGATTCTTTCTGTTCTAGCAAACAGAAGCAAGGATATCCCTGTATTTCTGCAGTATGTTTTACTGTATTTCTATAATTATTGTTGTATGACTATTTTTCCTGGAGTTTGGAGAGGGAGAGGAGGGAGTACGAGAGGCTTTACATAAGCATTCATAAACATAGAGAAGATCTTCTGGAGTTTAAGGAAATTTCCTGTTTAAAGATCCTTCAGAATTCTGACAGGTGTAGCCAGGAATTTCTGCTTTGTGAGCCACTGGTTCACACTGAATGATAGAAATAGTGTCTAAGTGTGACAGCAGTGGTAGACACATTTTATTTTTATTTATTTATTTTTATTCTTTATTCTGAAGTTGATATGCATCTGATCAGTCCAGCTTTTCTTACCTTTCTGAAATGCCTTACTAAAACCACTAGATCTTTTGACAACACCTAGCGTATTTGTTTATGCCCTCCCTTGCTTTGCAGCTGCCTTACAAAGACATTTCCATGAAGTTGTGCAGATTCAGTCTGACCTTTCAACAGATCTGATGCAGCAGTTAGTTAAACATTTTTTACTTGATGCATTGTTCTGGATACCACTATACTTCTTTATGTAGTAGCATCTTTGCTGTTTTGAAGGAGACTTGATCCACTAGCTGTATCTAAGCTATATGAAATGGATTCATTTTAGTTTACACAAGTTGCACTATAGAATCATAGAATGGTTTGGGTTGGAAGGGACCCCAGGGATTATCAAGTTCCAAGCCCCTGCCACAGGCAGGGCCACCAACCTCCAGATCTGGTTCTACACCAGGTTGCCCAGGGCCCCATCCAACCTGGTCTTGAACACCTCCAGGGATGGGGCACCCACAGCCTCTCTGAGCAATGCTACATTCACCATACTACATTCAAATGTTTACTATCAGACTGTAAATGTTTTCCCACAGTTCTTGGCATTTTTCTCCTTCATTATCACAAGATGGCATTTTCAATTAATACTGAAGTCCTAAAGACTGTATATCTCTTTTGGAAAAGCAGCTATGCCAATCTCTAGATACATACATGAAGTTTTTAGCTTGCCTGCTGATTTTTTAGGATCAGTTTTATTTGGCTTACAGATACGATGCTCTTTGAAAGTTTTTGTTCTCTCAGTGAGTGAAAGAGTTTTGTTTCACAAATATGCAAGTATGCATCATATGTTGAGGAAAAATTGTTTAGCACTGACCTCAGCGGTTTATTATTGTTAATTTTTTAAACATCTTCAGTTTATAATTTTTCTTCGTAATTGTAGGTAAGGCTTCTTGTATTTACAGAGAAGACCAAAAGTTTTTAAAATAGGGGAATTTGCAAAGCCAGAATGGTCAGTGCATTCAAGTCACAGTTCGACACTGTTCCCTGTGGTTTCAACTGTCCCATAAGGTTAAGAGTTTGTTTACCTCTGAGTAAATTTAGAACCATAGTGGAGGGAAAAAATAAATAGTGCTGTATTTTGGACTTCGGGAAGATAAGGGGTCACACTTCTGAGACTCCTGGTAAAATGCTAGTGTGGCTCAGAATATTGAAAAACTCTAGCTTTTCTGGTTATGCTGCTGTCTGAAAGAAGTCTTCCATGTAATTCTGCTTGCATTACTCGAAGGAAATTAGAACTTCCTTCTAGCTGATTGAAAATGAGAAGAGGCATTGCTGTCACTTGTTTCACTTTGCTATTTCCAGGATGAAAGATGTTTTTTCCTCAAGTGAATTTTCTTAATGTCTGCTTCTGCTGCTGGATTCGTAACAGCAGTAAAGTGAAATGTCCAGTGATGAATGCTGCTGGAAAAAAAATCCTGAAGGAGTAGTTTAGATGATTTATCTTACCACGTGACTTTTTCTCTTGAACTGTGACAGATATCTGTGTCAGTGAAAATAGTGAAACTGGCTGCATGATTGGGAAGGAGTATTTAGTTAGTATTGGATTTTTCATGATTTACAGGCCTGTGATTAAAGTTCTGAGCTCGAGAGAAATAGTATGAGGTTGAGTTTTCTTGTTTCCAAAGATCTTTTTTTAAGGTACTATATAAATATTTTTTTCCATTTTGAAAAGTGAGAGCCATGTGATGAATGGGATTGATTCTTTCCCCAAGTGTCACGTGCCCACTCTTGATGGTCCTTTTCAGAACTCTAATGATGTTCTAACTCAGTAGGCTTGGATTACTTGATTATTTTTTTTCCTGAGCAATGGAGAGGACAGCACCTACCTGTGAAACAGAGATGAGAGATGAATTAGCACAGAACTGGTGTTTTCACTTGCAGTGGAATAGGATTAATCTGGCTGCCCTGTGTATGGAGCATCGCAGTGGTACGGCACGCTGTGTGCTATCCACTGCTTTCAGCTGCGTGGGAAGCTGCCTTTTCAATCGAGGATACTAGTTGCTTTCATTCACTCAAAAGCTACCAGTAGTTTGGCAAAATGCTACCTAAAGCAAAGAGAAAGCAATTTCATGAGTTTACTTCCCTCCATGCTCCTCTTTTCAGGAGTGATTAACTCATTAGAAGTGATCTAAAATCTTTTGTGTGCTTCTTGCATGTCATTAAACACTTACTAGGTGATACTTCTGCATGCAGCAGTTCTATGCTCCTAGCATCATTTAAACGTAATGCTTTTGGAGGGCAAAGTGCTTTAAGTAAATGGAATAAAATATGTAATCTTTTGTTTTGAGTTAAAACTTACTGAAAGCTGTTGAAACGAATGAGTGTTGGCAGTGATTTATTGAGGTGAGTTTCTAGCAAATGAGTTAAGTGTTTTGATTTGGATTAATTCTCGTGAGAATCCTTGTGAATGCAAGCTCTCAGATTAATATAATTTATGTACTGTCTGAGAAATATCTAATTGTTTTGAGTTCTCAATGGGTGCAACAGCAGCATTTTTAGCATTTTGGTGTCTCAAACACTGAGATTGGTCTGAAATAGTTTTCTTCATTGGAAAAAGTGTTTTTCTTCCAGATTGGAGCACAGCGTCTTGGTTATTGAAGTTACTCCACTGAAACACTGCAGACTTTGTCGAGTAGTTTACACTTCTATGCTGTTTTGCATAAGGATATGTGGTTGAAATAGAGGAAACTTCCTATCTGAAACTTTTATTAACAAAAACAAATCTGTAGATAGTGTTTTGGGAGCTAACTTCAATTAGTAACTGCACGGGCTATCTTTCATTGTCCTCTTTTCTCTACCCTCTTCCAGTTTAAAGCCATTTCTCTTTATCCCATTGCTACCTCCCATTACAAAAAGTCCCTCCCCATCTTTCCTGTAGACACCCTGTAGTACTGGAAGGCTGCTATAAGGCCTCCTCAGGGCTTTCTTTTCTTCATGCTGAAGAACCCCAGCTCTCTCAGCCTGTCCTTGCAGGGGAGGTACTCCAGCCCTCTGATCATCTTCATGGTCCTTCTCTGGACCCACTCCAAAAACTCCATCTCCTTCTTATGCTGGGGGCCCCAGAACTGGATGTAGTGCTGCAGATAGGGATGTAGTACTGCAGAGTAGAGGGGCAGAATCACCTCCCTTGATTTGCTGGTTGCACTTCTCTTGATGCAACCCAGGATACAGTTGGCCTTCTGCAGACATTACCAGCTCATGTTGAATCTTTCATCAATCAACACTTCCAAATTCTTCTCCTCATGGTTGCTCTCAAGCTGTTCTCTGCCCGATCTGTATCGGTGCCTGTGTTTGCCCTGGCCCAGGTGCAGGACCTTGCATTTGACCTTGTTGTTGTCATGGGATTGGCACGGCCCCACATCTCAAGCCTGTTCTGGTCCCTCTGGATGGCGTCCCTTCCTTCTACCATGTCAGCTGCACCACTCAGCTTGGTGTTGTCTGCAAACTTGCTGAGGGTGCACTCGATTGCACTGTCCGTGTCACCTACAAAGATGTTAAGTAACACCAGTCCCAGCAGTGATTCCTGAGGAATGCTGCTCATCATCAGTCTTTACTTGAACGTTGAGCCGTTGTTTCTTTATCCTTTGATTGCTACTCACTAGCAGTGTGTGTTCTCAGCCCAGTGTTTCTGTACTGAAGAGGTACCAGCTACTGCACTTACAGAACAGCAAAATGTAACAGTGCAAAAATAAGGAATTTTACTGCATATCCATATATAAAATAGAAGGGAGGGGTACTGCAACGTGATGTTGTCATACTGTTCTGTTTTTGGAGAAGTCCCTGCTGTTAGGATGATGGTATTTAGTGGAATTACTCTGAGCTGATAAATGAGAAACATATTTTGACCGAAATCTTTTTAACCTGAATAAAGACTAAATCACGTTTAGGGAAGAAGTAAGAGACTAGAACTAGTTTTCAGTGTAGATACATATAGGATTTGGAAACTGTGTCCTACAAAAGCTAGTAGTACTTAAAAAAAAATACTATTGAATGTAGTAAATGGACTTCAAATTTTGATTAAGTCTCTTTTACTCAGAAGAGCAATGGGTCAAGGATAAGGTGAGTCAAAAGTAGGAAAAAAGTTACTCAGCATGACCATTAACATTATGGCTTGAAAATTGATGGGTATTTTTTTCACTCTCTTTACATGATAATATAACAGGAGAAAAAATAACAAGAGTAGAACTTTCTTTTTTGAGTTCAAATATTAGAATTTAAATAAGATTGCTGTTTGTGAGTGGGAATTGAAAGATGCTGGAAAAATACAGTGGCAGTAGAATATGCTTTTATTCTAAAATGGGACAAAATATATTGTAAAAAAAATAGATTGTTAATATGTTATTTTTCTTGACACAGATGTGGTCCTGGACATTGTGAGCATGTGACTTCAAAGATGGACAACTGGATCTGTCACAAATTCTGATTGGCCTTAAGCTGACTTGCAAACACTGAAGAGCTTCACAGGATTTCTCTCATCCCTAATTTATGCCTCTCTAATTGCCTCACACCACCAGCTTAATCATGTATGGAAGCGCTCGGTCAGTTGGCAAGGCTGAGCCAAGCAACCAGAGTCCAGGGCGTTCACCAAGGTTGCCACGGTCACCACGCTTGGGCCATCGTCGAACCAACAGCACTGGAGGCAGTTCTGGCAGTAGTACTGGGGGTGGCAGTGGGAAAACCCTTTCTATGGAAAATATTCAGTCCTTAAATGCTGCCTATGCTACGTCTGGCCCGATGTATCTAAGTGACCATGAGAACGTCGGTGCAGACACCCCAAAAAGCACCATGACTTTGGGCCGGTCTGGGGGGCGGCTGCCTTATGGTGTTAGGATGACTGCAATGGGTAGCAGCCCTAACATTGCCAGTAGTGGAGTTGCCAGTGATACTATTGCATTTGGAGAGCACCATCTTCCTCCAGTGAGTATGGCATCCACTGTGCCTCACTCACTTCGCCAGGCTAGGGATAACACGATCATGGATCTGCAGACACAACTCAAAGAAGTATTAAGGGAGAATGATCTGCTTCGCAAGGATGTGGAGGTGAAAGAGAGCAAGCTGAGTTCTTCCATGAACAGCATCAAGACCTTCTGGAGTCCTGAGCTAAAAAAGGAAAGAGCTCTGAGGAAAGATGAAGCTTCAAAAATCACTATTTGGAAGGAACAGTATAGAGTTTTGCAAGAAGAGAACCAGGTTTGTTATCTAATGTTACTGTTGTGTTAGTGCAGCAGCATGATTAATTGAGTTTAATAAGCTTGCATATCACACATAAATTATTTTAGTGCTTTTCCCAGGTAATTAGTACGAATAAGAAGTTTTCATATTGCAAGAGTTTTTGAAGTGTTTCTTATCAGACTTGTAAGCCTCCTCTTCAGTGCTTGTTTCTCCTTAGGATTTCTTTACTTTATATTCTTCCTTTTTCTTATTTATTTTCTGGGACTGTTCACTACTCAGTTCCAATTTGCAACTATTTTATGCCACTCATGATCATTATTTGTATAGTGCTTATTTCCGGAAGTGTTCTCTTGAGATGTAGAACGTACTAACTGCTGACCCCAAATGCATCTGAACTGCTGCTGGACGTTGATAGATCGCCAGTGAAACTAAGTTCACGTGGCACTAGTCTTAGTTTAGAGCTCTAGTTAAATTTTCCAGACCTACAACTTTCACAAACATGTAAACTGAGTTCTTGGCTACATTTAAGTACTTCTGTCTAATACCCACTCATCTTTTATCACAAGCAGTGCCTGTCTTGTTATACAGCTATCATAAAGCACTCTGTATTTTTAATCTTTTCTTTTTTTGTAGTGGTCTGGTTAGTTAGAGAGTAGACAGAAGAACAGAGAATGTTGGGCGTCTGTCACTTTTTTCTTATCCCTCTTAACAATTGTCTCTAGATTAAAACAAACCTGTGAGGCTGGTTGAAATTGAGGCCTCTTTGTAGTCAGCTCTACTTCTACTGTTGGTTTTTTTTTTCAGTTTTCCCATCTGAATCTCACTAATTTAATCCTGAAGTAACTGCTTGTCTTGGGTTGGTATGCCCCTGTTTAGTTGTTCATGGCCAAAGGTGAGTTAGGAACCTCTCTGCACTTTTCAGGAAGAAACTTCAGCACCCTAATGGAAGATAGGCCCTGTATTCAGTTCCAGAAGTTTCCTTGAAATATAAGTCAGTCCTAGCTATGGCAAAATTACTTACCTTGTTCAGTTTTGAAAATATCAGAGAAAGTTTAATGAAATGGGTTCCATAATTCGTCTGGTCTTTATTTTTTTTTTATTATTTATTTTATTTTATTTTATTTTATTTTATTTTTGAAGCTGTTTAGGTATATTGACTATTTTAAACAGGGCTTTTTTGGGCTTCCCTAGGGAAGATGAAGGAAGCTGGAGGAAACAAATAGTACCACTAGTGCTTGACGCATTATGTACTATCTTCAGGTGATTTGTGACTTAAGTAGTAGATTCCTTTTGGTTAGCGATACTCTGCTACACTGAAGCAGTCTTGAGAATTTCTTTTCACCCTTTTAAGAACTTACTAAAGTAGGTTCTTTAATAGTAGTAATGAAATAAGTTGCTTTTTTTGAGCTGGCATGAAATAACTGAATGAACTTTTTCAGTTTTATAGCTGTATTCTTACTGAATTATAGTATTGTAATGTGGGATTTGACAATGTGTGATATTTTACATTCTTTTTCATGTCTTGTGAGAAGAAAAAAACTTAAAGTGAAATCATTTTATTATGAGTAGTATTTCCTTAGAAGGAGTAATCCAGTGAAAATTTTAGCCGTGCTGGTTGTTGTGGTTTAATCTGTCAAGCAGATAAATACCATTCAGCTGTTTGCTGACTTTCCCCTCAGTGGGATGGGGGAAGAAATGAAAAAGTAGAAGTGTGAGAATGCGTGGGTTGATACAAAGGTACTTTTTAGTAAGAAACAAAGAAAAGAAAAATGAAGAAGAAAAGGAACAAACAGCAACAAAACAAAAGCTGTGCAGCACAGTTGCTCACCACTTGCTGCGTGAAGCCCAGCCCCCTCCATCCAACTCCTCCCCATTTTACAGTTCAGCATGACACCACATGGTACGAGATATCCTTTTGAACAGTTTAGGTCAGCTGACCTGATTTTGTGCCCTCCCAGCTTCTTGTGCATCCCCGGTCTGCTCGCTGTCAGGGCAGTCCAAGGAGCTCATAAGTCACTGACTTAGTGTAAACACTGCTCAGTAACAAGTAAAACATGGGTATAACATCACCTTTTTCACCCTAAATCCAAAACGCAGCATCAGACCAGCTACCATGAGGAAAATTAACTCTATCTCAGTCCAAACCAAGACGCTGGTACAGTGCTAGAATAATGAAAGCACAAAATACCATTCACTCAGCTTTTTGGTACTGTTTATATTTCAGCAGAAGGTGAGTATTTAAATTCCCAAATTCTCTTCTTGTGGTTTTAAAGTTCTGTTTTCATACTGAAGGGAAGGAGTGTGTTTTTAAATGTGACAATATTTTTATGAATTTTGACATCTGAGGATGCTGTGGAAATCTGGAAGCACAAATACAATGAATGTGTGGTTTAGAATGGAGTAAGTGGTTACTGAATATGTATAGATTTGAGAACAGTGATTTCTCTATCTGAGAGGTTTTTTTGTGTGTGTCTTTCCTTTATCCCCTAATTAAACATTTACAGATATTTCCAGGCTGCCGTTTTCTAGGCAATCACTATAATTACTACCACAGTGGTAGAATTGTATAACTTTGGTCCAAAAAAAGAAGGGTGCAATTTAAAAGTAAAAAGGTATTATTGCAATGAGCTGTAAAAAGTAAGAACGCTAATTAATAGATTATAGTTAGCTAACAGTGTTTCCTAATTAAACTCTGAATCATTATGTCTTCTATAGCCTGTTGGAATTGGTCACTTCAGCCTTTATAATGAAGATCAGTTTAATGGGATTTACTGTAATTAAACAGACTTTTCTGTTTAGACACTGAACAAGGGACTTCTCAGATCTGTTGGTGGAGCTGAAATATCTTCATTACCTTCCCCCCTGCCCTTTTCTAAAATGAGCTTAATATATTCCTGCTATATTGTCTGTCAGTGTACTTGCAGGAACTGGTATTTCAGATCTTGCTACCAGTATTTAAGCACATCACTTTAATAAAAGCCTTCTGGCACGGGCAGGACTTGTGCTGTATATTAAGTTTAGTTAAGGCCAAGTGCATTGTTTAAAATTGACTAGATTCATGGAGCCAAGGTGCTGGCTGACTCATACCATTATCTGATAGTCATCTCAATCTCTTTGCTGTGATCTTGGCTCTTAATTCCTCCCTGCGTGCTTGATTGTCCCTGATTGGATTTATTTATTTATTTATTTTACTACTCTTGTCACCTCAGCTTTGACTGAATTTTCTCTTGTTAGAAATACTTGAAGACATGAGCTCTGTTTGATTGCTACCTCAGTCTCCTGTGCAGCGTGTGTTGGTGTTCTTGAGTCTTCTTTCCTGTTTCTTGGGAACATGTGCAAATAAATGTTGATTATTGTAGTATTGCTTGCTGATTTCCAAGAAATTTTCCAGGATGAGTAAAGAGGAGAACTCTTCCTGTAAAAAAAAAAAACAAACAAAAAACAAAACAAACAAACAAAAAAAAAACCGGAAGATTAAAGAGTACACTATGTGTCCTGATGAGGTCACATGTTTATTTATTTTGGTGCAAATAGGCAGCAGGAGTATCTGGGATGTAATATTATACATGTAGTCCACATGTGTCTAGGAGTAAATAGCTCTCACTTGGTTGAGAAGGCTTAGGTTTGCTCAGTGGTGATGGTTTCAGCTGTGAAGCAGTACAGCTGTATTCATCAGCTACTCTGAGCAAATAGTAACAGCTGTGGAGCATAGCCTATGCTGAAATTTATCTTCATTCTTTGATGCTTTGTTGCTGAAGTGCTAGAAAATCCTTTCTTTTGGTGAATGAGGAATGTTCTTGTCATCTCATTTTGAAGAGCTCAGAACTTAAAGTGGAAAGTATTCCTGTAGTTAACATAGAGTTGTGGAAAAATAAGTAGTTTGCAGTGAGGGGTGGATTAGTTATCCAATTACACTTAGCAAGGAGCCAGAAGCAGAATGTAGATGATTTCTCAAAGTTTAACGAACTCTTGCAAGGAGGAACTGATGGAGTCAATAAGCAGGAGCTTGGTTTTGGCACAGTGTTGCTCTCCTTAGCACGCTTTAGTAAGAAGTACATTTCTCTGACTGGAACAGAAGTAAAAAAAATGTCTTCTGTTCTGAAGAAATATCTTCTTTAGAAGCCAGAAGAATGAAGGAAAGATGGTGAGTACTTTTGGATGATGGTTTCATTATAAACTGAACACTGATGGACTGTGTGGAACTAGAGAGATAAAAGGAACTCCTCCCAGTTGAAACTTGCATGTGTCAAGGTGATTGTCCCTAATAATAATGAGTGCAATGCAAATTGGATGTCTAACACCCTGCACTGAGATTTTACCATATTGTCTGATCTAGGTTTGAAATGTGAATTATGTTTTGCCTGAAATAGTGCAGTACTGCTGAAAACATCTTTCTACTTTGATGTATTTTTGTGGCCTTTTTGTGGTTAGAGGTTTTGAATGTCTGAGTGAGAGAGTTGAACCAAGAAAATATTTCAGAAAAGTATTTCACCGTACTTGGTAAGTGCTTGAAGAACTTTCTGCTTTATTGAGATGGAAGAGTGTGGCTGGTGTCCTCTAGTAGTTTATCAGAGCACTTCTCCAGACTTCTGTGATTACATACTCACAGTCAGAAGTGGTTTCCATTTCACAGTAACGTGGAATGAGCATTTCATTTTTTATAATGAAGTTGTCTGTGTGTTAGCCTCTTAAGCCTGTTGGGTGTTGCTGCTGTGAGACTGGCAGAGCTGATTTTATTTTTTGCTTTAATTATATATTAATGCTTTTTTTAATTAGTTTGTCCTAAAAAATAATCATTCTGATTGTAGTACCACTCTTGAGCTGGGTATTAGCTAGACTTTCTCTCCTTTAGCAGATCTTCCTTTGCGTCATATGCAATTTCATAGTCATTTCTTAAATTCATTATCTGTATCCTACAACACTACACTTCAACACTTTTTTTCTATGGCAGATCTGTTGTTCTCTAGAACGCTGCCAGCTTTAAGGTTCGCTCTGTTTTTCTTTAGTTGAAACATGACATAACTTATTTTTTTTTCTAAAGTAACTCAAAGCTATCTCCTGAGGAGTGCTTAGTATCTGAGGCATTTATCAAGCTGCAGCACTGAGTAGTGACTTCAGCAATTGACATGCAGTCTCCCAGGAGATGGACCTTCTATGTTCTGCCTCTTTGCAATTCTGTAAGGAAAGAAAATAAGACTTCTGCTGCTTATCAAAGCTCCCTAATGCTTCTTTTCTCCTGTTTCTTGTTGAGGTAGAATCACTCTTGAGTTGCTTTAAACTATAGCATAAAGCTGAACAGTTGGTCCCTATTTGATCCATTAAACAGACAAGGGGAACACTACCAACTTAAAAGCAGCTTTTATTAAAATGGTTTGCATCGTTGGTAATGGTGAATTTCCAATCAGTTTGACTGCGCTTTTTGCTACTGAGCTGGGACAGAGATTTCTTTATGTTCCACACATCAAACTGTTCTTCTGCTCTTGGCTTTGAAATTCTTTATCTGCTGTGTAATGAGGCTCTGTAATTCAGACATCGCTCCCCAGCTAGGTTTCCAGCATGTTATTCCACCACCATTCATTATGTATGGTTCTGAAAAGTTTTATCTGAATTACTGAATTTCTTTAGGAGTCATTGTCTTTTCTTGGTATGATGTTAATTCTGATATTTCAGTTGTTCATTTTTTCCTTAAGTGCTCTTTCTTTCTAAATTATGTGCTGTGTAACTTGAATCTGTGTAAGGCTCTGGTTTAGAACAGATCAAGCTTCCTACCAGTCACTCAGAGAGCAATGGAAAAGTGAGAGCTGATAGGAATAGCTCTGTGCTTTTGCTGCATTAAATATATTTCATTTTAGTAGAGGTCTTTTGCTGCTGTTGTAGCTTCCTAGTACTTAATCTAGTATTCTCGTGTGTCTATCTTTTACTATGTGGTATTGATTTAAGTAGAAAGGAGAGAAGCTCTTCTAATGGAGCTGCTAGTCCATGGAAAAAGAGTTTAAGTGCTACTAAGAATACAGATGCCAGTCTTTGTATATGTCTCCAAGGTCAAAAATCAAAGTTGAAATTTTTTTCCCCCAGTTTGGTGACATTAGAAACTCTCTCAGGCTTGAAGATGACTGCTGAGTGATCCACTATCACTGAACTCTTAGATAAAATGATCTTTCTCTTGTTCCTATCAAAGTAGGTGTCTAAAGATCCCATTAACAATCAGAGCAGTGCTTGAGACATTGCTAAGACAGGGAAGATTTTTTGTATTTAGGATAAATACATCTCTCATATATATCTATTCTGAGAGAATAGATATATCTAATCTCTATATTCTAATCTCTTTTTGCTAGAGAGCAAAAGAGATTAGAAGTTATATTTCTGTACTATGAAAGTGATTACTGTATTGGGTAAGTTATCAAGGGTAATAATGCTAGCTATCAGAATTAGTAATTGTAAAAATCTGCTGTGAAATGCCACTTCAACCTCAGCAGGCAGGAGGGGTGAAAGAGGAGAAACTTCAGTGTGCAGTGTGTTAGTATATACTTGTGTTTAGTGAATGCAAGAACACTCAGTGTTCTGGGTAGTACTGGCCAGTGATGATTTGAGCTTCTTGACAGAAATCAGACTATGATGCCATGTCAACGGGTATGCATAGCTGTTCTGAATTACACTTTTTTTTCCTACATGGATAGCGCTTTGCGGTTTTTCTGTATCATTTTTGTCATAATCCAATGAAGAAAGGGAAAAATTCTACTAAAAGTGGAGGACTGTAGCTGTTCTTTTGTTTAATGTTTTGTTGTTGTTGTTTGTTTGTTTGTTTGTTTTGTCCCTAAAGATGAGTATTATACCTTGAAAAGAAACTCTTTGGCAAAACTTTTCATAACTCACAAGATCCACATAATGATGTTTTCACACAGTATTTACAGATTTGTATTGAGTCGTCTCTGAAAGACCGTAGTCAACTTCTGTAGTGAATAAAATACAAGGAAAAAGTGCAGTTAGTTGCATTCTGTGTTGATATCAGTTTTTATATCAAAATGATTTGCCTAATGATTGCATAGTACCTTAGACCGAAGAGCAGAAATTCTAGGTTATTAACAGCCATGAGAGGTAGATAGCAATGTACAGTTTTACAAAAACTCTACATTAGAGTTTAAAGAATTCATGCTAAGCCACCTGAAGACCCACTTGTATCAGTCAATTTTTGTTGTAGAAATGCTTTACAGCTCAACCATGCTCTTGCTATATTGCTCTGTATGGTTTTAAAGACTGCTTTTAAAGACTTAGACAAGAGAAACAGACTATTTATGAGAATTGTAGAATTATTCTCTTTTAATAACCTTTGAACACTGAGCACTGAAACCTTTTGACCTGATTGAGATAAACTGGAGTGTACCGCTTTGGTTTTCAACTGCAGTGTGGTGTTTACATTTAAATCATAAAGAAAATAAAAAATGCCTGGAAGGATTCATTATCAATGTTTAGATCAATATTTGAAGAATTTTTGTGAGGATTTTTTTTTTTCTTTTCAGTTCATCTCCATTAAGAAAGTCATGTTATGGATTCAGGCTATGAAGAGACTTCTAATTTAATAATAAAATCAAAAATATTTAATAATAAATAAAAAATAACTTAAAGCATAATATTCTCTTCTTATTGCCTGTGTGCTCACTGAAATGAGCTTAATCACATGCAGAAATACTGGCGCAGAACACCTACTGAAAATGCTTCCAGTGACCATTGCAGGAGAAATCAGAGCTACAGTAATAAATACCACATGGTTGGCTTCTTTAGTTTGATTTTAGCAATTCATTTGTAAACTGGAATGTGAAGCAATATACTATCACTGGTAAACCTAAGCTTTCTGGTAGTTGTTTCTCGTGTTAAAAACTCTTACTCATCTATATACAAGCTTTTTAAAATAATTACTATGTGTTACTGCTTTACTTTTATTATTATTACTATTTTTGATTTTACTGTTTTGAAATGGTTTAAATGTGTGTGCAGTGGGCTTCTTTGGCCCTTCTCTGAGTAGGGACCGCTGGCCAAGAATTCCTTTGAAACACAGGGAAGTGATGTGCCCTTGTTCTATGCTGCCTGCATCTCCTGTGTGGTTTTCTTTTAAGATGCAATAATTGTTGTCAATGTTATGGAAAATAAATACTTTAAGTGAACAAGGGTGAGCAACTATTCATAGGCATTTAGGTTCTTCCCAACTTGATTCCACAACATCAAAAGCAACTTAAAAGCAATATGAAGTTTCTCAGCAATCTCAGGCAGCTCATTACAAGTACACAAAGCAAGAGTGGTTCATGGGGAGGATAACTTTTAAAACCTTGTATATAATACACGGAAGGCACCTTTTAGAGAGTGAAGTAGAAAGGAAGAAAAATAATGGAGGTCAGCCATTCGGTAGAAAGATCTTTGTCAATCATTTGCAAATGTAGCAGAGAAGTTGAGTAAACTGTACTTTTCTCAAACGGTGCTTTGTTTGTTAATGCCTGTTGCTGTGTATTTGCATTGTTCTGAGGTTCTGTAGTGTGTTGCTATCCCTTTTTTTTTTTCTACAGGGTGATCTTTTCATCCTTCTTCCCTTCTTTTCCTGCTCCTTGCAATCCTACCTCGTGCTTTCCTCCTGCTTCAGCATTGTTGGAAGCTGCTTCAGTATGTGAAGTGTGCTGTCTGTATGGAAGAAAAGGCATGCTTGTACTCTTTGTTTGCTTGATGGGTATTGTGCAGCTACAGAGCTACTTTAGTGGATATTAGTGCAAAAAGTGTTCAAAATCAGTTTTATTTTAAGAATCTGTAAGCAGATGTATTTCTGTTTGCAAAATGTATTGAAAAGCACACAGAATCAGAATCACAGGATTTGTAGGAGTTGGAAGGGACCACTAGAGATCATCTAGTCCAACCCCCCTGCTAAAGCAGGCCCTTTACAGCAGGTTGCGCATGTCCCTTCTGGTCCTATGTCCTAAATGGTAGTTTCACAAAACCACCTAACGTCCCATACCTTGAGAAGTACGTGCTTCTCACTGTGAAAAAAGTATATATATGATTGTGCCAAAATAGTGATGCATGCATGATGCACAAATATTACAGATATTTACATTGAGTTTTCCACAGCATAACTGAACACCAGTTCTCAGATCAGCAGAAACAAAACTTGAATCATCGTAAGTAACTCAAGACGGGAGCTTTTCTCGTTAGTGAGACAAGATAGCCACACAGCCTGTTCCAGCATGCTGTCCCACAGCTGAAAGCCTCTACAAGGTTTATTCTTATGGCTGCATCTTTTTTTGAGAAACTGAAACATGTAATGCTAAACATTTGATTTGCTGAAGGATTTGGAGGATTGTACCAAAGCTCTTAAGCTTTTACTAGCAGTGTTAGAAATGTCAAAAAGCAGCAGAGCAAAAAAATTCCAACCTGTCTGGAAAATAAAGCTTTATTGTAGATGGTGCCAGTTTTTGGTAGTCAGTACATGGTTTAGATCAGATCTAAGGATGCAGTAGCTTCATGGCATATGCAGTCTTTAAGAGTGGTCGTATTTCTGCAGCCTGGGCTGGAACCTTTCACTGAGCTTATGATAGTTTTTATGATAGGAGGTTTCTATATCATGCCTCTGCTCAGCCCTATCTTGCCAGTGGCTACAACATTTTTCTGCTTTTCAGAACCAGAAGGTACATCTTCTGTACACAAATGGAAAGGGACCTGGAGTTTTTTCCCTTCTGCAGAAGGAAAATATTATAGGCTTAAAAAGAGTGAATGAGCACATAGAAGATTTGCTCCTATCTCTTCTAAGGTTAGAGTTTGCTTTATGGAAGTCCTCTGGGACACAGGTTTTCATTTAATCCACAAGAAATCCCTCAGTTCACATATAGACTTAACTACTGATCCGCATTTTGCATCAACTGAAAATATGTATATGAAGTTCCTAGAAGTGAATTTTGGCTTGTATGGGAAGAGCTTCAGTGTTTGTTGAATGAGAGGAATGCATCCATGTAGAGGATAGCAGAAGCTTTAAGCTGAGGATTAGTGCTTTCAGATGAAATGATGAATCCCAGAAGTCTCCTAGAAAAAGAAAATGCGTACAAATAAAAACAACCTTATAGTAAAAGCTTTTAATTAGGTCATTATTAGGAAGTGCTATGCCCTGGGCTGGAGTCTTAGGAATTAACTGGCATATCTCTTCTGTATGAATAAATGTGGAGAATATGATTGTTCAAAGATTTATTATTTAACCCTGTTTAGTTTGAGCACTAATGATGTGGTTGTGTTTACTAGGTACATACTACAGCATAATAACAGACTGGAGCACAGTGTCAGGCTTTTGGTGTGCTTCTCATAGTACTGTTAAGTTACCCTGATGAGGAAGGAGAGAAGAATTCTGGGAGAGAACATTGGTAAAAATCATGAAAATTCTTGATTTCGATCAAATATGGCTATCTTTGTGTTTTACATTAGTATAATGAAGATATGTGCAGTTTTGAAATCATTCATTTGTGTGTTAAAATCAATTTATATATTTGCTTCTGGAAATTAACAGTCAATCCAGAGTAATTGTGTACATAGGTCACTCTGAGAGCAATGGCTCCAATTTATTTCTGTGGAAACAACAACGGGTAGAGCAAATTCTCTGCTACAAAACACTGTTTTTCAATATAGTCACCACCATTAGCTGTGCATTTTCACCAGCAAAGAACAAGAACCTGAATAAATAGAAAAAAATCTGTACTAGCAGAGGTGACCCACAGTCACCTGTGCTGAAAATGCACTGCCCACCACCTCACTGTGCTCACATCCACTGTTTCGTCTCCACGTATGTTCGGCAAGGATCAATGAATGTCAGTGGGTGCAGGTTTTTTTCTGCATGAAGGACTTCAGTTCCACACCTTTGCTTCATACGCACTCCCATCTCAGCCGCCGTTTTGTCAGGCTGCCCCTCTGCTGCTGTCACACAGCAACAACATGTGATGGGATATTGGGGGGAAAGTTCAGCTTCTACTTCAGTACCACCAACATCCGCCTCTAATGCCATGGCGTTACTTTCAAAGCAGCCCTCATGAAATAGGAGCACACAAGATTTTTTTTGGAATGGGGTATTTCCCAGTCTCTATTAGCCTGCCGGTCAGTTGAGTAAAATCAAATTATCATTATGCTTTTATTTGGAGAGCAGTTTTAAAGGCTTTCTCCTTTAGGTGGTATCTGATGGGTCAGGTTTGGCAATTGATTGTGAGCCTGTTAATGTGTAACCATTTTAATAGATCTGTAAGCCTAGTTACTCAAATGAGGGATCTTTCTAAGGAAGTGTAGGTATACTTTAATATTAGAAAGTAAATAGTGTGTTATTTATGTGCAGTCAGGGCCATTTCTTATGAGAGAAGAAACACAAAACACTCAACCATTTGGTTATCTTCTTTCCTGAGAGCGTTTGGGCCTGTACCTATCATTCATAGCTTGGAAGGATTCAAAAAACAGAATTCTCCTCAGTGCTGTGTTATGGAAGAAAATAAATTTAAAGCTACCTTTGCAATAACATGAATGGATTCAAGCATTCTGTAATAGAGAATTAATTTTTGAGCTAGCACATGTTTTTGAGAAACAGTAAGAAAGATTATAGTAAGTATTCTTTGGCCATGACTCACGTTCTGTGCACATACTTGACCAAAGAATTGAAGTGAGTGTCGGTACTGCTGTGTGCTCAGTCTGTGGCCTGCATGTGATACCAGAGGTCTCTGCTCTTTGCAGTTATGTAACATATTAACCTGCTGGTTGTTCCACAATTAATGCTATGAGCCATTTTAGTTGGAAATAGCATGTCTTCTAGTTACTCTTATGAAAACCAACTTATTTTTTGTTCTTTCTGGTTTAAATCTCTGAAGTCTTTACGGTTTAGCTTCAAAATTGAATTTAGCGCTTGACATATAATACTTGAACAGGATTGATAATTGTGCTCTCATTACATTCTCTCTCCCCATTCTCCTCTAAATAAGATTCAAAATCCAATGTTTGCTATTTAAGAAAGGTTCCAAGTTAGCATTTCTATCCAGCAAAAGCTTTTACTTTTTGCTAAGGCTGGGGAAGTATTCAAGACTAACCTTTCAAAACTGCATGAATTAATTAAGTATGTGCTTATTCAAGAATTATTCCTCTACTTCTTTGCATTTGGCTGAGTAAATTCAAATCCGTATATGGTTTAGGTCTGATGCCTGTCTCCCTTTCTGTGTGAGAATTGTCATGAATTTGTATTTAGCTCCACTTTTTTGTTAATTAATTCTTTGTAGAGTTCTTTGTCAGACTTCTTTAATCTGAAAGACAGGGAACCTGTGAAAGAAATTAAAGATTTTAGAGTTTCTCTTTCATTTACAGCTAATACACGTTAATATTTTTTTGTGAAGTATTGCATGCTAGACAGTCTTTGAAGGCTGATCTGGAAAAAGTAGACCTGTACTTCACAGGTTGAATGTTAACAGATCATTTGGTGCGTTCAGACACGTGCAACCTGGTTTAGGGAGCTGCTTTGGCAGGGGTGTTGGACTCAGTGATCTCTAGAGGTCCCTTCCAGCCCCTACAATTCTGTGATTCGGTGATTATCATGGAGACCGTAGCTGATGCTGGGACCCCTTCCTATGTGTGCTATTTAAACTCCTGACTATCTCAATTGAACCAGATGTTCCTCCTGCACATGTGATTTTGTGCTATCCAAAGGAAAGATACATAGCTCATTTTGGCGTTGGGAATTGGAGTGCATTTGTTGTGCATCTCAAGTAGAGCTGCTCTTTTAGTTTCCTCTGATATATATTCAGTTTATATGCACCAAAACTGTTGTGTGAAATCAACCAACACATGATAAGTAGGGACTTTCTGAGGATCTTTCAAGCAACGCCTCTGCTGCAAAATAGAAGGCTGTTTTGGGTGTAATCACATTTGGATAATTTCTAATGCTTGGGCTTCTAAAGGAACTTAAATGCTGATAAATTAAATATTCAGCACTTAGGAAGGTGTGTGTTATTTCTGTCAATAAATGCAGATTATAAAATATTTCCAAACCATTACACTGGGTTGGATATAATGTGATTATTAAAAATCATGCTGTTAGTGGTTGCTGTAGTTGAGATATGGGAGAATTTTTGTTCTCTGTGTGAATCATTAGAAAGCAAAAATCACCTCCTTCTTCATAAGGTACTTGATACATTAAGAGCTCTGAGCTCTTCAAACTTGTATTTTTATGAGTTTGGTGGTATTCTTAGCTTAGATTTGAAGCAACACATCTTTTATTTTTCCTACCTTTTCTTGAAAGTGTTGAGCTTTGTCTGTCCTGCACAGTTAACGTATATTTCTCAGTGATCAAGCAAAAGAAACAGTTAATCGAATCTAAGGGAAGGTATTTTTAGTAGCATATCAATAAGAGAATGGATTCCTATGAAGTATAGACTTATATGTAATTGAGAGGGTGAGATGAGATTTTACTGCTGAACACCTTAATTTTTTTTATTTGTTTTCACATCTGATCATATGCTGAATATTTCATTTATAGCAGTCTACAAAAATGCAGAGGTAGCAATTAGTCCCTGAAAATGGGTCATATTAACACAATATTTTTATATTTTCCTCTTTCTTTTTATTTTGAGAGTGAGTATGCTGTATTTTTTAAATGTTGTCAATGTTCACATTAGTGAAAATCAGGGAAGGTTGTGAGATATTTCATTATTTGAAAGGTAGAACACCACTATTTGTTTTGGGTAGCTTAAGTTTTTTATTAATCCCATGGTAACTGGCTGAGGTTCTGCCTGGTATATATACTTTGCATCCCATGTACAGTAACTTATTAAACAGAAGTACAAGTAATTAGCAATGCTGTATTAGTATTTCTTAAAGTTACAAAACTGATAATACTGTTATAAGCTGATTTCAATTCCCAGGAGAAAGCTTGTTTCTTTCTAACCAATATTAAAATGTTCTGAATTAACATATCAGTTGAGTTTACAACTTCTGCTTGTCATATCAGTTTCCATCATTGAAAGATGACATTAAACACTTCAACGTTAAATCTAGGGATCAGAAAGCTATGGAAAAAAGCTAAGTACAAAGCATAGGAGATATACAGTTATATGAAGTGGTAATTATTGACCACAACCTCATGTACAATACTTGTTAGCTAAAATTGATTTCTTTTTTTTAGTTCCTGGAGTTCTTTACATCTTGGTATGTGATCTTTTGGGTTGGTTTCTTCTTTCAGTCCAGTCAACTAGCTGTTGGGAGATGAGTTGCACAATTGTTCTTACGTCACTTTTGATATTGGATCCATCTAAATTGCACAAGTTCAGATTTATTTTTTTTTTAAACAGATTATACCCTGAGGTGCATACACAAATATATCCAAGCTACATATGTACGTGACCAACATGGAAACCAGAGCTCCATTTTTCACAGAGATTTTTACAGTACCTCATATTCAAGGCACAGTTTATGCTAACTTTATAGTTGCAAATGATTTATGCATTTTCAGAATGGCTCTCTATCCAGTCTGTAGTAGTAGAGCACAATAATAAATTGTAGGGAAATGTTTCACCACTTTGACACTTTGGGGAAAAAGAAACCCACCAAAACTACAAAACCAACAACAAAAAAACGTGTAGCTGTTGTCTTAATATTCCCACTAATCATCATTTTCTGCTTGTTCTTGATGCATCTTTAATTCCACATCCCATGGATAGTACCAGTAGTTAATATTACTATGATTTTAGTCCCCTTATTAGTACTGTTCAGTCTGCAACAAATGAAGAACAGTTGGTATTGCAATAGTGAGAACAAATTTTCAACACATACAGAATAAAGCAGTGTCAGTCTGAACTTAGTCTGAAGTCCTGAACTTAGCACACTTTTTAAATGTACTTCTTGGATGGAATTTGATTTTTAAAAGTGTTGTATTTTTGCTGTCATTAATCTCATATAACTTGGCATCACTGTCCCCTCTTGCTGGTACTGTTTTTATACAGCTTCATATGAAGTGAGTATCGGAGTACTGTTCTGATTGGAGTGATTTAGGTTAAAAAAGGTTAATTTTCATCTCTATGTGTTCCTTAAACAAAAGGACTGAGTGAAATAAAATTGGGGCATAACCTTTAAACTGTAAAGATGTTTTTATTACTGTAAAACATGTTTTGTAGTGAACTCTAGAATAAAATAAATCTTGCTTCTTTTAACAATAAATCTTTTATTTCATGCTTAAAATGTCTATTTCCAGAACAGAGCCTGCACAGAAGATGTCACGATTGAATTTTCTTTTCAGTTTTATAAACTGGAAAATATGCTTTGGCTTCTTAAAATTTGCATACTTGAGTGAGCATTGAGGAAAGGAATAAAGAAGGCTTTTCTCAAATCCTACTTGTGGAACTGCAGGATTTATTTATTCAGGAATTTATAATGTGAAATGTAGACTAGTTTTTATCCCCTAGACAGGTAACTCTATTATCAGCCTTCCCACTTGACTTTCTACATTCTCCCACAGTATGCAAATAGAGAGATAGTACATCAGAACAAAATGTTGCATTCTTCTGTGCTATGCCAGTCTGCCAAGGTACTCAAGATCTAGCAACCCTTTGTAATGAGATCCAGGTTTCATGGGGAATGCCCAGTGTGCCCAGGTGACCAAGAAAGCCAGTGGCATCCTGGGTTGTATCAGAACTAGTACAACCAGCAGGAGCAGGGGTGTGATCCTTCCTCTGTACTCAGTTTTGATGAGGCTGCACCTTGAGAACTCTGTTCTGTTCTGAGACCCTCACTACAAGAAAGACATTGAGGCCCTGGAGTTTGTCCAGAGAAGGCCAACACAGTTAATGGAGGGTCTAGAGCATGAGTCTTATGAGAAGTGGCTGAAGGAACTGGGATTATTCAGTCTGACGAAGAGGAGGCTCAGGGGAGACCTTATTGCTCTCTGCAATGACCTGAAAGAGATTGTAGCTAGATGGAGGTTGGCCTCTTCTCCCAGGTAATTAGAGAAAGGACAAGAGGGGATGTCCTCAAGTTATGCAAAAGGAGATTCAGATTGGATATTAGGAAGAATCTCTCTTTTCAGCCTTTTGGTGCATCAACCTCTTCTCCCAGCTTTGTATCATCAGCAAACTTGCTGAGGGTGGGCTCTATCCTTTCATCAAGGTATTTGATTAAGGGATTTAAACAAGACCGGACCCAGCACTGATCCCTGGGGAGCACTGCTAGTTACAAGCCTCCAACCAAACTCTGTGCCAGTGATGACAATCCTCTGAGTTCTGCCATTCAGCGAGTTGTCAGTCCACCTCACCATTTGCTCATCTATCCCATGACTTCTAAGTTTCATAACAAGGATGTTGTGGGAGGTGGTGTCAAATGCTTTGATGAAGTCAAGGTACACAATATCCACTGCCCTCCCCTCATCCACTGAGCCAGTGAAGACATCATAGAAGGTTGGTAAAGCTTGATTTCCCCTTGGTGAACCTACACTGACTACTCTTGATAACCACCTTCTCTTCCAATCACTTGGAGAAGAAATCCAGAACAAGTTGTTTCATCACCCTTCCAGGGACAAAGATGAGACTGACTGGCCTGTAGTTTCCCAGATCTTGCTTATCCTTTTTGAAGACTGGAGTGACATTGGCTATCCTCCAGTCTTCAAGCACCTTTCCCATTTGCCAAGGCCTTTCAAAGATGATAGAGAGCAGTTCAGCTGTCACGTCTGCCAGTTCTCTCAGCACACGTTGGTGCATCCCATTGGGGTCCATGGATTTGTGTGCTTTGATTTTGGCTAGGCACTCTCCAAACATGCAACAGAAAGTCTTCCTCTACTGAGACTCTTTCTTACTTCCAGGGCCTGGGATTCCTGAGGGCTAGTCTTAGCATTAAAGGCTGAAGCAAAGAAGGCTTTCAGAATCTCTGCCTTCTCAACTTCCCATGTTACCAAGGTACTTACCTCATTTAGTAGGGGACCCACATTTTCCCTAGTCTTCCTTTTACTGTTGACATATTTAAAACACCCTTTCTTGTTATCCTTCACCTCCTTTGCAGAGTTTAATTCCAAGGGGGCCTTAGCTTCCCTTGTTGCATCCCTTCAGGCCTTGACAACATTCCTGTATTCTTCCCAGGTGGACAGGCTCTTTTTCCACCTTCTTTCATTTTTGTTTATCCAAGAGTTCCTTGCTCAACCACACAAGCCACTTGACATCTCTTCCTAATTTCTTACTCTTAGGGATGTATTAATCTTAAGCTTGCAAGAAGTGGTATTTAAGCACCAACCAGCTCTCATGGGCCCCTTTGTCTGCTGACACTCTAGTCCATAAGATACCTTCAAGACGGTCTTTGAAGAGGTCAAGGTTGTCGCTCCTGAAATCCAGGGTAGCAGTCCTACTTACTGCTTTGCTTCTTCCATGCAAGATCTTGAAATCCACTATCTCATGACTGCCTTTAGGAAGTCTTTCATCACTGACTCCTACAATATTCTTATAATTCTGGTTAGAATGGTATGATCAATTGGTATGATCTTTTGGTAAGACCAAAAGGTTGGACAACCTGGTAAGTAAAAAGCTCATTGCATGACTAGACTTGGGGTAGTGATTAATGAATTAACCTCTACTTCATTGATTGTAACAAGCTGAGTCCTGTTTAACATCTTTATCAGCTTTCTGATGGAAGTGACATATTCAGCTTTCATTAAATTGTGGATGATGGCAAACTAGGGAGACTAGTTGGCATGTTTAGAACAAAACTGCTATTCAGGGGGTCCTAGTCTGCAGGAATGAACAGGCAGTAATCTTAAGAGATTCAACAGCCTAATGTTGAGCAAGCTGAATGAGAGCCAGGAGTGTGCCCTAGCTGTGGAGGAGGCAGTGATGAATAGATTATGTGAAGTGATTATCTCCTTCAGCTTGGCATTTGCTAAATCACATATAGAATACTGTATCTAGCTTTTAGCTGCTTGGTAACAAGACATAAACTGGAGTGAGTTCCTTATAGGAGTACCAAGCTGGAGAGTGGGTTCAAGCACAGATCATGTGCAAAGAGGCTGAGAGAATGAGCCTTCCTTACCCTGGAGAAGAGGAGGCATTGCAGTGAACTAATAGCAGCCTTTCTGTACAATGAGGAGGTTATTGAGATGATGGAACCAGGCTCGGTTCTGGTCAGATCTATGGAAAACCTTGGAGGCTTTCAAGATCTGACTGGGTGAAGTTCTGAGAAAGTTAATTTAATCTCATAACTGACTCTGCCTTGAGCAGGAGGTTAAATGTCATGCTGTCCTTCCCAGTGTGAATTAGTCTATCACAATTCTGTTTCAAAATGCTCATTTGTATTGTGTATTATGTATGCTTATGTTTCTAGTTCAAATCATAAATGGAGGTGACCGTCTGTATTCATCTTGTTTCAGAAAGATGTGGAAGGGGTGCTATACTCTATACAGTGTCTGCCACTGTCAGTGTAATTGTAAGTTAACAGACATTGGAAACTCACCATAATCTTATTCAGTTATGTCTTCAAATAGGCATAGTGATAGTCACCAGCATACCTAGTTATAAAAGAAATATGAACACATCCAGTAAATGTAGTTTCTACAAGTCTTTTTCTTAATAGTTACAAAAATTGTGATTGTTTTGGGAAGACATATTTGCTTTTAGTATTTAAATAAGCCTAGGTTGGGATTGAAGGGGAAGTGTACAGCTCCCACCTAGCATTGCTTTCATATCTTTTGTTCATCTTCTTGAGATGTCAGAGAGAAAAAAAAATTATAAAGTCTTTAGTGAAAGAAGATATTATTCTCAGTGTATAAGGCTGTTGCTATTATGAGTTAAGTGTTCCAGTTGTCAAAGACTGTAGAGTAACACTAGATATATTCTTCTATAGCAACTGAGCTTCTCGTATCCGTTTAGCTGGAAAAGTACTCCATATTATATAGTAGTACTAAGTGGACTTTCAGACAGCAGAAGTATTGCATCCCAAAACTGTATTGACTACATTGGTACCAGTGAGACTGGAACATTCCTGATTTCATTTCCAGTATTACTGATATGATCTTGCTGGACACACCGTTGCCATGAAAATATCAGCTGCCCAGGCTTTGCTGCAGATTCATGTCAGCGAATAGAGTGTTCTCTTCTGGTCTGACAATTAAGGGCACCCATACATTTTATTTGTTATAAGCAAAAATGAAAGCATGTGAGGTACGACAATTGCTCTTGTACTGTTGCTGACTGTTTATTTTCTTCATGAATCGTGCAGTCTTTCCTGGGAGGAGTCTTAATCCAGGTGCATTAGATATAGACTGATTTCACTTCTTAACATTTGACAGTATTCCCACAAATTCACGGTTATTAATAAAAATGTAGTTAATACCTTTCTAAGCCTTTCATTAAGGACATAGACCATTTTGATTTTGTTTTGTCTTCCAGCTTTTTATTTATTTTATAAATGTAGTGTAATGTCTTCACTAGGTGCATTTTTTCTCAGAATCTTTATGATTTTAGTGTTAACACCTACATGAAAAAACTCGTGTTTCAAAGCACTGAACAAATGCTCGTGACTATCATTTATTTTTAAATGTGTGTCTGAAGGAGGAAGCTGTTCTGAAGGTACGGAGGATGACAGTACACTTAAATTATTAATCAACATGTAGATATATCTGTATGAGAGTGTATTGAGCCCTGTGATGTTACTTGATCTTTGGTTAGCATTGTTTTTTGTTTTGTTTTTTTCTTCACTTGGAGAAAAGTGTTCAGTCTGCATGGCAGTTCTGTAACTACTCTGCCTCTGGCTTACTGTTCAGTTTCAATTCAGGTCAGACTATCTTCATGTTAGCTTTTACAGTAGTCTTGCCTTCCAAGTTTCCTATGGGTTTTCTCTAGGACAGACTTACATTTTGTGTTGTAGAGTTAACCATTTTATCCCGATCTAGCTTTTGTAATTTTTAATTTGCTATCAGTTTAGACAATTTATCAAATACATATCTCTGTTCATATTTTAAATGTTGAAAACGTGAATTTTTAAAACTTTTTTTATAACAAATGTCAAGCATACAACATTTTTAATCTTAATAAGATAATTAATATTTAATAAAGATCTAATTTTAACTCAGATGATTTTTGTAGTAAGCTGTTTTATCAGAATTATCACTACATTTAATTTCTAGATGTTGGAAAAGAAGTCTCTATCAGTGCCCCTGAGTGTACACAATATGTCTGAGATGATACCTTGTCTGACATCTGTGTTAGCCTTTATATTTGCTTTTGTCTATATGATCTGAGCTGCTCACTTATTTTCAGTGGGCTTTGTTCCTGTCTTTCTAATTTCACAACCTTCCCATTCCAAGTTTTTTTCATCTTCATGATTTTTAGCCTGTGAGCAGCACAGAAGATACAAACTGCGTTTCATTTATTGCAAATGAGATAAACTGTGTTTACCTTTATATTCTAGCCGATTTTCTTATTTTGTCCTGATGCTTCTAGAACAAGGATAGCTAAAGACTCTTTTGTTCTTGGCCTCTTGGAGTGGGCTAACCTTGGTTGGCCACCAGATGCTCACTGAGCCACACTGTATCTGCCCCGCCGCACCAGGAAGGGGAGAAATTGAGCTGAAAGCTCATGTGTTGAGATGAGGACAGGGAGATCAGTCACCATGGGCAAAACAGACTCAGATTGGGGAAAAATAATTTGATTTGTTGCCAATTAAAAATAGAGTAGGATGGTGTGAAACATTCGGAACAAAAAAAACGCCTTCCATCTATCCCCAGCTTGTTTCCAGGCTTGAATTCCTTCCTTCCTGACTCTCATACTTCCCCCTGTCAAGTGGTGCAGAGTGATAATGAAGGGTGCAATCATTCCATAATGCTTCATCTTTGCTGCTTCGTTCTCCTCACACTTTTTCCCTGCTCCAGCATGGAGTTTCCTCCTCAGGATGTAATCCTATGTTAATTGCTCTGACTTGGATCCTTCCCACAGGCTGTAGTTCTTCAAGAACAGTTTCAGCATCAATTGTTCCCGTGGAGTACAGTCCCTCAGGAACAGATTGTTCCAGCCTGGGACCCCTGTGGGATGCATTTCCTACCAGAAAACCTATTCCAGCATGGACTCCTCTCCACAGGCCACAGTTCCTACCAGACAGCTGGTCCTGTGTGGGTTGCAGCTTCATTCAGGGCACATCCACCTGCTGTGGCGTGGGATCCTCCACAAGCTATGCTGTGGATGCCTGCTCTGGCTTTGTCTTCTCTACAGGCTGCAGGGGTACAGCCTGCTCTGCCATTGGCCTCTTTTGGGCTGCTGGGAACTTCTGCTCCATGCCTGGCGCAACTCCTGCTCTTCTTCTGCACTGACCTCAGTGACTGCAAGGCTGTTTTTCTCACATGTTTCTCACTCCTGTCTCTCATAGCTGCTGCACATTGTATTCAGGCTAACAGAAACACTTCTCAAGTTTATAAAGCAGATATACAACAACCAATCTGATTTTTGCATCTTTTACTTCTAATTTTGAACGTGCGTTGATTCAGTTTCCTTATGATGACTGTCTCATAAAAATGGTAGTTTGCATATGTACCTTGCAAGTGCTTTGCCTTATGCTGCTTCGTTCCAGATATTACCTTCGGTTTGATTTTGGAATCTTGATGTTGATCAGGAGTTGCTGTCCTTATAATGTTGTTGTGGTGTTTTGTTTTTTTTTTTACTTCTTTTTTTCTTCTTTTTTCTCTTTTTTTTTCTCCCCTTCTCTTTTATTTTAAGGACTTAAAGTCATTCTCTGCTTCTTAATTTCCTTTCTGTGTCTGGCATTCAAAATTTGACCTGTTTATTTTCTACTAAATATGTTTATATGTGTGTATATATGTATGTACATTGTATATAGATATATATCTCAAACACACATTTGTTTTAAAACAATATAATATTTTAAAATATTTAATATATTCAAAATCTATTAAAATCTATTATATAAAATCTATTAATCTGTTTCTATGTTTGTAAATCTATTTAGCTTGTCTCCTTGTTAAATCAGCTATATTTTTCAACTCTGTCTGTCTTGTTCCTCTTGCATTTGTCCCTTTTTGGTTTCACTGTGTTCTGGTGAAATTAGTTTGCAGGTAGGCGGTTTCAGTTCCTTTACTCAGCTTGTTAGTACAAGTTTTATTGTTCTCTCTCGCGCTTCTGAATTCCTCTTGCATTTGTAGGCTTTAATTTGTTCAGAGCTCAGTGTTGTGTTGTACCTCTAGCACCCAAGTACAAATACACTGTTGCAGTCTCACCCCATTCTCCGTGTTGCCTGTCTGCACCTGCTTAAATATTTGTCTCAGAGATCTGCTGAGCAGCCCCGCTTAGTGAATCTGTGCAATGAGCCTACTTTCTTCTTTTCCTGTGGCCATACCACTTCCACTTATTGAAACTGAGGGTATCTTTACCTTTTTTTTTCCTTTTTCCTCTTCTGAGAAGTTCATTTTTAATGCCAGAAATTCTAACAGTGGAAATGCTCAGTCTTCTAAACTTTCCATATTAAATTAAGAGTTTGATGTATCCAAAATGTATATATCTTTCCCTGCTTTTTTCTTTTTATTATTACTATCATTATTCATTTATAATCCTTGTTTAGGAAACAGACAATTTCAATAAAATAAACTACTGTTGTAAAGAATGTGAGCAATAGAGGGAGGTTATAAAATAAATAATAAATAAATAAATAAATAGAGGTTTATAAATATTTAAAGTTACTGCGTAGTTTTAGACCCTTCAGTTATCCACCCTCAAAGACCTCTTTCAAGAGATGGGATTTGAAAGTTTTCCCTCAGCTATTCCTAGAGAAATTAAAACCTTTTGCTGTACAACTGTTCCAGAAGAAGGAGTATTAATGATGTTTTCAAGTACCAGAAAGATGATCCAATATAGATTTCTGCCACTGTTCTAAGAGGTCTGAGTATCTCTCACTTGAAATTCAAGCACATGGTGATGATATTGCTAACGATGCTGAAGTCCCTCCAGTGGAAAGATTGATTTATTCATTCATTCATCTCTCTCAACTTGCAGGATGTTTATTCCTGCACAACAACTAAAGTTATGCTACTACAGTTGTTCAAGGTTGCCACTTATCAATTCAAAGTGTTTCCCTCCAGCCACTCTGTAGCACCAAGTATTTTTACTGGGATTCTTTAATAGCCAACCTGTCTTCGAAGAGGATAATACCCTTTGTGGGATGACTTACAAAAAGGGAAACAGGTGATTGTATTCTGCCCCCCATATTTCCTTGCTGTCCTTTGGTTCTCCAGGGCCTTGCAATCTTAGTGTCATTAGTATCAGTAGTCTTCTGCAAAGCTAGATGTGTACATCCTTGTTGCAGGACTGATGTTAGATATAGACACCACTGCCACTATGTTTCATGTCAACAAATAAAATGTAGAATCTCTTTCTCCCATGTGGAGATATTCAATATAAGAAGTTGTGCATATAATGTCAAATTTGTCAGCTTTCTACCTACTAAGAGTGCCTTATCTGATTTGTTTCATTTTGCATGAATGGGCCAGTGCTGCGTGAATGACTTGTACAGTTTAGTGGATATTTAGCTACTGGATGTTTTGACATCAATACTTGTTTAATGAGTGTGAATGAATGCAGAATGGAGATTCCCTCATCTGTAAGTGGATACCATATGTATGTATGCATTAAGTGCTTGTTATCCTTAAAATTCTGGGATTTGGAGTTGAGGAGTGTGTGAGTTGTCCTACCATACCTGTATCTTATTTGCATACCTGTATCATATCTAACTTTATTCTATGTTGCAATCATTTTTTTTTTTTCCCTTTTTAATATTAGTAAGGGGGATAACCAGCACTCCCTGAACTGTAAAAAGGCAAACACCGTGCCCATCCTCAAGATGAGAACGAAAGAGGATACAGAAAACTGTAATAAAGTTACATTGCAGGTCCTCTTGAAACCGCATATAAACATGTGAAAGAAGATGGTGACTGAGAGCTGTCTGCATAGTTTTACCAAAGGCAAATCATGCCTGAGTAACCTGATGGTCTGTTATGACTGCCTCAATGGATGAGGGGAATGTGGTGAATGTTTACCTGGACTTAAGGAAGGCCTCTGATGCTGTCTTCCAGCACATCCCTATTGCCCTATTGCCTGGCTTAAAGGGTGGTCATCAGCAGCAGCATAAAATCTAACTCACGTCTGTTTAATAGCAGTGAACCATACTTGGGTCAGTACTGTAGAGTGTATTAACAAGCTGGTTAATAGGACACCACAGATTTTTGTATGCTGCATTGCAGGTAACACTTGATATGCCGAGGGATAGGACTGCTCTTTGGAAGGACCTTAAAAAGCAGGAAAAAATGGGAAAAATCCTCACAAAGTTTGGTTAAGGCTAGTGCAAAATCCTCCATATAAAATAGGAGAACTCCATACATTCAGGTAGTCTGAAGTTGACAGGCAGCATAGCAGTTTTTTACTGAGGGACCTGAGTCCAGGTGAACATCAAAGTGGACTTAGATCAGCAATGTGCTCTTATTGTGAAGAAGGCCAGCTGTATACTGTTGTATATTTGCAAGAGCGTAACAGCTGATTCAAGGAAACAATCATTACTTCTTTTCAGCACTTGAAACCATATTTGTAGTACCATATCCAGGTTTCAGCTTTGCAGAACAAGATGGTGGTATTCCAGAGTGAGTGAAGTAGACAGTCAAGGTGATTAGGGAACTATAGCATGCAGCATATCAGAGGAGCCTGGAGGAACTGGTCTTGTTCAGTGTGGAGAACTGAAGGCTCAAGGCATCTGATTGTATTCTTCAACTACCTAATGGGAAGGTGTAAAGAAGATAGAGGCAGAATTGTCAGAGATGTGTAGCAGAAGAGAAATAGCATTTTCACCACTAGAATAGTTAAACATTCTAAGGGGCTCTCCAGCACGTCTGATGTTGGAGACAGTCAGAGCTGATTGTGCAAGCTCCTATGCAAACTGATTTCATTGCCCTGCTTTTAGCAAGTCACCAGATTAGATAAATTCCAGATGTGCCTTCCAGCCCCTGTTACTTCATGGTTCTACATATCTGTATTCATACAATGTTTGTGTGTGCTTTTGAAGCACTATCTGATGAAACTCTTAACCTCCAATTTTAACATTGTTTGCATACCCACAGTCTCAGGACTGTACATGAAGACCACTTGTCTAGAAAAGAAACTTTGGGTTATGTAAAAATTAAATTCACCCTTAAGTTCATAACGCTCCCTGTAGTTGTTAAGCAGGCTAAACTTCATTGCTGGAATTTTGCTCTTTCTTAGTTATGGCTTATTATTTCACAAGCCATAAACCAATTAAAGAAAAATCAGAAATAGTTTTGTATGATTTTGTTGCTGGTTCATACCTCTGCCAACTGGTGGAAATAGAAAACCGCCTAGTTGCTGTTGTTTATTTTCCCTAACTAGTCAGTTTAGGCAGATTTGTTCTCCAGTGGCTAGTAGGTGCCTTGAATGCTTGTTGTAGGCAATTTTCCATATAAGTATATTTTCTCTGCAGCCCATGCTCTATGTTAACTATGAAGAAATTAGAATTTAAATGTTCAGGCCTCTTGTTGTAGTCATGGCTTGGGGAAATAAAAGATTTCTCAGTTGGTGAGCCAAAGTCTACCTATTATGTGGTACTGGTTTCCCCACTGCAGTGAATGAATTAGTGGAAGTGTTTGTGGTAATAAATTAGCTGGGGTTTAGGGATAGTAAGTTTCACCCATGTGCAGCTTGGCTGAAATGTTAGAGTGCTACAGTGGCATTGTACCATGATCGAATTGTAGTTTCAGTTGGATGGGGAGGAAACTGGGATACAAGGAGTGAGAAAACATGCACGTTGAAATAAAGGCTGGAAAATCACTTACCAATTACTGTCAGTGTTAAAATAGACTAGACATGGGAAATTTAACTTAATTTAGTGCAAATTAACATAAAGATTTAATTACTGGGGAAGGAAAAAAAAGGCAAATTTTAGAAGTACTTGGGGAAAGACATCTGTCTTCCTTTCCCAGGCTCTGCTTCTCTCCAGACACATCTCCTCCCCCTTTTCTGGACTCCATTTCATTCCATCACCATCACTCCCCTCTCCTTCCCATTCAGCACCACAGGCCACATTCAGCCCATTCAGTGAGGCAGTGGGTGGTGCAGGAGTTGCAGTCAGGACAGAGTAGTTTCTCTCTACCACTCCATCCTTCCTGCCATTTTCCTGTGTCCCAGTGTGGGTCCTTTGACAGGCTCTGCCCCTACCATCTCCCTCCCCTGTTGTTCCCTGCTCTCTTCTCTCCCTGTGACAGTTTCTGCACTTTGTTACATGTGTTTTCACCAAGGTGCCCATGTGTGACTGGTTGGCTCCTGCTGTGGAGCTACCAGAACCAATGATGTCCAGCACAGGGCAGCTCCAGCTTCCACCCCTGCCCACACCTGAATACTGACACATGCTGCAGCTGTGGGTGGTTAATCAACGTTATTCTGGAAATGTGCATAAGGAAGTGCTGGGCTAAACATTACAAATAATGGATGATAAGTTTTTATTATTAGATTTAATGCTGTCTTCAGTTTTCTTGCACTTCTGTGTAAGTCTAGCTCGCATCCTTGCTATAATGTGTTTTTGAAGAACTCTTTTGTGGCTGAAAAGAGGTTCTATTTCTAAAATACTTTTAGAACGCATTTTGTCTGTCTGACTAACGCTGCATAGGAGTGGTTTTCCTGCAAACAATCATGGTGGTGAAATCATGGAATATGGTGATATGCTCAAACAAATGTGGAATTTTGAACTGTATAAACAATAATGAATTATTCTCTCTAAGCATCCTAGTACTTCCCTGACCTGGAAAACAAACTGGTAATAAATTCTTTAACAACAAATTTAATTGAACTTTTTTTTCTTAAAAAAAAAAACAAAAAAACAAAAACATGGAAATATGAGTCAAGTTAAGCCTGATTTGGATTTCTTTGTACCTTTCATGTTTGTGCATAATGAATCCTTTGATGCTTTCATAAGGAATTAAATAGTTGGTTCCTGATTTAACAAATGATATTATTATTCTTTTTGCATTCACGTCTTTAGTAGTTGAATTTATTATAGTGGTCATATTCCAACAGCTGAGATATATTAAACCACTGTTATTGCTATTCTTTTTCCTCTAATATGCTGATAAACATTATATGATCCATTATGAATTTTATATATGTTTATACATGTGTTCAGTAGTCAGGCTAGCAGATACTATCTCTATACTAAAAAAATTTTATTTTAGAAATTATTGTTCTCTTATTACTTATGTAGTTTAGAGTCATCTTTAACCATAGAAATAAATGTTTATATGTAGCTTTAAAAGTGTACCGTTTAATCTTCACTTTATATATTTTGTTCTTAGGTAAGTGTTGCTATTGCTGGTTGTCATGAGTGAACTCATGCAAACTTCTTATATCTTGTGACAATGTATACCACAGTTATTATTTCAGCTCATTTGTTCTGTTCTCTAACCTGCTTGTTAATAAATTTATATGCCATTTATTGTTTCTCATATTTCAAAACCAAATTAATAGTTTTGCTTATTTATTCACATTTTGTGGGCCATTTATAATTTTACTGGGCCCTTATAGAGGCAGTAAAAGATTTGAGAGGCTTTTGCAGAATCTGGTTGGTAAATTGATACTATCCTCAAGCAAAACACTTGTTTTGTTAACTATTAATTGACCAGTTTGCACCTGAGTAAAACGGAGCCTTTTTTAGGGGTGGGAGTAATAATTGGCACTTACGTATTGAGAAACTGCTGAACATTATCTTGTGATCTAGGTGATACATTCTAGAGTAACAATAACTTTATTGTAATTACTTTCATTTTGATAGTTTATCAGTATAAAGAAGATCTCATTATATGCTATATTTAGCTAGGTTGGCACCTTTTTTGCTTGAATTTAGAGAGACCTCTGAGATTTAAAAAAAATATAAAAATAAAAAAAACCTTCTGGGTAGAAATTGACTATCTTGAAAATAAGCTACTCAATATTTCTTAGGGTTTTTAAAAAATTATTGCAAGAAAAAAACTTTTAGCAAATCATTTTTAGATATTATTTTGAATCTCAAATGTGGAGAGAACTAGAAGTTCCTTGTTTAATCTCCCTGAGGAAAATGTAAGAGCTTAAAAGAATATCAGTATTACTTTCTGATTTAGTAGATGTTTTTAAGCATTCATGTTACTGATTAAAAATGTAGCTACAAGGGCATTATCCGCTCTATTATGTTTGGAATATCCTTCAAATACCTTTAAAGGAAGTCAATCTCAAGCAGCTATGTGTATATACACTTCAGTTCCTATTGCAGAAATAAACATTAAACAGAATATACAACAACTTTTTAGCTGTTACCTTTCCCTGCTAAGTTAGAGGTAAACTGACCACATGTTAAAGCTTAGCTACTGATGGGCAAGTGATCAAAAGCTTTCCTTCCTTTCCTATCCCGACTCATGTCTGTAACCCAGTTAGACAACAGAAAAGAAATAGATATATGTATTGGGTCATGTGGCTTTTGAATGAGGTGTTTAGGGCATGAGATCTCCAGCAAATATGTGTGATATTTCTATGGCTGGCATTTTTAATTCACGAACAAATTAATGTTTGTTCTGCTTTTTTTATGTATAGGCATTTTGCTCTTCTACCACTGAAGTGGTAGTCTGAGTGGTAGGCTCTTCAGCTGACACCTGCAATGCCAGACAGCCTCAGTATCTGTACATTTCAAACAATATGCAAGGAAACTGGTAATGTTCTTTTTTGTGTTTGTAAGAGTATGCAGCTGCTGAAATTCAGGCTAGCTTGCTGGGGTTAGAATTTAAGATATGAGTTTATTAAAATAAAAAATCCTGTCAGCCAAGTACTTAATCTCATAGAATCAGCTTGACTCAAAAATACCGCAGGCAGTAATACCAAGTTAGTGCTTACCAACAAATGAGTCCCAACAAAGTCCACTTGTCATTTCTGTTGGTGGAAAAATAAAAAATGAGCATCTATTTAACTGCTACTTCTTTTGCATAAGCTGCAGGAGAGAGAAAGCTTCATGCCTCATGCAAGAGGTTGGGAGAAGCTAAGCTGTTCAGTCTCTGTCTAGACTCAAAAAATACCTGAGGTAAACTTGTTTAATAGGAGGGCTGGAAATTTAATGTGCTGTGGAACATCATTTTCTGAGAAATAAAAGCTTCTTACAGTACCTTTTATCTGTATTTCTTTTCGCATATATATGTGAATTTTGTTTATTCTTGTATACATGGATGGAAGAGTAAAAGCTTTCCGAAGGAGCAGATAGGAAAAGCAGCAGACATGAAAAAGAAAGCGGTACCAAATGCTGTATCTGTGTGACATTACTAATAGCCTTGACTGCTATGAATTTGCAGTCATGCAGGAAGTTGGATATATGTCAGATTCCAAGGGTACAGCGTGTCTCACAGAAGAAATGTTCTGAACTACTTAAAAGCAGTGTCTTCAGGGTCACAGTGGCGGTGGAGTTAGATGCGTTTCAGGATGGGATGATATTTTGTATGTGTTCTTAATTGCTTCTTGCTTACTAATTAACGGGCTTCTGATGGTAGTTATGCAGAGAGAATATTGACCCTTGATTGGTAAGCAGCTGTTTCAGACCATTTTTATTACATTTGCATATAGTCTGAGTTACCAGATTTCTAAAAAATATTAATGATGTGAGAAAAGATCTCCTGAATAGCTGTTGTAAATAGCAGTATATATAGCTAGGCCTGCTACATTTCCTATAAGTCAACACACTGCACCACAATACAAACTCTGTTTGTTTACTTGCCATATGTGAACAGTTTTTGAAGAGCAATTTATGAGCAGAGGGAGCAAGGTCTTTAACACATCACATTAATCTGTAACAAGAAACCTTAAACATTAGTTGAAGGAAAGCAAAGATCCTTTTGGAGGTCTTTTGGAATGATTTGAAGCTTGTATAACTTTTCTTTCACAGTGTCTCATTTACATGCCTATAGATTTCTACAAATCCCAGCCTTGCTGACCATTATTTCATTAAACTAATGATTTTTCTTTTCCTTACAGCTGTTGCCTGTTAGGTTAGTTAAATCTGTCATTGCTGAGCTGTTTTCTGTTTTCCATAGCATAGAAGTTGGTCAGTGCTCCAAAGAGATAGATAAAAAAGGAAATGAGGTTGCCTGAGGGAGTGCAGAGGCCTTTACAAAGAGCAGGAGATGATGCATTGGAAGTTGTGGTATTGTCGATCTTTAGTGAAAAGTGCAACATTGTATTGTCTTCATTGGTTTTTTTTCTCATATTGGTTCAATTTGCATCAAAATTAATTGTGAAAAAAATACCAAGATAGGAGAATAAACTGAGTCTCTGAGTTTGAATACTCAGAATTCTGAAGTTTTGCTACTTTCATACTCTTGATCTCTGAGAATTCTAGAGGTTTTTTTGTTTGTTTGTTTTGTTTTGTTTTTTAGTGGAGGCAGCTCTGTTATACTATATGCTTTTTTAACACAAGATTGTGGAATAAAGCTTTAATTTATTACGGTGACCTTGAATAGTTCATAAATAATCATCATGATGATTATTTATTACTTGTGCAATATATAGAGGATTTTGAATTCCATCTTGAAATACTATGTGTGTATGAACAAGGCTTAGATTTTTGTCTGCTTTTGCACAAATGACACACAAATCAATTCCTATTTAAACAAACCAGAAGGAATATTCTATGGGCATGTGTTAGTGATTGCTTGAGATGCACATGAGATTGCTGATTTGTGGCTTATTGCACAAGTTTTTAATAATGACAAACACCTGAGAGGAGCTGACCCAATCTAGTGTTGCTACTAACTTTGTTCTAAGTGGAAAGTGGGATTAGGTTCTGATCAGTTTATGCATCTCTGAGGTTTAGAAGAAACAGTACATCTCTGAATCTTGCAGCTGACATGATCTCTTTAGCAGTGCAAGGCTGACCAACAGCTTGCGTCCCATTGACTGTGCTTTTATACCTTTTAGCTGATTTAAAGTCATTTTTTCTCTTTGCTTTCCCATGCACTCCAGTGACCTTAAAGTCTGTGCTGAAATCTGCCCTCTCCCTCTCCATTGTACTCTGACAGATACTCTGCACACTTCTTCTAATTGTGCCTTAGCAGGCAAACTGACCATGCTGAAACTGAATTTTTCCTTGTGAGATATTCTTGTCTCCGTATGGTCTTGAGTGGATCAGTGTGATTAAATCCTGACACTGAGGCACATTTTCTTTTTTCATATCTGTCCTTGAATTCTTTTGTTGCAGTGGTGAAATTGGAGGGAGTTCACTAGGTTTGCAAGTCTGTCAGGATGAATTATAGGAGATGTAATATGTTAAGGATGGAGGGGGAAACTTTTTCTGAAATGATCCTGTGTAGGATCCTAAGACATGAAGCTGTTCAGGCTTTTTATACTCTTTCAATTGGGTTGACTCAAAGTACTCCTGGATGATCCACCTGGTGGGAAAGCTCAAGTATAGACCCACGCTGAAAGCTTGTTTTAAATGGGGCAGATATCACTGTGCAGCCTACTGCATAGAGAAGACAACTCTGTCTCCCACTTATTCCTCTTAAATGTTGGGCAAGCATCGCAGTGCATCTTTTGGTGATTTTTATATACAGAGTCCCAGTTCTAGCTCAGTTTGTGTTCTCTCATTGGCATGTTTTGAGTGTTCATTGAGCAGCATATGACTCATTCTGCCTCAATCTCTGTCCCCCTTTAGTAGTCATTTTTGGTTAGTCATGTGTCTGTCTGAAAAGCCTGTTTCTTGGATTACTGTTTGCTGGATACTGAGAGTCATGCATATAACATCCTGCTGCTTTTTCACCTCCCCTTTTAATGGACCCCATCTATACATACAGTCTGAATCACATTGTATGAAGGATGCTATTTTTAACTGATGTCAAAGAAACAGGCAATTAGACCTCCTGCTAGGTCAAGTCATATTACATGGCACTAAAAGTGCTTCTCTTGCATAAATGTTCTTAAGACTTGGGGAATGTGGGAAACATGCCAGAAGTTTCTCTCTGTCATAAGGCATCATTTGCAGGTGATGGCTAAAACATTTTCAGTACATGATAAATGTTCAAATTCCCTCTCTTAACAACAGTTTTGGATTTTGGAGGTTCACTAGTTTCTGATGTATTTGTAATTGGAACTAGAAGTTGGCAATGTTCTTGTAGAAACACCCTGTGGTACAAGAAGATATTCTGAATGATACATCATGACCGATGCCTTTAATTGGGTGGTATTTTTTTCCATTTGGTAACTAAGACTTGAGATCAGTCTTATTGAGATCCAGGAGGATAATGTTGATTCTTCTACTTCCAGCAACTCTGTTTCTAGGATTGTTTTGAGTTAATCTCAGTTCTTTGGGTCTGACCAGCTAATGTATCTCTCTTCTGCAAGCCCCAGGGCACGGTAGAAGGTAACACAGGTTGTCCTGCGTGATTTCTGCTGTACTGGTATGACTGAGGTATCTATGGATTTGGAGCTTTCATCTGTTCTTGCGGATGTCTTGGCTAATCCTTTTATGAGTATCATTCTTTTTCAGGAATTTGCAGGGCAGGAAATATGGTCAAAGGTGGAATATCTGCATCTCATGGTATATTTACTCAAGATTATGGTAGGATTGCCTCAGAATGCCAGAAATGCTCCCTATTGGAATCCCCATGAATGACAGGAAAGCATATGTATATTAGTGGTAATGTGAACTGGTGAAGTTTTCTTTGAACTTCTTGGCAGGTGTGTTATTCAGGAAGTACTTCTCTGTATGACTTTAAAATAGATCTCAAGAACACGAGTCTGTTAGCTTTAGGAGTGCATTATTCTTTCATTCTTGTGTAAAGATACTTTTTCCACATACTACTGGAGCAGCTCTTGGGAAATTTCAGTGCATATTTAACTGTGTTTTCTCGTGGTGTGTTCTAGGCTGCAGAGATCTTGCTGTTATCACTGGTTGGAAAATGTTCTAGGTTCTCAACCTAGTCTGTGCACATTCTCTTCAAAGCAGTATGCTAAGAGCTGAAATCTACTCAAATTCCTGTACAGTGTCCTTTTTACAAACTTGTTACTGTCTTGGTGTTAGGAATGACCTGTAACAAGCTATCTTAAGTATATCCTTCCAATATGCTTGATTAAAACTAGATGAAACCAGATAAAACTTACAAATGGCTTACAGTAGTGCAGAACACAAAAATGCAAGAGAAGCATTTGTAATCTCTGCCAAAGTTAATTCTCAAAGTTCCTCTACCCCACACCTCTTTCTAAAGGCATCCACCTTATGCATTGAATACCTACACCTACACCTTTCTGAGACAAGCCTTGTTGGGTATTTTCTCTGTATATCTGATGTGTGTATTTGAAAGCACTCAAGAGAAACTCATCTTGGTGTAGCATTCATTTTTTTTGAAGTTTTATGTACTGTCCAGACAGATTGATATTTTCCCCTTGCTTGTTCTTTTATGCAGAAATTTATTCAGAACTTCTGGAGAAGTTATGCTCCTCTGACTAAAATAAGCACTATTCATTTCCCTGAGGATACAAGTGTTGCTTTTTAGACCAGATGTCTGCATTGGTTGATCAACTGATTGACTCACTAAGATACACTCCTCCCTACATTTATTTTGGAGATTTAGCACCTGGTAAATGCCTCCATGCCCAGAACTTTATTTTTGTATTCAATCTATTCATAAATGAGAACATTCAATACAAATATCTGAATGTTGAAACATCTAAATGAATGTAGCTGATTACTGACTCTTGATTGCCATCCAGACAGAATTCAGCTATGGAATAACAATAGGCTTGGAGTAAGTAACCTCAGATATTTTTCTTCTGAAGGAAGTCTTCTTGTGCTATTCATTTGCAGATACCACAAGTCAGTAAGGCAAACCCACAACAGAACACAAAACGGGTAGTAACTTTAGGCTAACCTTTTGAGGTTATGATCTTCCTCACTTTATCTTACCACGGGGGTGGATTTCTTAATGGTTGTTGTCTCAGCAGTTTAAAGTGCAGAAATTTAGGCATTTGAGAACTGATTCCCTACTTCCTGCTGCCTCATTCTTTCAGTATACAACTGAGCTTTGTATGTATATGAAGGCTTCAGCCCATGTGGTTTGAGCTGCGATTTTTGTGCAGAATTGTCCTTTGCCTGTTTTCAAATTAGCCCATTCATCCTTAACAGAGACAGCATTGCAGAGGCTGCCTTCTAATAATGAGCTTCAGCATCTTATTTACATAGATACTGGCATTTTTGAAACCATGCCTTAGATGTTTCCTAGGTGGAAGGAATATAGATTTGACAGTTTCTCCTCAGAGACTCTTCTGGGCTGTTACTTTAGAATGTATTATAACAACAAATTCATAGTTTGAGAACCTTCTGTGACCAAGAATTCCCAGAAATTATCCTCAGGGAGACCCACAGAACTGCAACTTTACTTTTGGTCATGTATCTGTTAAGCATGACGCTAAGTGAAGCACCAAGAGAACCATAAAGCTTTAGCTGCAGTCCTTTAGTCCTCTGATAATTTGTTTCAGTGTGCAGGTGCTGCATGTGGTCACCTGCAATGTGATGATAAATATTGACTATCATTTAAAGAGCAGGAGTGTTACAAATGCAGATTATTTGAATGTCTGTGTTGATGTTGACCTCCTGTATGTCTTACCTGCTTTTGTGGAGCCCTTATTTTTAGGATATCTCATCATGAAACAGAATGATTGATAGAATCATAGAATCATTTGAGCTGGAGGGGAACTTTAAAGGTCACCCAGTCCAATCCTCCTGCAATGAACAGGGATACCCACAGCTACATCAGGGTGCTGAGAGCCCTATCCAGCCTGACCTTGAGTGTCTCCTGAGACTTACAGGACAAACAGGCTATCCCTATGGCTGAGGAGAGAAGCATGTGGCAGGGAGAAGTGAGGAGGTCCTTTATAAATTGTGTGCTGGAAATGGAGGGACTGGACGTGTACTTCTGAGGTCCTGTTAGGGCTAACAGACTCAGCTTTGAGTGCTTTAGACAGTGCTTCAGTACAGAAGATTGTTAATAGAGATTAGGCATCTCTTAAAATTTACATGCAGAGCTGCATTAGCAAGAAGCATAAGTTCTCATTAGTAAAAGGCATAAGTATTCAACAAGAGAAATTCAGTATTTATGCAGTTTTTCTGGTGAGGAGCAGCAGGGAATTTAGTTTTTACTTCTTCCCTGAAAAAAAAAGAAACAAAAACTCACAACAGAATCGGGTAGAGAAATTTTAACTCATTGTTTCTCTGCTTATCGGACACAAAGCTGGAGGTTTACGTGGGAATTATGATTTTTTTTTTTCTGAAACTGCCTGTCAGCAGTTTTCTCTGATCATTCTTCTGTAAATAGATGGAAGCATATGACCTGTCTATCTCTGTTCTTACTGACTGATGGTTGCTAGTCTCTGTACTAATAAGCAGAGTTACTGAAATCTCCTGTGCAAAAGTGGCAGGGACTAAACAAAGGCTGAGGGGATTTCTTTAGGGAAGCTTGTTCACCAACCAGTATTAAGGAAATCTAGTAGGATGCTAATGGGCTTTGTTGATTTATTTTTATTTTTCCCCCAGCAAAGTCGAGCTCCTGGACAAGAGAGAGAAATTTCTTGGAAATGCAGTTTTCACCTTTTCTAGAACAGCAGAGAAACTTACTATCTTACTTCCTGTAAGAAAATTCTCTCATTACTTAAGGAGCTTTATCCCTGCTTTCTAGTGTTAGTTTTGTTACTTAAATCAAGAATACTAGGTTCTGAACATTTGGCTTTTTCTGTACTTCTTTTGTTCCTCTGAGTTATAGCTTGTCTTGCCACCGAGGAGTACACAAACAAAAAAATTATTGTTACAAATGCATCCAAAAATATGATGATGCTGAAGCATATATGTGAACCACTTTGTTTCTCAGGGTAGTTCAGCAAATGAGGATATTGGAGGACCTTTTCTTCTTTAACACACTACATCAGAAATCTTACATGTCTGTCAAAAGCATCTTTGAAATTTTATAATTTTTTAAATTCTAGTTTCTTAAGTACATGATCATTATTTACCGGTGCAGACTATAGAAAACAGCTTTATTTCAAATGCATTTATTGTTTATATGTTCTTGGGAAAGTAAAAACTTTCTTCATAAATTTTAGCATTGCCCTCTGAACGCTGTTGTGAAGTGTGCAGATGGATTCAATGGATCAGTGCTTCAGCTTTGGTTTCATTACTCATCAGCTATCTATTAATTTTCCGTAATGTAAAATTAATATACATAGTAACCATCTGCTGGTTGCAAGGAACTTTTGGAAGCCAAGGTTTTTGTGTTATTCTTTCCAAAGAAATAAGTAGAATTTTTCTGTCTGATTAATTTTGGATAATTACATCTTTTCATCCTATAATCACCTATCAAGAGTACTTTTTCGTTTAAGATGCTGTTCCACTGTAGTTGTTTATTTTTAGTGCCTTATTGTTCATTTTGTTTTCCTATTGCTGAAAATGCGTTGAGTACAGATAGATCAACAGAAAGTTGAATCTTGAAACTTGTCATTTAAAATCTTAAATGCAGCTGGACAAGACAAATGGTTATCTTTTGAACTTTGAATTTAATATGGACTTTGGGGAAGAAAAAGGATCCATTAAGCTTCTTCATCTTTAAAAAAAGATTTGAATCACGCTTAATTTTAGGATGTAGATAAAGCTTCTGTTTGAGTTGAATAAATACAGGTGTTTTTCTATAATAGAGGTGTGATGTGTGACATCATCTTGTTACCTGGCTGTGGGTGTTGGACGTGTTAAACCGAGAGTAAGCGAGGCTACTGAAGGACGCCTTCAACACAGGAAATCTTGGCCTGAGTGAAGTACTAGTGAGTCATCACCAGTCACAGCACTGGGAAGCACAGGAAGGTTATTGTGTTGTGCCATGGACTGGTGTCAACAGTGAGTCACAGGCACTTCTGTTGCAAGGCAAATGATGCATATAAATTTCAAGGGTTAAAATCTTCCTCAAAATAAACTATTAAACGTCCTGTAAGGTTATCTGATAGTCTGCAAGGCAAATGAAGGTATGTTTAGCATTTAGGTGTTATTATGCCCAAGTGATACTTAACTTTTATGCTGTTAATTCACAGAATGTTTCCCAAGAAGGCTCTTTACTTTTCAGGAGAGAACTTTGGAACCTTATAACAGGCTTGAGCTATCATATTTACTTGAAAATAGATACTAGAGTTGGTTATTAAGTTGTGCCATTCATATCTATGTTGTCTTAGTAAAATTTTCTCATTTGTTTAGGGTTATAATGAGGTGCTCTGATAATCTGTCCCTTCACATTTGGGGACAGGGCAAAATAGCACCTGGAAAGGCTAAGAGATTACCCCAACACTTCTTGTAGAGAAATAAAAATCTTTTAAATAAAGTGGCTGGGAGAGGAGCAAAGTTTTGGACCCAAAATTTCTCTTTTATAGGGGAAGAAGGGCCAGAAGCAGCAACTTTCATGTTAAGAAAAAAATGAGAAACTTTGCTCTGACTAATGTTTCTCAGTTTCAGTAGAAAAAAGTTCTGGGTGGTGGTTGTAGATGAATTCCATCATATCCCCTCCTAGTCACAGAAATGAGTTCCTGTGAGTAAAAGGGAGAAGGGATAGTGATGAGGTAGCTGTGGGCATGGCATGGAAAGAATGAAATGTACAGTAAAACACTAGTAAATTGTAAAAATCATAGTCTAGATAATTTTTTTTTGTAGTACCTAATCAAAATTTTCTATTTGCTCATAATTCAGTAATTTCAAAGATCTAATTCCAAAGCATCAAAAACTTAAAAAGAGCCCATGTGGTAAAAGCTGGTTTTGGTTCATCATGTGGTGGAATTATTACCTCTGTATACAATTCTTATGATTAGATTTCTAGATCATGAAGACCGTTATGTTTTTGTGAAAGCCTTTATTCATTCTTATGATACTGCTCCTGTCCTTTTTCACTTTAACACTTCGATTTGCTGTTTATATTGTGATTGTATTAAATGGCTGAGGTTGCATTGCTCTCATTGTTATACAAGCACATCTATCAAAGTGGCGCTCAGTGCCTAAAGGGCTGTTAATCTAGGTTCAAGGAAAGCAATGGTGGCAAAGTGATACGATCACGACTTCTGGCAAATACAAACATGATTGCATCATTTGTTTAGCTGTTCTCCAGAGATGCTTAGCATTTATTTATTTATTTGTTTATTTACTTGATGTAGTGACTAAAGAAAGGTTACGTTTCTATGGTTTTATTCCTCTCATATATTCCCCTCTCCTGGCAGTTGCAGTGGTTTGATGTGATGAATCATTCTTCACTTGTTCAAGTACAGATTTTTTAAAATAACAATTTTTTTTTTCCACCTATTCTGCATAATATACAATTTAAAGCCACTTAGTAGCTGTTTTATTTTGCTCATCTGCTATCACTGAGATTAGTCACTGACTTCAGGTTAAATTGATGCTGGTTTTTTTCTTTTTTTAATGACCACAGTGGATTTGTCAAGCAGAGCTTTTCTGTCCTTTAATTGTAAAACTGAACAAATAATGAGTTTTTATTTTTGGAGTGGCGTATCATGGTACCAAGTATTCTTTTGCACTTACTGAATGTTGTGTATCAGGGTTTCTAATGAGGTTTTTATCAGAAAACAAGACTAGAATAAAAAATAAATAAATCACTAAGTGTGACCAAAAACCCCAAACCATACTTGCAGTGGAATGCTGAACTTGAAAAATAGCTTTTATTTTTGTGAGTTACAAAGAATATGACTGCTGTATGAAAGCAACGAAATTTAAATTACAGGCAGAAAATGCGTTCTTTTGTGGAAATCAACTATATTAGAATAAATGTTTGAAAAATAGAACCATAGAAATGTTATGTACATAGCTAGAAACAGATGGAGGTGTTGGGGTATGATGATTTTCTGCTTTCCATTTACTGGAAGTATGTAATTTCTACATTTCTGAGAAACAGTTTCTGGGATCTCAGACCGAGAGTTTGTTGAGCACTCTCTCTTCTCAAACAATGTTGTGCCCTGCTGGTGTGGAAACTGATGTGAGTATTGTGCTTCGCGAAGGAGTTTCCATCCTACTTTACAGGGCCTACCTGTATGTAATAGCTTGGGTGTGATCAGAAGAATCCTAAAACTGCCTTTGTTAGCTTTTAGCCTCACTAAAATATTTTGGATGTTAGCTGTTCTGTATACAAGTTATCCATTTATGTAGATATTCTAAAATATTTTGCTTGGAAATGCAAATGTAAACAGCAATTAGTCTGTGGCAGAGCAAGATAGCAAATGGCTATCTACTTTCAGTAGCAAAGGGCATAAAGAAAACAAAAGCCTGTTTTTTCCTATCTTGTTATCCAGTTACAGTGTGCTTGTATACAGAAGTTTATAAGAGTAAACAAAAATAATATGAAAGCCAATTTTCCTCTGACACTGAATCCAAATGGCCGTGAGAGCTTAGGTGTGCTTGCCTGGTAGAGCTCATTAGTTAGAAATAGCTATTGGAGCACAGACATATAATTTCCAGCTGCATTAATGGAAATCTGAGGTTTATTCTACTGTACTAAGGTGGTAGGGGACCTGATTAGAAGGCAGATCTGTGTATGACTCGTCAGGAATTCAGAATACTTCATTTCCATCCTGAGTTCGTGGATTGTCTTCCGACAGTCTCCATGCAAGGGTGTGTCCAAGCAGTGTTACCTGCGGGAGTGTTGTAATGATGAATAAAACATGCTACTAGTATCTGGGATCTAAAAGGAGTGCAAGCTTTATGAAATTCAGGTTTGTGGGGTGGCTTCATAGAAATATGTTCAGAGTTTCTGTGTTGATTAAGATGTACGAGTCTTCTGTCCACAAAACTTATCTCAGCATCTGTTTTGCCTGTGTAAAAGAATAAAAGGAATTAAGTCAGCAAAGAACAAGAAAAAGTGAAAGGGGGAGAATGTGAGATTATTATTCAGGGAAAGGTCACTGAGATACTGTGAAGTGTGGCTTAAACTTTAAATAAATATCACTACTGTTCCTTCAATCTTGCAGTGAGATGGATTGGAAAGGGGGAATGCATTCCTTAATTCTTCCTAGGTCCCAGGATATACTCAACAGATGAGAATTTGAGGCTTTGCTGTGTCTCCATGAAGTTAAATGCGTAACACTAGACGAGTTTTCCAAATTCTCAGTGTTCCAAGCCCTTTCCAATCTTCATAGCTCTGAATTAACCAACTGTTGTAAAACATCTAGCTCTAAGATCAGTATCTTTGTTCAGATGCTTGTGTCCTGCTTGAGGTCTTTCTTGAGTTGGTGGATCAACACCTCGAGCTCACAGCAGGGAATTCCATTCTTTTGTCTGTCTTTACAGTTGTTCATAGAGATGAGGCAATAGATTAAGATGCTTCTGTGAATCATTTCTAAATGCAGAGCACTTGGTTACAGGATGATTAGCATAAATGCATTTGAACCAGACCCAGATGACTATTTATGTACAGCATTTCTATTCATTTTATCTCTGTTTTTACAAATCTTGAATAATTATGTATTCTGAATCTGATATAGAAAGAAGCAAGGGAGTTCAGTCATTGCTCTGTGTGAAGCCTAATAGAATGGCGTATACTGCTTGAATGACCATTCAGAAATGATTCATGATTACATATTTCTTCAAAAAAAGTATTTATTTGGTTGAAAGAGTTAACCTAATTGGTATTTTCAACATTCTACGCGGATTCTTTCTGTCTATGGAAAATGCAAGACTTCTCAGTGTTAAATAGTTTTGTATTACTGATAGTGAGCTCCGTTTTGTTCTTCTGTCCATTCCCTTGATTCCTAGAGTGGTGTGCAGGGTTAGACAGGACAGTATTAAAACATTTCACTGACAAAAGTCATTCTAGCTGTCAGTCCTGTTTCAGAAGGTTTAGTTTCTTATTCACATTCTGAACAGATGCATTTTTGATGCTTTCTGAGAACCCGACTTACTGCACATGACAGTTTGAGTGCTGGGTGATGGCTGCTGCCAGAGGGAATTGCCTCTTGCACTAACAATTCTCAGACCTAGCAGAACAATGTCCACAAGGAAGAATCATTCTTCAGAATGGAAAAGCTTTCCTATCTGGGTGTTTTCATCACAGATGCAAACATCCAATAAAGATTTTTGTGATGAAGATCCTTGACTATGCTTCCAGAACAGCATCTGAGCCTAGCACTATCAGAGTACAACTAGCAGGAATTTGAATGCCTTCCTTTCTGATAGGCTGGGCTACATTTCCTCATTTCTGGAGCTATCCAGGCTCCTCTTCATGCTTTCCTGACAGTTATTGCTTGAACTCATTCAAGGGGATACTGAATTGCCGCTTAAAGGTCACAGAAAACTCTTTTGGAACTTGCTGCAATGTACTGTGTTCTGCTTTACCCTCCAAGGTGCTGCTGTCATTTCAGCAGGAGGGTAAGTGCCAGAACGTTGAGATCAGTGGCTTTTTATACGTTCTTTCACAGGGACAATGATTACTACATCCATATCCTAAATTTATCCTGAAATTCCAGTAACACATTTGATCTGCCTGTCTTCCCAAAACTGCAGTCAGCAGGGGCTTGATATGCCCAGAATAAACATTTTCAAGTCTCTTCCTTTGTGTGTGTAGCAAATATTTCATGGCAGAGAGCTGAGAAGATAATGTGTGTATTATCAAAAAACCTCAGGTTGGAAAAGGCTTAATTGAGTCTCACTGATTGTTATGTTTATTGTAATTTTATTACAAATAATGGGTTTCTGTTTTCTTCCTCCATGCATTTTGAAGAAAATAAGAAAAGTTATGAAAGTGGAAAGGATGGATACCTCCAATATGCAAGAAGACTTTATTGTGACAACTTCAAGCCCCAATCATTCAGTACAGACTTAAAGTGATTGCTAGCATTGTGGCTTACTGTTTTGCACTGATAACTCTAAAAAAAAAAAGACCATATACACATCCTGTTTTGAGAGGGAAGAGTGACTAAGGCTTTTCTTGCTTTTTTTTTCTTTTTTTTTCTTAGCAGTGTGCAAATTGAAATCCTCTGTATTAGCACATGATGTACCTGACCAGTGTTCTCGTTCCAGCTATCATTTTGGACCATTGGAAATTTGGGCCAATGGAGTGTGGAAGTCCATAATTATTTCCTACTGTGGGTTAAAATAGGCAGTACACACTCAAATTACTTTCATGGGAACTTGTTTTCTTTTCCCTGAAGAATTGATAGGATGGGAAATGTGAGAAGATGCAATGTTTACAGTTACGTATAGGATGGGAAGCAGTCAGAGAGGCATATCTGAGAGACTGTGAGGAGATAAAGCAAAAATGGGGTTATTATCATGACAGCCAAATTGGTCTGATCTTCTGAAACAGTGAGATGGTGCACTGGGCATACAGGATGTCACCATTCTGTGTGTAGCTCCCTCAGCTGACTTCTTTGCAGCACTACTATCTAATAAACACAAGAAAAAATATAAGCAGCAAACATTGTCCTGATTTGTTGTCCATCCCCAATGTTTTTCCTCCTCCCTGCTCCCTATTTCAGCTCCTGGCCGTAAAATGAATGCAGTTGCATGCAAACTGCCCACACAGCAGGATGTGGCCAGGCTGACTTTTATCCTCTTCAGGGGCTGAACAACTGTGGACCAGCTGCTCTTCTGTGCCATTGGTTCAGTGCTGTCTTGGTTGAACACTGCGCAAAGTCTCCTTGGCAAGAGCTTTCCATGTGCCATATTTTCAACGCAGCACCAGCTGTGTGCTGTTTGTGAGATCCTGGATGTTGCACGTTGTCTTATTTGACAAGATCAAGTCCTTTGTGCAGTCTTCTCAAATTTCTGACTGTATCTAGTCATGTGCTGCTTTTCTTGATCTAGAAAACTTCTTTTAAAAAACACAATTTCAGTGCACTCAGAGTGCTAGTGTAAGCCTCTATCTAGGTTATATGATTCATTCTGGTGAGGTGAGTAAATCTTGCTTTTCTTCAACTGAGCAGCTGGGTGGTGGGTTCTGGATATCTCAGGTCAATACCTCAATTTCTGCAGAGCATTAGTTTTTATTAAACTAGCATAGTTTCAAAACACCCTTTTCATGTTATTTAGATGTAGCATTTCTTGTGGTTTAGGAAATACAACTGTAAGTCTGAAAAAAATACTGCTAGTCTGTAGTCATGAGCATCAGATAGCTGACGAGATCTTCTAGTGTTGCTTACAGCTGCTGGACGTTGCTGTGTTGTGTTCCAGACTAACAGGAAGAATTAAGTATTTATTGTATTGGCCTGCAGTGATTTGTTTACAATGTATTGCTGTGTGGGGGGCAAGGAGAAGGTGAAGAGCTTATTATTTGATATTAAAACTAATTCTTTGAAATATTATCAATTTATGTCTAACAGCCTACCCTGGGATTGTTATATCAGTCTCAGGAATCACAAGGTTGAAATATTCAAGAAGTTTTTAACATCAGGGCTACTGCATATTTTATACCATTGCTTGAAAGTAACAGGGTTTATGCATACAGATTAAGTTATTCAAAATATTTTGGTATTATATTTGTGTTACTCGTGTGTGCTTGTATCGATACTTAGACTGTAATCTCTCCAAATCACTTAGTATAAAAGGTTTTAAAATTGGGAGGTGATGTGAATAAAGCAGCTAACAGCTTTTCTGTGCATTGATTTTTCATATATTCTTCTTTCATTGTCAATCATAAGCTATTTTTCCTTTTTAAGGCCATGTTGATGCGTGCTCATATCTTGGAAAATACTACCATGAGATCAAAGGTAGCAGAGCACCTTTTATCTTGCATTGATTCCTTGCATCAGCTAATGGAAAGATAAATTTGCTGACCTCCCTAATGGAGTTGAAGATAAGAATATGTTTTTTTGCAGAAGAGCTCCTGGTCTATTAACAAAATGAGTCATATTTCATATGGAAGCTATCGATTTGAAAATATTAGACAGTTTTATGTATGTAAATATTAATGGTCTCTTTTTCTCAAGTACTATAATTATTTCTAACTTGTTTCATGGTGTGAGAGATTCACAAAATCCGTGTTAGGCACTTAAGCACCTATTCCAACTATTCCATACATACAAGGTTTAGAAGTAATCTATACTGTGCGTGAAACAGAGTTCTAGTGTGCTTTGTACCCAAGCAAAACAGCGTAAGAGTTTTACATGATATCTCACAGCTGGTCTGGGTCTGATCAGTCAGATGTTTGTATGTGTGGGTCTTTTTATTTTCCTTTGTTTTTATACAGACACCTCTTACATTATGATCCATTTGAGACAAAGGAAGCTGGTGCTTGCTAAATAGAGGAGACAGAACTTGCAGTGAGTTTTCTTATTACTGTGAGAAGGCTCCTGGGGAATCTTATCAATGTCTTTAAATACCTGAAGGGAGAACGTGAAGAGAGAGCCAGGCTCTTTTCAGTGATGCTCAGTGCCAGAACAAGAGGCAGTGGGCACTAACTGGAACATAGAAGGCATTGTCTGGCCATCAGGAAGCACTTCTGTGCTGGGCGGGTGATGGAGTGCTGGCACAGGCTGTTGAAATTATGGAGTATCCTCAGAGATCTTCAAAAAACACCTGTAATGTGGTCCTGGGCCCCCTGCTCAGGATGTCTCTGCTTGAGCAGGGGTCGGAGCAGATGCAGCTAGAGGGCCCTGCCTACCTCAACCATCCTGTGATTCCATAACATATGAAACTGCAAATACACAAGGGTTTTGTTTCTTTATCAGCAGAGGATCAAATCATCAAAGCTCGTATTTGTATATAAATAAAAGATGATATTTAAATTGTGTAGTACTAACCCAATTTGAATAGTCTCTTAGGAAATTAAATGAGGTTAAAATCAGTACAGAAAATATCAGTGTTGCTCATTTGTTGAACATGGTTGTTTTTTTGTTGGTTTTTTTTTTTTTCCATAAGGACAGTTAATTCATAAGACAATGGCTTTTTGTTTAAATAATTGAACACATTTATTTTTAAACATGACTGAATTGATTTTTCCTTCTGCTGTGCAAACATTGGCATCCCATCAAGGTAGCTTCTTATTAGAACGGATTTCTTTTCCCAGTCTTTATCCCAGTGAAAATCATTGCAGGGGTGGAACGAGTTTTATTTATTTATTTTTTATTACCGCTTTGTCGGGAAAGTATTGTCTCACATTTAAGAAGTCCCTCAGCTGCAGATGCTGGAAAAGAAGTATGTTCATTACACCTCTTACATTTTTCCTTAGGTGTATTCTGTTTTAGTGGTTTTGGAGGTAGTATACAGAACAAGATGGAATCGATGGGGTTTACATCCTGTTGTTTTACATCAGTCAGAATGATGAGAGGTTATTTTTCTTGTCCATCAAAGAGAATTTCTGGCCCTGAAAAAGCATTTCCTGGGCCCAAACTGTGAGAGAAGGCAGTAATAAATCTTGATGTGCTAATTTTAGCATTCTTGATGGTTTGTTTGTCTTACCTTCTGTTGATCCTTTTTTATAGCAAAACTACAACTTCACAAAGCCAAAGTGGATAGCTAATGATTCTCTCTTTACCTTTGTTAGTTATTTGCTTTAGGTACCGTAATCCTAGCAATGAGAAGTACAAGTAAATGTATCCTGGGCAGGGATTTTCTCAATAGTAACTGACATTTTGTAGGTGTCTCTCATATGTTTGGCAAAGTACTTTACCTGCTAAGCTTCTTCATGTGTTTGTACTGTTGTTCACAGTTTGTTCACTCTTTTTGTCTCCCTTTCCCCTTTTCTGACGCAGAAGAATAAAGGAAATCACAAGCTGGGATGGGATAAGCTCCCTTTTCTTTTTGTGGTACTAGGAATTAAGAATATTATCATCACAATCTCCTGAGGTTCTGGGCAGTGATAAGCAGATGGCATAAATAAATGTTTGAGACAACTCATCTAAGAATTGTAACTCTCAGGCCTGTTTTATTAACCATGCAGTTACTTTCCCCTGGTCTTTGGATCTAATTTATCTTGGTGTTACGTGGTAAGAAATTGAGTTTGTGATTACGTGGAGAATTGTTGTTGAAGACCTTCTAGATAAAAATGTCTTTAAGAACATTCTTGTGAAATGGGAAAAAATACATTGAGTGCTAATTTATGTTTTTCAGTAGGGTTTTTTTTTTTGTTAGCCATGTGTTGATAAGGCATGTGCAGGAAAGGGAAGGGACAGAACTTAAGACCTAGTTCTCCTATATGAATGTATATTCTTGGCTTCTGTTGTCATCTTCTATATTAAAAGTACACAGTTATCGAGCTACTTCCCCTCTCTCACGCCTAAGATTGTAGGCTTCTGAAGCTAAACTTGGGCAGAGCCTTGTAAATCAAGGGCTTGATAGCTGGAATTATATTTTCTTCTCTTTGATTATAATTCTCAATAAATATTTGGCTTCTAGTCCCATACAGTCAAGAACTGAATGCATTTTCAGAACCTAGAAATTTTTAGCTAGTATGATATAAACAGTAGTCAGAAAAATAACCCTTCTTGGGATGATCCTTGCAGCAGCATAAATCTGCTTTGCAGCTATCTCTTGGTCATGGTCACAAGATTTACATCTGCGGCTATATGCAACTTATTGACATAACTAGAAAAAAAATTGAATGGGAATTCTGCTGATGTCTGTACCGTGCATTTAAGTGATCTTTTAACTCATTCTTCGTGAAATAAGATTTTGTGATAAGATTTGCATTGTTGTTTATTACTAGCAATAAATTAAGAGCCTTGTACAATGGCTCATCAGAGTCTTCATCATCTAGTAGTCGTACCATGTTGTTAATGAACTCTTATGCTTTTGGAGAGACATGCATCTTTATTGATGGTTCTGTCATAGTTTAGAAATGCCATTTTTTGAAGCTGAATAAGGTAGATTTTGGTCATGTCTGTCATCTCAACCAGGTATATCCATATTTCTGCCATCACAAATAATTGCTATTTTTAATTATAATCAGTTATTCTTTTACGATGTATTTAGTTCCTACAGAACAATCATAATCTACAGTGATCAGACATCTTTAGTATGGACTAACAAGTTTCCTAAAGCATATTAAGAAAATAACATTTCCTTATGTGTATGTCCTCCAACTCCTAGCTGAAAATCCACCTTTGAAGAGTGTGACTTCAGAACCACTTTCGTGCACTCAAATTCCAAACAAAGGACAATAATTTTTATCTACCCAATGAGTTGTAACTGTTCACTTCCAAGGCACAGTTTTCTATTCTTATTATCAGTGTCTCTTTACATTTTTGCTAGAACATTTCCTTTCCTCTCCAATGACTCCATGAAAACTCATGACACTGAGGGAAATCTGTTTCTGTTAGTGGTCACACATCCTCCTACAGGTTCTTCTTCAGGTGTGTTTGCCTAAAGCATTTCAAGTTAAGACTGAGATATTCTCACAGAAGGTGTATGCTATAAGCATCCCTCTGTACTCAATGGAAAGCAGAAAAAAGTCCAAACCAACATAAACAGTTAAGTGATGCTTCTTAACTTCTTGCTGCTGCGGCTAGGAGCTCTCAGTGGTACCCCAAAGCTTGCTATTCTCCATTTAATAATTTATTGTTAAGAGCTCTCATTATAGCTTGCCACTGGGAGTTTTTACCTACCTCAGTGCTGTCCACTGTGTGGTTCATATGCAGCCTTCATGAAGATTGACCCAAAGAAGAAATGTTTGCTTTTATCTTCAGAGAGAGAAGAAGCGGGCAGTGCTTCCCATGCAGATTGTCAAGATGTAAGCTTTTTCCTTTTCCTTTTGTCCAGTTACTTGACAGCAGGTTTATAACAATATAGACATCAGCCTCTGGGAAGTATAGTCTACAGATTTGTCTGAAGAAATGAGGGATAAATTCTCATCTGTTCCCAGCCACAGCTCTCAGTCTTTTTTACTGTAATATATTCTACGACATACTTCTCCCGTTCTTTGAAAGGAAACGCAGGATCTTCTGAGAACTTCTAGAAAGAATTGTCCAAATACCAAAATGCCTGCTCCCAAGAAAGATATGGGGCACTTAATCCAATTTCTGCACTGCAGAATCAGTGTGCCAGCACTCAAAGCATGTAAAATGTAAATACTAGGAAGATTTGCATAAGAAAAAGCTCTTTGAAGCATGCTAAACTACTAATGTAGTTATACCTTTCTAAATTTAGGCACGTAGTAGGTGGGACTAACTGGTAGGACCTCAGATATTTTTCCTTTGAATTCTATTTTTGACTGAGCTGTTGAGGTCAAATTGATTCATTGTGTTGGAAGCCAGAGAATTGTCAGAATTATACTTATTGTCCAAACACTGATAAACTGATATTTCAAAAGTTTACTAGGCTTTTCTGTGCCTAATAGGAATTTATATTCTCATCACGAGTGTACTCATAAATTTATTCAAAACAGTCTACAAATGTCTGGTATTCTATTGAAACAGCCTGTGTTTGTGCTTTACTCCTTGAAAATAAAAATAACTTACCTTTTTTCTTCTTAAGATATGCTTCTTTAGCACAGGTGAACATTTTTCATGTTGGCATTTGACGCTGAATATCTGATATACTCTACTGCTTTACCTTTCAACCTTTATTATTCTTGTACCTGTACACCTAATATGAAGTTACTGAACTGCAGTTATGATTCTTCTGTGGCTACAAATTTACTAGCTTGTTTCTGATCTGCTTGCTTTTGGAGTTTAAACTTGCTTCTGCTGGCGTGTGTGTGTTGTGTTTTTCGGTACAGACACCAGAGAAGGAATTAGGCTGCTGTACCCTGGCCCCTTAAACCAAATGAGTCACTTTGTGTGAGTTTAGTTTAGCTGAAAAATGCATTACTGACAACTTAAACTCTTTATCTATGACACTTTTTTATTATCTTGCCCTTCTGCTGTCTTAAAGGAAATGCAGTGTACGGTTGTCTTTAAAATACAAGTCTGCTTCTTTAACTCTCACAGATTAAATCCTATTACGATCATAGCTGTATTTTCTATCTAAGCTAAACATTGTAAAAAATCACCCATTCATTTCCATTCAAATAAGGATTTTGATGCCCCTGATCTACCTTATGAGGAATATGCAGTGTTTCTGGAATCAGCAAGTTCTGTTTCATGCCAACCCTGCTGGACACCTGACATTAGCCCTTTTTTCAGCTTCTTTGCGTGGGCTGCAGCTGAATGTCAGCAGGGACTCCCTCAGACAGCCAGGCCTTTGCTTCTACTGTGCATTCAGCAGAATCTACTTCCCAGAAATGCTGCCAAAACATTAACTCTTTGAGAATGGGAAAGAATGATTTCCCATAGTGACCAAATGCTGTTCTAGAATTTGGCGTGTGATCACTTTTGAACTTAAGGCAGTTCATCCTCTTACAAAAGTTTGAAATGCCTTCTTTGTGTAGAACAGTAAAGGAATGGTCATAATGCAAAAGTCTGTGATTGTGCTTGCAGATTTGCTGGCAAGAAGAGCACAGTTGTGGACTCCTATAGTTTCTGCCATTTTCTGGTACTGCACATTTGAGGGCAGACCTTACTGAACTGTCCTTCAGACATAGAAGGTATTTTAATTGCTGTTATTTTGTTCTCAGAGTAGTAGCAATATAGTCAGGATGATCTAAAGATAAAAGTTATAAAGGTTTTGTAGGTGCTACAAGTACGTCTGTTTCAGACCTCGAAGGGTGTTTATGCCTGCAAGCTTGTCTTTTTTTTTTTTTCTTCTTCCAGCAGTAAACATAGTTGGCTGAATGAAAGAGATTACCTATAAACTGGCATCATCAAAAACCCATTTTTTGCTCAATTAACACATTACATCCATCTCTTTGTTTTTCTTTTTTTCTTCCTCCCTGGGTTGTACTCAAATATGTGACATAACAAATGCAAACCTGTCTTATGTCTTTCTAAGCACTTACTGTTTTCTAATGAAGAACAGCTTGATCACTGAGCAGATTTGCAGAAAACTGCCAAATGTGTGCACATCATAAAGCTGTCATTCAGTATAGGATGTCCTGACTTACAGTTGAAGTAGTCAGGAAATTTTCAGTAGCTAAGTTTGTCAATAGTATTTTTAATTAGAAAAATTATTAAATCTGCCAATTTCAGCAAAGCTTTTGTTAGAAACAAAATTCTTCCCTCTGGAGTGGATTTTCTGATTAAAAATCAGAGAAGAGTGAGATTGAGATCGACCCTTGAGCAGGAAATAGACGTGTTCAGGGATGCACACTGGAGTATGGGAGATCCTTAGGGACATTTGCGTTAATTCAAGGACCTTGAGCTGAGACTCAGCTTCTCTAAGACACTGGGATGTGATAGACATATGTTCAAATACCTAAGCCAGTCACTAGTCAGACATTTATACAAAGTAGAATCTCTCTCAGTGCCTTCTGTAGGCGTGACTTGTTAAGAGATCCACTCAAAGCTAGTTTGTTTTCTGCTGACTGAAGCCTTGTTTGGGATGCACAAGAATGGCGTGTAAGAACTTGAATTATTATCTCCCAGACTGAAGCTGTTCTAACTAACACTGCACCACATATGCTTTTGGGATGTATCTTTCCTCCCCCTTCCTTTCCATCACTCCATATTCTCTTGCTTATTAATATGAGAGACCTCAGCATCCTCCCAGTGTAAGAGGACAAAAGAACCCAATATGTATGCATCATATATAATATGTATTTCAAGAAACTGTAGAGATTTGTGGAATGTAAAAATGCTTCCCACCACACCGTGACACATTTTTGTGACAGTGTTGTATACCTACATGAGTGCTATGATTTTCCTTGTTGCTGAGAAAGACTTAGTTATCCTCCTTTTTGCTGATTGTTGACAGCCATCTCTTGAACAAACTGGTCTACTTTTATTTATTTATTTATTTATTCCTAACTATTCAAGTAATTTCCTTGGTTAACCTGCTTAGAATTTAAATCCAGGAGATAAAGGAAAACTTAACTACAGAAGTGTTCAGGTCCTAGGCGCCCTGCCTATGTTGCACAACCCACAGTTCTAACTTAAGCACTCAGCCTCCTTGAATAAAGAATGGGATGAATTACATATCTTGTTAAGGTAGTTACTAAGGCAGTGTCTGAAGTGTGAATAACCTAAAACAGGCAATTAAAAACAAGCAGACAAATTCTTATTGGAATCTGTAATAGCTTGGGAGGTTAAGTTCTGTCTTGCAAAGATGAATACAAAAATCCTTTATTTTAAAAGTATGTCACAATTTAATTATTTTGTTCAAAATCATGCTGGTAGCAATGCTTGCCTCCTTTTGATCTAAAATACAGGGTTAGAATGGAGGTCCTGGCTATAAAGTATTGACTAAATTCTCTTTTCTGTCTGATTGTATTAAAATCCATGTCTCTCACTTCCTTTGGAATGGTAAGATGAAAATAAACATTTAAATTAATTGGAAAAATTGCACTTCAGGTCTTTCTGCTCTTGTGAGTGCTACCAATTAGAATATGAAATTCTGCTCTCTTTAGTATTTTCTATCAGGCCTACTGAATCTTTAAATATTTCATGCAAAATGGAAAAGTTTCAACGTGGAGAGATGAAAGAGCTGCCTGTAGCAAGGTTCACAAACTCCACAGGATAACAAGAGGTGTGTTACATTGCCCTGAGACTGCAACAGTGGGATTTTTAGTGAACCAGATAGGAGGAACTTCTGTGTCGTTGGTTGTGTTCATACTTTAGTTTGGAAAGTCACCTAACCAATACGCCAAGGTGTGGGAAATGTGAATTTGAATCCTGTAAGGCAGAAAAGAAGACTGAATCGTGTTCTGCTTACAGGTGTAAATTTTGTGCTACTACGTGAAAGGCAACCCCTATCCCTGTGCTAATTAAAAATCATTAAGTTGCCCCATGGAAGTAATAGAGGGAGTGTAACACCTTGTAAGAAATTATGCTTGGACCTTGGGTGTTTCAAGATTTACATTTCAGGTGGTCCTAGAAGTGCACAGTACTAAGATGAAAGTACACTAACCAGAAATAGCCATACTAGCGAGACATGCTTAGAAAAATACCTTTGTAATTTGCAGATCTTGTTATAATTTGTAGTGAGACTTAAAGACCAACTTTCATTACTGGAAAAAATGGTGAATCCTCAAGGTCTGAAATAACAACAATAAGCTTCAAGCAAAGTATAGGCTGAATATAATTGCTTTGACTTTAAATACATTTTCTTTATTAAACTGTTTAAGACTATGATTGGTACTTTATCTAGCAGAGTAGGATGTAACTGAGCTTAATGGTTGTAAAGATATTTTTACTTGTCTATTTCTAGATGGGACCATTTCAACAGTATTTTTTAAGGTTGATAGAGGTCTTTGGTAAGGTCTTAGGAATAGGATTAAGTGGCTAATGACATGTTGACTTGGGAAAGATTTTTGCCTTTCTAGGACAGTCACTGATTTAAAAGTGAAGCTTGAGAAATGCGTGAGAGGCTAAGACTTGTCTGCTCCTTCAGAGGGAAAAGGACATTTTCTTTGAAAGAATGTGGAAGAAAAAGTCGTAACGTCTGAAAAACTAGTTCATTTATGATGTCAACTAGGGTTGTAAGACAAGAACATTGTTTCATTATTCTGAAAAACGTTTAAAAAAAAAGTTGGAAAGCAGAGAAAAGAACTCATTTTGCATACCTCTTTCATGTTGGAAAGGAGTGGGTGTCAGAAGCGTAGAATAATTTTCTGTGCCTTATTTTCCCACCACCTTGCACATAATGAAATTTCTTCTCAGCTGAGCAGCTCAGAGAAACAGTGATAGGAATTTGTGATGTCAATGCTAATCCCTCCTCTCTCTATACCACTTTAATTTTTCCTTAAAAACTGCATTCAAGGCCATTGCCTACCAGTTATGCTGGGTGTTCCTTAACTCTCTTTTCTTTGCTTAAGACTGATGGTTTCTCATAAGGGCTGTTTGTCATTGTTACTAGATTTTATTTCACATTCCATTTCTGAATAATGCAGTAGATTTTGGTGTGGGTTTTTTTTTTTTCTTTTCTTTTTTTCTTTTTTTTTTTTTAACCCCAGTGTAATAATGGGGGCTTTCCCAGCTTTGGGAGACATAATTTTGTGGGTCTATGAGACATGGCGTTTGCCTATGTAATCTGAACTGAGATTTCACAGCAGATCAGCTGATTGAAATTCTAATGCAGGAATTTTGTTGTGGTGTTTAGCCCACTGATGTTTATAAATAACTCAAGTTTGATTCTGAGACAGCACTGAGTAGAGGAAGTCATTTCATTTAGTAGATGATGTGGTTACTCAGAAACTCTTTTCCCACTTGTAAGAAAGGAACTGCTGAATAGGCAATATGTGGAGAGGCAGGTGGAAGTATGTAGGAACTTGTTGGTTAGCTGGAGAACAACACACAGCTGGGCTCTGGGTAAGCGGGGCTTTTCGAAGCCCTATTTACAAGTGGAGTTAACTTGTATGGAACTGTAAAGTTCTATCTGGTGAGGTTATCTATTTTAAAGAAAATTTAAGGATGTTTTCTCACTACTGATATAACATCCACATGTTATACCACATGGCGCCTACTGACTTTATTGGTATTGTATAGGTACAGATAAGGCAAACTTTTTTGTGAGAACAGTATGTTTTCTCCCACAGCTTGGTCAATGTGCGTTAATTGAACAGACTGTAGTAGGTTTGATTGCCTACCTGTGTGGTAGCATGTTTGTAGCAGTGCCTCAGTTTTTAAGCTTCTGACATTCTTAGTCTGTGTTTTGGAGAAATGACAAGGAATTAAATTGGAAATCTTTGTTTAAAAACAACCCTGAAAAATAGGCAAAAAGGTTGTTCAAATCCAGATTGATTCCCTTGAGATGTTTCTTTTCTTCTCTTGGATTACTAATGGCAGTTTGTAAATAAATCCTTGCACCCACCAATATATAAACTCTATGCATATTTAAGAAGAGTAATCAATTAACTCCTAGCATAATAAACCTGTGCTTAATTAACACACATTCTATAACCTATTGTTTTAAGTTAATAATGGCATAACTGTCTGCCAATTATTGTGCTATTGAAGAAAAGATAATTGTAGCACCTGAAATAGTTTGTGAAACTACACATCTAAGCTGATTTCATTTTATGTTGGTAACATTAAAAATGGTTCCTCTTTTATCTCTGCCAGCTCCTTGGCTACATATTCCCAACCCTACTTTGTGCCAGGATCAACATTGGTGCAGTCGCACTATCAACTGGTTCAGAGAGCTGGATGAAAGGACTTTGTTTTGGTGGGGCCAGTTTTCAGCTAGGTGAAGTTTTGATCCAGTTCCTAGTGCCAGCCACTTAAGTTAGCACCAGAGGAGAGCCAGACTGTTCCTTTTAATAGCACTGTAGACATAGCTGAGTTGATTGTGATGCAGCTTTTTAAGTTTTGTAAACTCTTCTTAGGCCAGAAGGAGAACTTGATCTTTTGAAAAGAAAATGAGATTTGACTGCCTTTATGCATCTTTTCGCACAAGCAAGTTAAATGCTAAGTATTTCTAGAACAGTTTCAAGCTAGACATGTTTACTGCAAATGGTATTTTCTGTTGTGTCTTCTTAGTATCACAGTGTGTCTTCTGCATTGTTTGATAACAGTTTATGATACTAATACTTCACTCCTAGTGAATACTGGATGTAACTCTTGCAGACGTTGGATTTTTGTAATGTAAATATAGACCCTGTCCATCAGACTTGTTCACGTTCAAACAAAATTGTGAGCATGTCTGCCACATGAGAAGAAATGTGTGAAGATCACTCAGTGGGTATCTCGTCTGTGCTAATCAGATCTTTGTTTGCTGTCTTAGTACTTCTCTCTTACTGAATTATTCTTCTTTGTAAGACAGAAATATTACAAACGTTTATCTAAATACAAAGTGAGGATTTTTTCCCATGCAAGCTGTGCTTCTCCTGTTTTATCCCAGTATTTTATACTGCTGTATGCACAACCACTGTGATAGGATTTACTGTCTTGCACAACCACAAATGACTACTGATCATTTGATTGATTGCACGTTGCTCTTAGTAGAGAATGAACTATTACCTTACAAAGATCCTCATGCATACAATTGTATGCACCATAGTCAGCATATATCCATTTCTCTGTAGTTGTATTTCTTTTTGACATGATAAAATTTCATCTGTAAGTCAACTTGGGGGGATCTGTGCTGGGTGTTGTTTTGGTACTGAAGACCTAAGGAGCTTTCATTGTTGATTACATTTTATTAGCTGGTGCATATATTTTTATAGTCAAGTGTCCTTTTACTTTGCCAAGACAGTAATTCTCATCCAGATTTTCTTATGCAGAGTTCTTCTGTAGGATAGACAAATACTTGGGGGAAAAAAAAAAGAAAAAAGGAAAACCTATCAAATTTTGCCTACTGATATTTTCCCATTTGAAAAGGTGACTTACTCAAGTTGGTGGAAGTGGAGAGAGTCTCTTAAGAGATTTCCATTGTTAAACAACTTGTGTAAAAGAATGGACTTGAAATTTCTATAGAAAACCTTTAAAATTCTTCTTTGAAAAAGAAATGTTGATTTGCCAGTGTTGCAGCTTCCTCTTTGTTGGTAGTTGAGGAAGACTGAAGTGGTCTATATTGTTCTCCTTATTTCTTCAGTGGAGGGAATCCTCTGATTTTATTTCTTTATTCTTTTAGCATATGCAGATGACTATCCAGGCTCTTCAAGATGAGCTTCGGATTCAACGGGACCTGAACCAACTGTTCCAGCAGGACAGCAGCTCTAGAACCAGTGAGCCCTTTGTGGCAGAGCTGACAGAGGAAAACTTTCAGCGGCTTCACACAGAGCACGAGCGCCAGGCCAAGGAACTCTTCCTCCTACGTAAAACCTTAGAAGAGATGGAACTGCGTATTGAGACACAGAAACAGACCTTAAATGCGCGTGATGAATCCATCAAAAAGCTGCTGGAGATGCTGCAGAGTAAAGGTCTGTCAGCAAAAGCCACTGAGGAAGATCACGAACGAACAAGACGGTTGGCTGAGGCAGAGATGCATGTACACCACTTGGAGAGCCTTCTTGAACAGAAGGAAAAAGAAAACAACATGCTGAGAGAGGTATGTGACCAAGCTTTGGGTTCAACTCTGATCTTAATGCCTAGTTCTCCATCTCCTCCCCATTCCGTATTTTCAAGGAAAGAGTTTTCCATCCTTCTACAAGCTGTATTTTACACTGCAGATTTAACAGAATTTGTCTCTCCCTTAAAATTTATTTGTTTTTCTTGCATGTGGTTTCTGGGGTGTTTTACCTTGTGTCCCACTTTCCCATCACCCCATTGTTATTTCCTGGAGATGAATTGTTACGTGGTCTGTAAAATGTATTCCTCCATTCTGTTTTGGCTTGGGAGAAAGTAGCTACCTGTATTTAGGAGAGAGCTGAGAGAAATCTTTGCAGGAGTAATGGATGATTGCTCTACGGTTTCCATGGAAACAGTCGTCTTGCTGAGAAGGGTATTTGATAAAACTATTAGCTGCCCTGGATGCACAGCCAAAAAAAAGATTACTTAAAGGGACACTGCTACAAACATTTCAAACCTTTTCCCCACCTCCTGAAAACAGAAAAGACATTGTATCTGTTTCATAGCGTAACAGTATGGTGGCAGGCATTCTACACAACTATCCAAAATTAATTACAACAAATTTTGGGCTACAGATAATATGAGAACCTTGGAAAAATAAGGGAAAATAAGTGAGTTGGGTTGTAGCCAGTGTCATTAAATTCCTTGACATTAAGTGCATTTTCCAGTTCTAACCAACCAGCCTTCTAAAGTATTCCAACATCTACTTCTAAATAAGTAGTAGTTCAGTATGTGTTCTGTATGTGTTCACTGGCAGTAAGATTTTCTGTAGTGGTTATTTAATATCCATCTCCACATTGAATGCATGAATTGATAACTATATGTGTATGTGTAACATTTGTGTGAATCTTATGGTTTGTTTTATGCATTGTATGTCTATCATGTGATTCAGCATGTTTTTGAAGCTGGATATACTAAAACAGTAAACCCCCTCTCTCTCTCAAAAAAAAAAAAAAAAAGGAAAAATCTTGTTAATAGATTTTTGAAAGATTTACGCAAATAAATACCTCCTCGCACTTCTTACTTATGTTTTCCATTGCCCAATCCATTGTACTTGTGCTCTTGTAAGCATTTATATAAGAAAGCAAGAACCCACTGCATTTCTGAGCCAGATTTAGGCCAGATTTATTTTTTTTTAGAGCAGTAATCTCTTGAGTGTCTGAAGTGAACATAATATGATTCCAGAGTTTCTACACTACAATTTTTCCTTTATTTAGCGACCAATGATAATTCTGTTCCAATTCTTGTATCTATTTCAGGAAGAGCCCCAAATGGCTTCCATTTGTTTCTGTTTTAAGTCCAGCAACTTAAATGAGAAGCTGGCAGGAACTGTGTAATTTTTTAGGAATGCAGTTTCTTTTGTTTCTGTGTAATGATGAGTAGGTGTTGAGAGAGGAGAATTCTTGCTTCATGCTCAAATGTCTGGAAATTATCAATCATTTAAATCTTAGCATTTACACTAAAAGATTTCCCAAAAAAGGTATAGATGACTATTGATTTTGAAAGTGTAAATGCTGGTTATCTAATGCATTTTAAAACAAATTGCTAATTGCTGCCAACCTCCTTCTAATGCACCAAGAAGGATAATGTGGGTATGCTGTAAATAGTAGCACAAGCTGTTGATACAGTGTAGAATTCAGCCTTGAAGATGAGCACACCAGTAGCCTCGGAAACATGGTGTCATGTGAGAGATGCCAAACTATCTGCGTGACATTGACCATACTGACTGAAAACTCAAGCTTGTTAGTAAGAATCTCATGCACTGGGGTCCAGAAGGCTGGAGAAAGTTAGGGGACATTGCAAAACTGTAGCTGACTGCAGCTGAACCAAGGTTACTCAGGCTAGTAGAATCTGGCAAGCAAACATAAAGAGTTCTTGGGCATGAAGTTGTTCTGCTGTACAGGATTTGGTTCAGAGTTGCTGTCATATAATCAACAGAATCCTTAGAATTGGAAGGGACCCTTAAAGGTCGTCCCCAAAGTTCCAACTCCCCTGCAGTGAACAGGGACATCCACAATTTGATCAGGTTGCTCAGACCCTGATCCAGCCTCACCTTGGATGACTTCAGGGACAGAGCTTCTACCATATGTCTGGACAACCTATTCCAGTGCCCTACCACCCTCCCTGTAAAATACTTCTTCCTTATATCCAACCTAAATCTATGCTTTTTCTGTTTGAAACCATTTCCCTTTGTCCTATCATTGCAGACCTTGCTAAAGAGTCTGTCCCCTTCTTTCTTGTAGCTCCCCTTTAGATACTGGCTGCTATCAGGTTACCTCGCAGCCTTCTCTTCTCCAGGCTGAACAGCCCTGGCTCTCTCAGCCTCTTCTCATAGGGAAGGTGTTCCATCCCTGAACGTGCTGTAACAGGTCCAAGTCTTTCCTGTACTGAGGACTCCACATCTGGGTGCAGTACTCCAGGTGAGGCCTCAGCAGTGCAGAGTAGAGGGGCAGGATCACCTCCCTTGTCCCCCTGGCCACGCTTGCTTTTGATGTAGCCCATGGCTACCCCAAATACTACACAATTTTTTGAGCTGCCTTGAAGAAAACTGTCTACCTCATTGTTTGTCCTATAGCTGGTATTACCCAGTATCTGGAGACATCCTAAACTCCTCTTTAATGCTATTGAAGGGAACAGTAATATTGCAAATGGATTTGCATGAGCTGTGAGGTTACTTCGTATTCTAACTCATCAGAAATGCTGAAACTTCCGTAGCAGTTTTGACCATATTAGGCAAAGTGTGTCCTGAGATGTCAGAATCCACGCTTACTATTTCTAAGTGTATTACATTTTTGTTAAAGATATTTGCTAGGAATAGTAATAGAAGTCTACATTCTGAAGGAAAAGACATTCCTTTATTTTTCAGCTTTGAAGCTTACTTATGCAGAAGGTGATGTTGAGACTGAAGGACATCAGATGGTGTCTCAGATGGTGCAGGCGCAGTGGCCAGCAGTCTGACCTTAAAAAGTAATCATAAATCTTAACACAGCCACAGGTCTGAGCTCTCTACGTTTATAACTACAGAAAAGCTGACTAAGGATCCCTTTCCTTCACTGCTCTGTTTCAACACAGGCACCCAGAAAAGGGTAAGAGCAGGGCAAATGTGATACTTCTCTATAATATTGGCCTATGTTCCAAAGTATTTACAACTCAGGAACTTCCTGATCTTGTGATTTGTCAATTTGTTAATTTCTGTGGATTTACCATGCAAGTACTTAGTGTCTTGTCCTGCCCATGTAAACTTTTGCACTTGTGGCATCATTTTGTTAGTGGTTCTGCAGTCTTGTTGTCTGCAACAGGAATAACATACCTCTTTTCTTTTGGGTTTGAACCTGTCTCCCAGTATCTCCTTTGATGACCTTTTATTCTTGCATTGGAAGACAGAGTGAACAGGTATCACTACTGGGACTACTGTGCCAGCTGTGATTTTAGATTTCTGTCATATCCTTTCCACGTTCTCTCCTTTTGTAGGATGAAAAGTCATTTGCTTAGATGTGCTTCATATAGAAGATATTGCATATCTTTGATAATAACCCGGAGCTCTGTCTCAGTTTATTATTCAGGTTATGAAATGGATTCTTCTATAGTGTGATTGTTGTATCAGTTTGACCCTGTTGGTCTTTCCCCAAATGTTTTCTTGAATTATGGGCCACTCAAATAATCTTTCCATACTACTTCATAGGAAAGATCCAGTATCCAGCATACATGGGGTGTGTTTGGCAATGCGCCGATACAGAGGAAAATCTCTCATGAACACAAAAAATGGAAAATTAAATGTTTTATTGAACATCTGGGCACAGATGTGGATCTGCATGCAGTGACTTCAGGAGATGAAAGTGTGATTGCATCACATTCTACATTCCTCCACTGCAGAAAACAAGCTTAAGCTTCATAGTGTATGAAAAGAAGCATGCTATTTTGAATACCCCTTCTTAAGTCTTACTGAAAATTATATTACTGTTGGTATTCTAGACCAAACTTTCAGAAACAAGATTATTATCATACCAGCAAGAAATACTTGGTGAAATCCAGCAGCTAGACTTACAACTTCCAGAATAACTCCTGAGTGACATTAACTGCCTTTTCATTGTTCCAAATTCACCTGCTGCAGAATTATCAGTGGTGGCAGTGACAGCGCATAGCTCTAAAGATAACAAGGCTTGCTGTGCTCTTTTTGACATCTTCCCCACTCCTTCCAAAATGCTAGATGAACTGGGTGGAAATATATGTTTCTTCACTATACACAAGATACACAAACCATCAGCATAGCTGTGATTGTATCCAAACCTGGTGTTATAGAGTACTGTGGTCAAGATACTTCATAAGGACAGTCCAACATTATTACACCAACTTGACTGAGTCTTTCTTTTTTAAATTCTTCATGTCCATCTTAAGAATATATGCATCTGAACAAGGACCCGAGATTATGCGCTAATAGTGTCACAATCAATAGAGAGGTAACTTCTTGAGAGTTTTTGGAGAGGAAAAAAAATAGGCCAAATTTCCCATCTGCCTAGAAGGAAGGATAAAAACAGAACCATCTGTATTTGTTCTACCCAGGGGGAACAAAAATAAGCTGCTCAGTGTATATTATTGTCAGATACAGTAAACTTCAGCAATGATGTCCCATTTTCTTACTTCTGCACTAGGGGTATCAGCACAGATCTTACAACAGTGGTTAATCTGATCACTGTTTGTCTCTGGATTGTTACTGGGCATGTATACACTAAAAACCAAATATATCTTTGTGATGGCATATACTAACTGGAATCTCCAGTATATACTGACACATCGCTGTATTCCTTATGCCCAGGTAGGGATATCTTTGGGTGATGTCTCCACTCCCGAGAACTGAGGAGGATGTATGAAAGGAAGTTCCCAAATGTACTCTTCTAATTGACTGGTGTGCTTATTGGTATCTACCTGTTACTCCTTAGAAACCTTTAATCCTATGTAACCTGCATTTATATAACATGCATTCAAAGTCCTGATAACACACTGCTTTGACCTTTGGCTTTTCCTGAAAAGATGCAGGAGGCATGCCCTACAAATGACTATGGTCAGATTGATTTGCTGTCCAAGAGACCCCTTGAAGTTAAATGGTGATCAAAGTGGTATTCTCTTGCGGGAAGGGAGTGATTGGCTCAAATTTGGTCACGCGGACGTTGGAGGTGAGGTGGGGTGGTGTTCACTGAGCTGCTAGTGTATGGATGAGAGTGGCAACTTACTTCATCATACAGAAGGAAGCAGCTTTTTAGCTTGACAGACAAAAATTAGAAAATGTGGGAAAGAAACCTGAACCGCTATTCCAGGCCAGGTCTTTTAATACAACCAAGTGCAGAACTGAATTAAGGAGTTAGGAATATAGTGCTTAACAGATAAAGGGTGATTTTGTATGTAAAGCAATCACTGAAATGGATTGTTCATAGGGGCACTCATTTCAAATGAGCTTAAGGAAAGAGGTATGGCAGAAAAAGCTATTATTTGTTTTCATCTACACTGTGTGTTGCAATGGCAAGCAAACAAAGTCCTGTTTATGAAGTGTATGACTGTAATCTAGCATGGCTTTGTTGCAAGGACTGATCCTTATTTGTGACTATTTTGAAGCAAACAGTACTTACTTTATTATAGGAACTAACGTGAAATTTCTGTGAGAACCCATTCTGGCATCTCCACTCCTCCAGAAAGCTGAGGCACAAGGCTATAGTATAAATGTAGTTGACTTAGCTTTAAATTATCTAATTTGATACTGAGACAGCAAAATGGGAGCAGCATGGAGCTTTGTGAGAAGGGTAAGCTGTGCTGTCTAAACGTGCCATTGAAGTGCTGTTGAAGAGTGATGTTACCATTTTATAATGCTCCATGAAAAGAAAGGTTGTTTGCCTTATCTGAGCAGATTTTAATTAACTGTGACAAGTTTTGCACAGAAGTTCTTTTTCCATGCATGTGTTAAAATTCTTACCCTTTTCTGCTCCAGGCTCAGAGAAGGATTTAGAAATTTTAATTAGAGCAATTAGAGTTATCTCAAAGAACGCTTTTGTCCTGTTCCAAGATTTTACAACATAAATAAGTCTCACTTTTCTAGAGTGGTTTTTTCAGTAGTATATAGTGTGGTTCAGTAACTGGAACTCTCGTACCATTGTAGTATGGGTCATCTTTCTAATGAGTTAAGTAAAATTTCTGCTTTGTTCAGCTGCTGCATCATTCTTTTAGCCTTTTAGAAGAGGTTAGCAGGGAGAAATAATTAAAAGCAAAGTAATTTGAATAGTTTAGGTTGATTAGAATAACTTGATTTCTCTAGAAATAGCTTTCTAATATGTTTCGATTTTTTTAGAACAAAAATGGAGAATTTGGGCTATTGTAACTTGAGAGCAAAATGTAGAAAGGAGAAATTATACTTCGGGTTTTTTTTATAATACTCTTTTAATAATACTCTTATTGTTTGGAAAGTCTTATGTGACCTTTATAAAAGAATGACAGTTTAAAAAGTTTAAGGTTGTTAAACTTTTTAAAGTAAGTTTCATCCTTCCTCAGTGCAGAGGTTGATTGCATGATAGTTCTTCTCAGAACTGATTTTCAGCAAAAAAAAAAATTGGGATGAAAAATTCCATATTTGTTTTACATCTTTGCAGGCTACAGAGAAATTATAAATGCCTTCTGATTTTCATACAGCAAATTTTATGGAGTTTAGTTAATTATTTAATTATGGGTAGGATTTAAGGGAATAGAAAAAAGTAGAACTACAGTCATCTATGAAAGTGATTTTCTCTCTATATAATAGTTACGATCTCATCAATGTGAAATAATCCAGAAAAATCCAGCTTTGAAATTTGGAATTTGGAAATCTCCCCTTAAAAGTGAGATTTTTAAAACCATCCAAACCAATTACAATGATGGAAACCTGACTAGATTAATAAGTTTAAAATAATTAAGGTTTAATGTCTTTTGATGTTCTGTTCTATTAGAAGTTTTTGCTAGTCAATATGTCTTACATGAATTTATTTACCAATTACATCTTCAGGTACACTTTCTCTGGAAGAGTTAATGCTGTCCTGTACCTTTCTTCAGTAGAGGTGATATTTGTGGAACCTTGTTTCTGAAAACTTGAAACTTTCTATCATCAGAAAGTATAAAAGTAAAATCTTAAAAATACTGTTAACAATTTGGAAGCTAATTTAAGAAGCGAGTAGAAAATATGTTTGTTGCTCCTTAAATGAAAGGAATAAAAAGGAGGAATTAAGAATTCTTAGCATTAAAGTAAATAAGATTCTAAATGAATAGGATTTTAATATTTAATCAACTGTCCCTTAGTTTTTGGAATTCATGCTTTTGTTAGATTTCAACACGATGACTTACTACTTAGAACTAATAGGTTAGTTTGAATTGGTCTCTCTCATTTTTAATCTAATGCTGGAGTTTTATGGGATTTTGCTTTTAATTCCTGCTGATCTGATCATAAGGATGAACTGGGTTGTGTGGTTTAGCTTTCCGTTCATGTGATGCCTCTGTAAAGAAATCTTGTGTGTATTTGAGTCCTTGGTTGGATTTTGAAATAGCTGGTTGAATTGTCATGGAGTTGCAAAACATGGAGATGAACAGCTAGGAGTAACTGAGCGTCAAAGCAACTGGCATCGTCTGTTATTCATTTGTGTGAAATTTCCAGCACATCTTATAAATTTATTCTCATTATTAATTTATTTCTTAGGGAATTACATTGATTACATTCACAATTACAGTAAGTGAGACAAATAGAAAACGGAGAAGCAATTTATGCAGGAGCTACCATGATTATTGGTTCTAAATTTCTATAACTGCTTTTTTTTTTTTTTAGTAAGAGATCTCAGACAGTAATCAGATGTATTATAGTTGATTCTTATTACACATTCTGGTTTTTGTTTTTTTTTTTTTTCAGTTCAATTTTCTGGGTTTCTGAGGTAAAGGTTAATGCTTTGAGTTTTTGAAAAGTACTCATCAAAACCCTGAAAGTAAACAATTTTGATACTTCCAGTTACTGTCTGGTCCCAATTAGTAGAAATATTTATATTCTACAGAATTACAGAGTCAAGCAGGTTGAAAGAGTTCTTGAGAGATCACTTCATGCAACCGCCTACTCAATTTTGGCCTCTCTACTGATGGGGTTTTCACAGCCTCTCTGGGCTTCTCTTCCAGTGTGTGTTTGCTCTTCTAATATATTTTTTTCCATGTTATAAATCAGTATTTATTCTGCTGCATCTCTTGCTGTTGGCTCTCATATTTCTGCTGCACACTTCTGTAAAGAGTTTGTCTTCATCTTCTCTGCAGTGTCCGATTAGATAGCTTTAGACAGCACTAAAATTCCCCCCAAGCCTTTTCTTTGCATCTGAGCAAACCCAGTGCTCTCATCCTATCCTCTGACATTGTATGTTCTAGACACTGTCCATCTTGGTGACTGTTGGACTCTTCTCAGCTTTTCAGTGCCTTCCTTGCACTGAGGAGACCAGAATTGGGTACAGTACTCCAGGAGTGGTCTCACAAGAGCCAGGTAGTGAAATAACTCCTTCCCTTGTCCTGGTATGTATATTCTTGTTAATACAGCCCAGAGTGCAATTGCTGTCAGTAAGGACATCCTGTTGGCAACCGATTATTATCTTCTCCAAATGTCACATAATCTGCAAACCTTCTGAAAGAGCAATCTATCTCATAACCTGGATTGTTAATGGAGGCACTGGGCAATATCAGCCACAGTATTGGCCTCTGTGGGTTACTGGGAGTAAGGAGCTACCCATTGGACTTTATATTGCTGATCACTACACTCTGAGTCTGGCACTCCAACCATTTTTCCATCTACCTTATAAACCCCGTATCCAATCTGTTACTGATTTGGATACAAAAAAGTTTGAGGTCTATGTCAAAGACTTCAGTAAAGTCAAGATATACAACATCTACCATTCACATTTGCCCCCACAGCCATTCATCTCATTTTGGAGGAAAATTGAGTTAGTCAGGTACAATTTGCCTTCCTACAGAATTATAGATCCATTTGTAACATTAAGTAACTTCTTAGTTTAACAATTCTTCTTAATGCTAATACTCCACTATGTTCATGAAAATTTTCTTTGTTTTATAACATTTGCATTTAGTTGTAATTAATAGGAACTAGGTTGCTAAATTATTTCAAAGACTTAGAAATGAAAGGTTGACAGAGAAGCTGTCTGGAAACAAAGCTTTAAGTACAGAAGGTATAATGTTCTCAGAGTTAAGCCTGGACTACATGTTGAAGGATAAAAACAAGTAACTTGTCCACTGAATAATGCAAAGATCATGCAGAGAAAATAGTATTAGATTAACACAAGAATAATATATTAATATTCGAATCATATTAGATTAATATTAAAGTCATGAAGAGTCTAGTTAAGATTGAGAAGTTTCCTGAATTATCAGCTAAGATTTTAACTGCAATCATATTGTTTGTCATTTTTTTAAGAAGTAATTCATGTCTGAAGGAAAGTTTACATCAAAAATTTTTCTGCTTCATTCTCCATATGATGCATGCTGTCTGATTAAGTAGTTTCTGCAGGAAATAGAAGACGTTCTCTTCTGCATTTGGAATGTGGTTATCTTGTGGTGCTACTGAAAGATGCCTTTTTAAGGATAAAGCCTACTCTTAAAAATCACTTCAAGAGCACCTTTGTGTTTCTTCCAAATCCCTTGCAAAATTGGAGGTTGAACTAACTGAGGGAGTGGCTATGAACAATACGGTCAGATAATTAAGGAAGAAAAGATTGTGATTAAACTCCTCACTTCCTTATTATACATATATACATATGTATGTGTATACTAATAGTTTTTAGATATGGTGCTGATACTACTCAGTATTGAGGACTTCCTCATTTTAGATCCACAACATCTGATTTCCAATTATTTTGGCACTTTTTGATCAGAAAAAAATAAAAAGCAAAAGATAATTTGTCATTTTTTAATATTTTAAGGTGCACTGAAATTACTTAATCACAGATATTCTTTATATACTTAATGTTCTTAGTACATTTGATCTGCAGCTGTGTGTTATTTTGCTGGATAGAAGATTATGGTATTGTTTCTCACAGAGATAGAGTGCTACATTGCAGACCTATTTGGCAAATGCAAGGTAAAAAGGTGCAAACCATTAATTTCTATCTTGTTTGAAGTAGATTTTTTTAAAGGAAAATAACTATTCTTCATTAAAGATTCATAATGGTGAAGTACCAAACTCAGGTCTGGTTAAGATAGCCACACTGTTTCAATCCTCTTACTATACTAGCCTTCAATTTTTAGTCATTGAATTTTGTATTTTGGCCAGAATTATCTATTTTGAATTTCTGTTGCCTATGTAAGTATTTTAAAGTTTGTGATATCAATTTGCACCATAATTAGTTTTGATTTTATTTTTTTCTGAAGACAGATTATGTTCCTGCAGTCACTCTTTGAACTGTCTTCATCAGAACAACATCCTCCTTAAGCTGTAGTCATGCAGAGTTGACACACACCTGCAGAGGTAGCACTAGTGCCAAAAGGGTAGTAAGATATCACTCCAAATAAATCTTATATTGTTTATATAAAATAATTTACTCCATTATCTTGTAATAATGTGATATTAAATGCAAAACTTGGAACAAATTTGAAAATATAACATTCTTCAATTTTTTTGTCAACATAATCATAATAAATAGTGGCTAGATGTTCCCACTAGCTAATTGAAGAAGAAATGTGGTGTATATTTTTAACTATAACAATAAGTAGCAGTGAGAAGCATGCATATGGCAGGTGGCATGGAAACAAGTAGCTTATTTTTCATTTTCTTTTTCTGTGTTGTTTGTTTTTTCATAAATCCTTGGACATGTAAAATATTAAAAACATACAACAATAAAAAAAAATCCCTTGTTATAATTTAAATTTGATTTGAAGGTATAGAAAATGATGAAGTATGTCAATCTGCTATGGAGCTTCATCAGTTACATGTGAAAGTACTTTCTGTGTGGAAGCAGAAGAAAAATATTATTTAATTACTTATCAGAACAGATAACTCACAAGAAGTGATGGACTGGTTGGAAGGATTGTATCTTTCTGATTACGATATCCAGATGTTGCCCTGTGCTTGAATTACTGTGCAGTCATGTTATGAAGAGTAAAGCACTAATTTTCAACTATTTACATGGTGTGTGTCCATAATAGAACCTAAATATGTTAGTGATATATTAATATTGCTGTGTTCTGTCACAGAGCTAAGTACAAAATCTACATTTCACGATCAAGAAGCTTCTGCACGATGTACCTCCAGCAGCCATGCTTAAATTTGTGTTCTAGGGAGGTTTGGTGTGACTGTGGCCCTGTTTTCAGACCTTTCAGAATCATAGACATGCTTCCAAAATCAAGTCCTTACTGTGCAGTTGAGAGGTGGGTGGTATTGTTTTTCAGCAGGTTATAATTCACCCAAATCACAGTGGAATTATTAAAGATGATAGAAGTAGGACATTTGCTTTGTTGAAGTGCAAAGGATTGCTTCAGACAGTGGAGATGCAGGCTTTTCTAAAGAAAAGGCTTAGAAGAAGAATTTTCTATTTGGGAAAACACTGTGCATTGTAAAAAGGAGACACTCGTGTCAGTGTGCCTTTAGAAACATGTTGTTCAAGTACTGGTTCTTACACCTATTGCATTTTGATAGTAGTTACTTGTTTATTCACAGGTACCTCTGCATAACTGGAAACCATTTAGTAAATCAACACGCTACTAGAATAAGAGTAGTATATTGTTCAAAACAGATTTTTCATGTATTATTTTTGTTACCATTTTATTTCTCATTTTCCCCCATTTCTAGAAGTCCCCAGGAATTTGTATTTCTTTTCTGTTATCAGCTTTTTTCATTTTCTTCTACAGTAGCACTATTTGGATAGTTGTTCAACTGATGTTACAAGGGCACATTTTCACTGTGAATTTAGTGAAAGTTCATGCAATTCAGAATAGAATACTTTTTTTTCAAGCTCAAAAGGGTGAGGAATCGTCTTCACAGTTATTCTCTTTCGCCCGTGTATTTATTTTAAGCTTGGGAAACCCAAGTAAAAGCAACTTTTTAATCCTGATATGTGGCTTTTGTGTGCTGGAAACTTATTGTAGCTTATTCTTATACAGGTGATGTGTGATATGATGATCTTTGATTGAAAGCGATAAGATATAACTCCAAGTTTCACATGGGGTACATGTATGGTAGACATAGTTGAAATGCTGTTTGTAAAGCAAACTCAAGCACATAAGGAGCTGCTTTTTTAGTGCTACATAGTAGCATACCCAAATGAATCTCATGACATACTTGAATAGCGAGTAGTGGAAAGAGACTGGAAAAGTACTTTCATTGATGTTTCTAAATGAAATACTGAGCGTGGACACAATGACGTGAGGATATTGGTCCAGCTTTGTAACAATGAAATACTGTGTCTTGACAGCTTATTATTATTAGTGAGAGTGGGCATAGGAAATAGGGTAAAAATGGTTCTGTTTTCTGGGAGGGCTTCTGTTTGCTTCTAGAAATCTTACAACTTTGTTAAGGTGATCTCTGCAATATTTTGAAGGCCTTGTTACCAACCCCCTGTAAAGAGCATCTCAGTGTAGTGTGCTCCCCCAGGCCCTCCCCAGGGTTTAGCATCAACATCTTTAATGTAGGGATGTGACCACCTCACTTGATTTACAACCTGCTGAAGAGGTAGAAGCTGTTTCTGTTTGCAGGCAAGAAGCAGCATGCTCCTGACCCTCTACCAGAAGGCAGCTGTGAAAGAGTGTTAGAGACAATTGTCTGCAATGCTGACAATGAGAAATTGCAGTGGTTCAGTTGTCATAGCAGAGAAGAATGCACGCTGTCCTTTCTTTGGGCACCTATGTTGCAGGAAGATTGGACAGATCTTGAGGTCATGTGCTGAAGTAGGAGTCTAGCCAGGCTGATTATATTTTCATATATCTGTTATGTGAATTCAAGGTACACATCAGTAGAAGATTAATAATTGCTCCACTCTGCTCTGTATGGTGACAGTGATACCTGACCACAGGCTCTCGGTTATCTGTTTAGTATGGGAGAAATATATGCATTTGTTTGTTTCTGGTTTATTTATCCAAGATCCTTTTATCAGATAGTATCTGAACTGCAAGCGGACTTCTAAAAACATTTTCTCAATAAGTCCATAAATACAGTATTTAAAGACAAACTTGCTGCTGGATTTTGTTGTTATTACCATTCATGAGCTTAAACTTCAGCAAGTCTCCTTGTGCCAGTCTGATGGAAAATTCTTCCTGTGGCTCTTGTCACATGACTATGCGTTTCTACCTGGCTCATTTCAGTAATGTAAGAATGTTTACTTTTTAATGTAGTTAAATACTTTTTCAGTATTTTGAAACCACTATACTACTCTACCTTTCTCATTCAAATAATTTACTACCATAAATGATGTTCTGTCTTCCTTTTCTATCACTCTTGAAAGCACAAATTTGTGAATGGCTTTTTGGATTTGTCTTCCAGGGGTTTTATGGGAGTGTGTGGCTAACCTATGTGCATGTAAACAAATAGTTACATTATCTGATATCACAGTTATGCTATAGTCACCAAAGTACTCTTAAGTCATATAATACACTCTAAATGTATTCATGTGCCTATGTTTAATATTAGCGTTGTTCTAAGGATAATATTTTTGACAAAAATAATGAAGTAGTATTTATTGTTTCTTCTGTATTTGCACTTGGTTGGTTTGTAATATGTACCTACTTTATATGGGAGAACAAGCTGCTTTAGCTATCTACCATTTTCCATTTTATTCCATTCAGAGCTCTTTGAAACATGATAGTTCAGTGAATTTACATCAATGGAAATACCGTATAGACATTTCTAACCTCCTGTTTGCACACTCCGATCTTCTAGAATATCCTGATATTCAATTTTGTGCTTTAAGCTACATTCTAGCTCCAGTGGAGAAAGGTTTTCATCATACGTCATTAAATGTTGCTGCTACGGGGTAAAAAGTTTTAAAAAGTTACCAACACAGCTGCACTTCATAGCTTTTTGAAACAGAAACCACAACGTTATTGTTTTCAGTATGCATCTAGTTAAATAATTGACATGCATGCCTTCCATGTGAATATACTAACAGTTTAGATTAATCAATGGGAACAGTTTAGATTATCAGGCAAATGATAGATTTCTTTTAGTACATTCAACTACCTTTTCAACAGTTTATTTTGAGGAAGTAGATGGTCAAATAAGCAGTTTCTCTTGTGTCTTTTCCACTGAGATGGTGATTCTGTTGAATGAGCTTTTGTATATCCTTTTTTTTTTTTTCATGTAAGAGATCATAAAACAAAATATATGAACTGGTGAGATCAGAAAGTAGCTAAATTATGCCATATATTAGATAGAGAAGGTTGTAGTAATTTTGTTAGTATATGATAAATGGGACAAAATGCCTTTAGGCTAACTTTTGCTTTTGTTTTCTTCTCACATAGGAAATACATCGACGGTTTGAAAATGCTCCTGACTCAGCCAAGACAAAGGCTCTGCAAACTGTTATCGAGATGAAGGTAAACAATTAGATGTAACCAGCAGGAGAGAATATTTTTTGTAAAATGGGTTCTCATAGGAAAACAGACTCCTTCAAATGCCATATGCTTCTGTCAATCTTCTAATTAAAAAAAAAACAAACAAACATATATACATATGTTTTGTATATATATTATATATATAATTTTATCGTCATTATTGTGTATCTTGCACAGATCAGTGAAAACCCACTACTTGATGACACAATAGCAACCTGTTTGTTGTCTGCTTATGGCAGCATATACAGATTCCTTTCAGTTAGCCAGGAGTCCACTGTATTACAAGAATGAGATGATGGATTGGTTGGCCTTTATGATGATGTGGATTGCTTGCTTTTTAAAGTATAAACCTTTGAAATACCATTTTTTTGCTTTTTGTCCATCAACTATGTTAGCAATTTGCAACGTCAAAATCTGCTTAAAGAATGGGTTTGTGTAACTGGAGAGGTACCTGTATGCTGTCTTCAACCTAAGTTTTCTAGATGAATTCGTGATTGAGTTCTTCAGCCATTAACTCAGGTATCTAATGAAGCAGTGGCAATTCGCCAAGAGCTCAACCACAAGTGGACTGTGTAATTGTATTTCTTATTGGATAAAGTACATCAAACAGGCAAGGTCTGGGCAAATACAGTTAAAAATTAGAAACTATCTTTGCAAATTCTTCACTTCCATTACCACACCCTCATTTTCCCCTTCCTTCTTTATCTGTCCTTTTTTCTTTTGTTTTCTATCCTTTTTTCCCTTCCAACTCATTCCATTCAATTTCAGTATTTCCTGTAGTCATTTCCTGTCTTTTTACTCTGGAGCATTTCTTCTACTGTCTTTCTTTTATTATTCTTTTTTATGGTCCATAGCAATGAAAACTAATTGACCATCTGGTAACAATGATCAGTCATATGATCTAAAAGGGAACACAGGTATTTCTTGGAAATGATGTGAGGGCTGAAATTGAATACTGTTGTAAATTACAACATAGCTCTTGACATTACTGCAGTTTTTTTTGGTTGCAAAAGTCTACTGTAACGATGTTAACTTAAGCATCAAAAAATAAGAAGAAAATCAAACTACATTTTTTTTAATACTCTGTTAGATCAATCTTATCTCATGGATAAAAACCCATATATGAAGGTCTTTCGTGCTTTTGTCCGCATGTATTTTGATTATCAGACCAAAAAACATGATGAAGAAGAAAAAAACATGGAGGATAGTTTCAAATTCTATTTGTGTGAGGAAAAAAAACAAAATATTTTGGAAAAACAGGGTAAAAAATAGAAAAAATAAAATAAGAGAGGAGGGAAAAAAAAAAGCAAAGTTGGCATTTCATAAATGCACATGCATGTAAAAATCACATGTGGAGCTCTGTGTGCTGAATTAATCTATTTCTGCAGTTCTAATGTATAACACTTCTAAGGAAATAGTAATTAAATTAGGCTGAAAATCTCTGTTCATTCTTCAAGACCGAGGTAGGTAAACTTTCTCACTGTTCCACATGTATATATTTTAGCAAAGGAAATTTTTTATATTTTGTGTGTATGATCCATAACTCTTCAAGAATCTCTGCTACTTTATCACTCAAAATTAGATTGTTACATCTCTTCCTTGCTTAAGATGCATTCTTTGTTCCCCATTTATGACCTCACTCAAATTACTAGTAGCATGAGCTATTTTTTTCCTGCCATACTTACAGTCATGTTTTGCTGCTCATTCAGTTAGAATTAACTTTCTCTGTTTTATGCTGGACTTAGCATTACAAGGCAACCATTTTCATACTTCTTTATTTATTCTTTGTATACTGTGTCCCTGTCCTTAGTTGTGTTTCCTTCCAGTACTAAACTCTTGCTTTCCTTGAAAGGTATAAAAAAAATATATATTGAAAAATGAGTCTTTGAGCACACAGCCAGAGGCTATGCAAAGAGATATAGACTGATTTATGTAAGAACTTTAGAAAATGTCAAGAGCAGATACATGTCCAACAGATTATTTCATTTTTTACTCTTATGGTATACTACCAAATCATCTAACTGTGTATCACTGTCTGTCTCTTGTAATCCTTTTCAGGATTCAAAAATTTCTTCCATGGAGCGTGGCCTCCGGGATTTGGAAGAGGAGATTCAGATGTTGAAGTCAAATGGAGCTCTGAGCACAGAGGAGCGTGAAGAAGAAATGAAGCAAATGGAGGTGTATCGTAGTCATTCCAAATTCATGAAAAATAAGGTACTGAGAAAACAGTGACAGTAGTAAGATAAAATGAGATAAATATTCATACTCAGTTAAATAAAGTACGTAGAATCTTGGTTCCCATTCTAGCGCTGGCGAATAGAGTTTATTTGTATATTGCTCTGGAGTCACTAAAGCAACTTTAAAATATTAAAAAGGATTTAAAATTCAAATTTGAATGTAGTGCTTCAGTAAAGTCAGTGGCCCAAATTCTACTTTTACTGCCATATTTGTAACTTTCTTTTATTTCAGAAGTATTTTGTGTTCATCTGTAGAACATTGATAATCCATTATAGTTGTAGGTTTTGTCTGCTATATTTTAAAACGTAGTCTATTGAAAAAAAGGTATGCTTCTTTTTGTCACCCCTTAAGTATATTATGCTTTATTATGCAAGGGCTAAGAACATCACCTGTCAGTGGAATTGCTTTCCATTACAGTCCCCTTCTGCTAGTGGAGTCAGAGTTCTACAGCAGTGGTCATGCCAACTTTAATTTATACGCTTGGAGTTATTTGTGTCTTAGGAGAAATATAGCAGTGGGATATGTTGGTCCTTAGGCATAAAAATGGACACAGACTACTGTATTGTCAGTGTACAGCTGAAACTGTAAAATAGACAGATATCAAGTGTTTCTTTGTTTCTCTCAAAGAAGTGTTTCTTAGTGAAGCCTAACATTTTCGAATGGGCCACCTTGTACAGTAAATGTAGGTATGTTGTCAGTAGTTCGACTTTTCTAAGTTACCTTGTGCATACTTCTTAAAAGCAGTGCACAAATCTCTGAAGCAAGAAGTTGAAAATTTCTCTGTGTCATGAACAATTCTAACCTATTGGATTTGTCCTGCTTGAAGTTATTTGTCTTAAAAAAGAGTGCTGGAGGAAGTTTATTGGAAAAGTAGGATTTGACCTGAAGTAGAAACATATACTAAGTATGTGTTTCTTCCACTTCCTTCACTCTAGCTCACTGGTTTCTTTAAAATTAACCACATCTGTTCTTTTATACTTTGCTCTTTTATCCAACTGTGTTGCCTCTAGGAACTGAAGGATAGCTAGTTCCAAATTAGAAATGGAGAGACAATTTTCTTCTTTCTTTCCCTTTTTCCTTCTGTCCGTCCTTCCTTCCTTCCATCCTTCCTTCCATCCTTCTTCACTTGTTAGCAAACTCATATTTCTTCTCCTCTGCATCTACTCCTGTATATCTACTCAGCTGCATATCTAAAAGCTACTCAAATAATTTCTGGGTCTACTCTGTTTACTATGCCTGAACATTTCTTATAGAAAATCTTTTCCTTTTTGATAACTATTCACTCTTGAACCATACTATATATCTTGCTGTCCTGCTCTGTTTTGTGAATATACGAAATTAGTGTTTTTCTTTTTTATTCTTTCCAATATTCTATTGTATAGTCAACTGTGAGTGTATATTGACAGTTAACTTTTTTATCCTCCTATACAACAAAATCTCCCTTTACCTGTCCTAGTTTCATCATGGATTCTAGATTGAAATTGTTGGATGAAGTGCCCAAAATTTGATATATATTAACATAACCATAACTATTTATTTTTGTTTCATAATCAAATGTTTGTCTGGCAGCCTTTGTGAAATCACAGAGACATACAGCATTTGAGAAGATCTAATGAAGAATGGAAGAGAAAATGAGTGACTAATGTTGATCCTTCTGTTCAGTTCTTAGTCACTTATAGTTACTTGGTTGAAAGAGGCTAAGCAGAAGACGGTAAATGATAAATATTTAAAAGCATAACAATGTCGTGACAGGTAGAGCAACTGAAGGAAGAGCTAAGTGCCAAAGAGGTTCAAGGGGAGGACCTGAAAAAAAGAGTGGCTGGTCTCCAGGCCGAGGTCTCTGCCGTAAGATTTATCTTTTGTGTGCAGTGGCCATGCACTGGGGCTTTCTAGCTCTCTTGCTTTCGGGGTAGCTTTTCTTCTCTTACCTTCTTTACAACTTTATATAACCATAGAACTAACGAACAGCCTGCTCAGCCCTGTAGCTGCCTCTGTTTCACATGGTTCTGGTGTCCATAACATTACTATTCAATTGAACACTTATATTTCTATTCTCAGTTGTTTTTATTTTTAGTGGTATGATTCATTCTTAGCAGTAAGATATTCTCCTCTTTGAAGAAAATCTTCAAGAAGTATTCAGCACCGATTGTGGTGCCAGACTTTCAAAGAGACTTAGTTTCCCTAGAAGCATTAAAAAAAAAATCTTGATAACTTCTCAAAATCATGTGCTGAACCTTCTTAACATTCTTTCACAAGAAGACAGAAGTTGCATGCTGAACATGCATGCTGAAGAGATAAGCATCTCCTTTAAGATGGCCCACCCCACAGAGAAACTGTTATTTAAAAGAAGGAGCAAACTGCCTTGAGAAAGATATAATTCCTACTACCTAGTAATTAAGAAAGTTTGTGTCATCTAAAGTTTTAAGGAGATTTTTCTGATCAAATTAAAGAAAAAAATATCTGTAACTATCAGTAAACAGTTTTCATCAACCCAAGTTATTCTGCTGCACCTTGCAGTACGGCACTGCTGATTGTATTGGTCAGTAGCCGATGGCAGAAGAAGCCCTGCTACCATCTATACTTTTGTATCTTGTTGAAATGAATGGTGAAATCATTCTGTGGGCATATTTGCTTTTAGTAAAAAGTATGAAAAAAACATCCTATTATGTCTGAATTAAGTGAAAGATAAGCTACCTAACAGTTCTCTAAACTAATTCTCCTTATTTCTTCTACCTCCTTCCTGCTTCCATATGCCATTTCACAATGGAACACACTATAGTCCTTGATGAAATCTTTTGATGCCATTTTATTACTCTTTGGTAAAGAATGTAGCCCATTACTAATGCAGCATCGGCAAGATAAAAGCACATTTACCCAACACTTCTAATTATTCTGAATGAAATTACATTTTATTTATAGTTTATGTCTGTTTAATTTTGTTCTTGACACATTCCCCAAAATTGAAAGTGACTTGGACAGTTTTTTTAGTTTGTGACATTTAAAGCATTGAACAGTAACACTTTTGGGATTAGTGTAGTGTGGTTTTTTTTAGTGTTACAAAGTTGTTCAAGTTAAAAAATGGAAAAATTTTAGTTTTTTGAGCAATGTCCATCTTCACTATATAATATGCAAGAGAAAAAAACTCTAGATAGCTCTTCATTTCTGATACTACAGGGTAGGAGTACATTCTGGTTTGTTTTGCTTCATGAAGTTAAAAATTTCTCCCTGCTAACTAACTGATTTGGGTCGGTACTATGAAAGATGACAAAGATTGAATTTGTTAAAAATAATCTTTCTTAACTGTTAACATTATCACTCTCCCCTTTATTCCTTACACCTTCTGCTTATGACACAAATTTTTGCTGGCCTTCCATTCAAGATAACTAACTGAAGGCTTTGAAATTCTGAGAGAAGTTGAGGGTATCATACCGTTTATTGGTACTTACGTGAATTTATCTATACTTTTGTAGCAAAGGTAAGAATTGATGATTATTTTTTCCTTTCTCTATCTCTTCCTTCTTTTCCAGATTGGTCAGGTGAAACAGGAGCTGTCACGCAAAGACACAGAGTTGCTAGCCTTGCAGACAAAGCTGGAGACCCTCACGAATCAGTTCTCTGACAGCAAGCAGCATATTGAAGTTCTGAAAGAGTCTCTCACAGCTAAAGAGCAAAGAGCTGCCATTCTGCAGACAGAGGTGAAATGTGCAATTGCGCACTTACTGACTTTTCATAGGGCAAGGGATAAATGTTATTTCTTCTTGTTTAGATTATACAATCCCATAATGATCTGCGTGTTCTGAGCACATTGTTTCTTTGCCTATATGCTTGGTTTCTCTTGAGCAAGAATTGAGAGTAAAGAAATGTATGTGCACACATGTTCCTATGGTGAATACCCATTTGTACAAGATAATCCAGTAATATTATTCCTCCAAGACATATCTAAATTGGAAGAAACAATGCCTGAACTAGGGGAATTTATTGACAATGACTTTGTAGCTAGGAAAAAGATTAAAAAAAAAAAAAAAGAAAACAGAAAAGGAAGGTAATGCAACTTGATGTGGCTTTTGTACTACTACTACTGTCAGCATGCAGAGGAATTCTTATTCTTTCATGTAAGCCTGCACATAGACCTGAAATGGGGGTTTTCCTGTGTTTTCAAAAAAACAGTTCAAAAAAAATGTTTTCAAAACTCTTATAACAAATAGTTATTAAATTTGCATATTATGTAAGACATAACTATACTTTTGAATATCAAATGGATGGTAAGTATGGCATATATATGTATTGCTACTGGACGTTCTTGAAGAACAAGTTTAGCATGTTGTTCTTTTGCTGTGGAAAACTGTAGTGTTAGAAGAAGCCCAAAAGATGGCAGTCATGCATCAAAAAATGTCGGAATTGTTAACAGCTAAAATGAGAAAAAACCAAGATACAACATAAGCATACAGAAAAATTGTGGCTAATGCTGGTAGAAAGATTCCACATTACAAGACTGTGGGAGTATTTATTTGCAACTTTTACTCTTGTTTAGCTTTCCTTCCGCCATGTTCAGTGACTGTGAGGGTGTACATGGCCTTAGCTATCTGCAGAAATCAAATTACACAGAAACTACATTTTGATATAAAAATGCTTTTCAGACTATTCTCAGATTTATGTAGAGACTAAAATACCATTTTCTTTAATGCAATAGGGGTGTAGACATAACAGTGAAAGACTGAGCTAAGCAAGTCTTACAGAGAAAGAGAGAGAGAATGTATTTAGCAATTAAACTTAATTGAGATAGGGGAAAAAAGGTGGAGAGGGCCTGCAGTGTCATCTCCAGATCTGAAGCAAAGTCAGCAATATTAAATTTTAAGTGCAAGTTAAAAGTGAAAACTGTGTTTAAGCTTGGTTATTTTAACAGACAATTTGAGTTGGGCAAATAGTTTGGGATGACTGAATGTGGAAGTAGATATTAGGTAAAAAAGTAATTAAAAATTGAAGATTGTCATCCTATATATTGCTTGAAAGTAATACAAAAACATTAAATCACTGAGTATTGTGGCAAACTTACAAAGCTAGTAACACATTACATAATTTAAACAAAATATTTAAAAATAAAAAGACATTGTTATATATCCTTGGGAGCTAGTCTTGATAGTTATTCAAGATACTTTTACTTTAGCTGAGGGTCACTGTAGATGCTTTGTTTTTCTTAATGTAGAAATCATTATATGTTTTTCTCTGTCTTGTAATATTAAGTAAATAATCATTGAAAATATTTGCTGATTTCTTCCAAATGAGATTGTCATTGCAAAAACAAATCATCTCACTCTATTTCTGAAAAATTTCTCTCTTAATAATAAAATGTACCTGAAAGGAGGGACAGCAAGGTTTTCTACTTTTTGCTGTTAGGTTATTCACATTGTTTCCTTCCAGATATTATAACTGAAACACAATATCTTACAGTAACAGGGAAAGATGATTTTTCTGTCTGTCTTCCTGCCTTTGTCTTTCAGTAAGTAGTTGCTATGGAGTCAAAACTAACAAAACTGTTTCAGCATGATGCTTCTGTGACAGGTTTAAACGAATTAAGAGTTGTGAATGGTGTATTTTCTTTGGAGCAGTAATTCAAATACAGTTTCGTGCATTTTCTATAGACAATTGTAGCAATCTGATATGGATTAAACACATACAAAGTACTGTTGATTCATCAGGATATTCCACTGTGTCAGAGTTAAGTTGAATATTTAGAATTATGTTTTTATGTTTCTGAGAATTTTTATATAATTCCAAGAAGATATTTATACTTTCTGAAAGATAATCGCATCTTTTTTCAGACTTGCTGATATTCTTGTCAGAAACTCAACAATTAAATCATTTTACACACCTACCTCTCTTTCTTCTGTCTTCACAAATGTCCCTCTCAAGCATCAGTTGGAAATGTGGTCATAAACTGCATCACTAAGTTGCTTGATGCATTCTGTGAGACAACCCTTTCTGAAAGGAAAGTTTATCTTTCTATAATTTTTTTTTTTTTAATTTTTTTTCTGGAAATAGGATAGCAGCATGAGATCTTGCCTGGTCTCACTGTATTTTTGACAATTCTGACTTGTGTTAAAATATCTCTAGAGCTTCTCTCTAGGTACCTGGAAAATGTTGTGAGAAAGAAAAGAGGTGCATTTTCTGCCATATATTGGCAGAAATCTTCATCAGGGAGAAGTATTTTGAAGATATTTTTAAATAAACATTTTGAGAGAAAAATGCACACCTTCATGAGCCTTTCTGTCTTTTTTTTTGTAAGGCTGCAGCTGGGAATGGAAATGCCTACCTTGTTGATGCAATGTGTCAAAAATGGATCTGACACCTGCCATTACCAGAACTACAAAGTACAGTGTCTTATTTGTGGGATGTTTATCCTGAGGGCTATTGGGTGGAGAGGAGATTGTGGTTAGCTTTTCAGTTTGTGAGGGAAACTTTAAAAATAGCTCTAAACATGTACAATCCTTTTGTAAATAAAACAAACCAAAAATATTTGTTTTGGCATTTTTCCACATGAAGTTTGTATTATGCCTCAGTGATCTCTTCAGTTTAGTTCGGTGCTCTGTGGTATATGGCTTCAATGAGAGGTTAGATTAATCAGTGAGAATTTTCTGTTTTATATGCTGCTCAACGTGATATTGTAATTGATCTATTCCATATAGTAAATTCAGATTTATATTCGGGAAAAAAAAATACATTAAAGTCATCAGGAACCAATTATTTACTTTGAATGTCTTATTAGAATATAGAATGCTCTATAAGTCTTTCTTTCCTGGGATTTTTATTGGGATTTAGCAACCATAGTAGACTCTCCCAAACCAGAGGCTGTTAGAGAGTGTATCACATTTAAAGTGATCATATTAATAGGAACTGGATGTCCCTAACAAGATCTCTTTTGTCACCTGCAAACATTCTCAGTTCACAAAACTGAGTCTGTTGTGTTTTAAGTTTTTAGTACCATGTGCTAGAGATTGTGGAAGGTGAGAGGAGCTATTTTCTTACATGAGCAGGCCCTGAAGGTAGTGCATCTGTCCTGCTTTGAGCTTACAGGCCTAGCAAGAAGCGAGCAGGAACAGCTTCTGCACAAAGCCTCAGCTCTGCAAGGTACTTGTGTAATCAAAGTTGTCCAGAAAACTAGGAGCTGTATGTTCATTAAGAATTTGCTCTCAGCTCTTCTACATGTGGCCATTTGTATAGTAAGGCAAAAAGTCAACGCTAACATAATTTATAAGAGAGATCAATGTCAAAAATAGAGAGCAAACTCTTGGGCACTGCCACTGTATTCAATGTCAGCCATTAAATGTTGCTTTTAAATATTGACCGTGCTGTCAGGGAAACAACTAACTCATTTTGTGTTTCTAATTTGTCATAGCTGTAGGATGTCACAAAAGTGATTCATTTAAAATGTAGTTTCAGGTTTTTGATACTTCACGTAGCAATATTTACAGCAACATAAAAGTGGTATTTCACCCCACAAACTGTATGCAGTGTTCCATCGCCTCCTGTGCATTTCTTAATTATCTCTGCATTCACTTCAACATCTGCCTTAAAAGTAGCTGGCCCTTGTTGGAAGTCATAGCAAGTTCTTAACACATTTCACAATTGTTATTGTTTGTTCTTTTTGCTGGCAATAGTATAGTGATAGCAACTACAAATAAATGTTCTGCGTTTTGCCACTAGAGAGAAATCAGGATCTGGATTAAAGGTACGAGAAGATTATACCTTCTGATTTGATTGAATGGAGTACGGTGGTGTTCATGGATCTAAACAAATGGTTATGCCATAGTTTGAGCAGGTGAATCAAGAAATTAGAAAAGTCAATCAATCTTGGGAATAGAATAAAGTATAGTTTTTTCTAGACATTACTGACAATTTCATAAACCCTACTGCAAGTTATCGGCATCATGATAATAGCTGGATTGTTACAATGCACTAGAGATGGTGGTTAAAATGAGAAAAAAAACACGTAGAACCTAAGCCCTGTTGTCTCAAGCTCATCAGTGAATTTTTAAACTCACTGTGGACCTTTTGAAAATTTTAATGATGTCCCTAAGCTATAAACTGGTGATGTTCTTGAAGTTAAGATTTTAATCTAATTACAGAGTCCTATGTTTTTTATTTTTTAAAGGTATTAAGAATAAATGTAGCTTAAATATAATATAATTTCTTACGTTGTGATAGCTATTGGAGTTACTGATGTTCTGTTTTTCTTGGAAATTCAGAATTCCCTATGCTGTGTGTATGGCTGTGTAGATTAGGAACAGTTATAGAGTATAATTTACTGCTACTGGTAAATTCTGTGAAGGCAGATCAGTCATTCATAACACAGTTTTTCATATATGTTTGTTCCAGTGAAGAAATTGAAAAATCTTATGTATGGTATCTGGATGAGAAGAGCTACCAGTTGTATCTAGGAAGGCTGATGTGTTGAAGGTGGCAACTGATGTGCTTGTCTTACTAAAGCTTCATGGAAAATTGGGTGGTATGTGCAGGTGAAAATAGCAGGCATGTTGGTCAGTGAAGAACTAGCAGTTGCCTGAACTGTTCTGTGAGATTTAGTTGCCATGTATGAAGACATGCCACACTGTTACTGTCAAAGCTGTTGGGTTAACCCAACAGGGTTAAGTCAACATCATCCAGGACACAGAAATCAGGAGAAGGGGCGTCAGTACCTCAGTAGCTGTTTGTCCAGTTGTTTCCAAGTGCAGAGAAAATCTTCAGCTGACTGTTGAAATTGGCATCACATGACTCTAACAGTCCTCAATTCTTGTCACTGTGGGAGGATGCCATACATAAACTGAGCTGACATGAATAAACAAGTGCAGTGTTCTGCCAGGAATAGTGTTAAGGTAATGACTGTGTATCCTGCCAGCCTTTGAAAATATTCCTGAAAGTGTTTTCTGCGGTTTCCTAGGCAGGGACCTCACACAAATAAAACCAGGAATGCAATTTGTTCCAAATGGTAAGCTAATATGGAGTTCAAAGAGAATAATCAATCAGAAAATAGAAAGCTTTTGTGGAAAAACTTTGTTTGTGGATGTTCTGTGTTCTCTTAATACTGTAGGAATCTGTCTTTATTTTGTAACACATATGTTGAGTCTGTATGGATTTGCCTGTGAGAGAGATTTTCAGAATCCCTTCAAGTATGAATGAAAATGATTATTAGCTTTAATGTCAGGTACATGCAGAGAAGGACATACCTCTTCAGTCTCTAAGTCTGTGTTACTTAAAAAAAAAACCAACAAAGCTAGGTCTACCTGCTAAACTTGTTACAGACGCTGTCAGTTCTATGTATCATGTTTGGGTAGTACCTGTTATTCTAATATCAAGGCAAAATGTACTCTATACACTATTAGCTAGATGAGAGGTTAGAAATGTGCTTTTAATAATGCATGTGTAAGTGAGTAAGCTCCAGGTATTGAGGTGGCAGCAGAACTGCGGTGCTGCCCAGGAGAACAAGGCAGTTCTTTCCCCCTGCAGCAAGAACTTGTTGCTCTGTGTAAAGGGAATCAGTCAAAACAACAGTGGCTTTTGTAGGCATAACATGCTGTAAATGAAGAGCCTTAGAGGCAGCTTTTCCATTAGCAAATTGAAGTAAAGTGGAATTAGGATACCACATTAAAAGTAAATGTTGCTCAAAACACCATAAGCAAAGTGGCTACCTAAACGCTTTCTCTAGCTGGAGTTGTTCCGTGTCATCTTTTCAGTTCGTGCCTCTGCTATGTAGGAGGACCAAGAAATTCAGTGATCACCCTGTTTACTTTGTGCGACTGATGTCCTGTAATGGCTTTAGCTAACAGGAACCAAATCTGGTACTGTCAAATAAGATTAGCGGCCAAGCTGGCAGGTTTGAGCTCTGTCTGAATGTCGAGTGGATAGGGGTCAGTGGGTTTCTTTTGGTCTCTTGAGCAGGTTGCTGGTGTTGGATTTCGTGTTCCACAATGGTCTCTGAGATTAGTCTGTGCTCTGTGGTGACCTTTTTCTTCTCATCAAATTTATATTCAGATAGCTCTTATTCCATCTCCCATTGCTTTTGTGTTGCGGACTCTGTGTTTCATTTGTATAAAATTGCAGAAGGAGAAGGAAAAGCTTCCCAGTGTGCAGTTTGGAAGTTTGAGGATACCACAGAATTATCGGTGTTTCTAAGGTTGATGAGACTACAGGAGATCCAAGCATGTTTCTTTGTCCAAATTGCACCCACACTATCCTGTTGTGTGTCATTTGTTCTGTCTTATCTTTAATACAAAGCTGCATCCTACAGAAAAATAGCACCTTACGTTTAAAGAGTTTGTTATCTAAGTGAAAATATCCTTAGCGCTTGTAAAGCCATCTGCTTTCTATATTTTGATCTGAAGTGATCACTTAGGCCTGTGTTTTCACTGTGTCCAGGCAGAGCTAAGAATCTTAATAAATTTAGAATATAAAGTGACTCTTTGGTACTAATATTCAACATTTAAATCTCTTAACATTAGTAATGTTTCAAATAAGAGAGTCAATTTTCCTACATATAAGAGAACAACTATTGGCTTTGTGCTGGCTTCTACTCCGGAGGAAAAAATACCAAATTTGTATTGTATAAGGCTGAACTATCTCAGAAGTGTGGTTTTTGATATAATTTTGGAAAAAAAAGAACTTATTATTTTCATCATCTGGTCTCCTACTGCGTGTAACAACTGTTTTATTGCAAACTGATATATGCTGAAGTTTCAAATTGATGTTAGTTTTCAGAATCTATTTGCAATATGACAGTACATGTTTCCTTGTGGGAACGCAGTTTATCTTTTAAAAAGTTCTCTCCTTCAGTACTAAACAAACCCTGTTTCTGCATGTCTGAATCTAGGTGGATGCATTACGCTTACGTCTGGAGGAGAAAGAGACTATGCTGAATAAGAAGACAAAGCAGATTCAGGAGATTGCAGAGGAGAAAGGCACTCAAGCAGGAGAGATCCATGATCTCAAGGATATGTTAGAGGTGAAGGAACGCAAAGTTAATGTTCTTCAGAAGAAGGTAAGATTGTAGAGCTCTAAGTCAATTCCTTATCTTTGGCACATCCAGATTCCTAAGCCTGTCAAGAACTTAAATTTTGTATGTTCAAGAATCAGTCTATTCATGTCGTGGGAATATGGTGAATTATGAAGATCTGTTTAAAATTTTGAATTAAGAAATAGAGAAAGTTCAAAGCAAATGTTGTTGTCTTGCAGAGTTCCAGATGCTGCTTTTGGTTCCACCTCACACAATAGTGATGACTGAAGTAATTGTAGAAGGGCACATCTTAGGGAAAATTGGTTCTTTCACACTAACCATCTTAAAACCACGCTGATTTGAGGATTGAGCAGTGAATGATTAGGACATCAGTATGTAAATAATTTAATGAGGATTTGTAGCAATAGAAGCAAATAGAATTGTTTCTCTGAAACTTTCTGAGAAAAGTTAAGAATTCGGTAGGTATAACTTTCATTAGAAATGCTGTTTTATCAACCTTAAATTTTCTCAGGAACTATTGGAAAAGGATAATCAGATTTCAGACCAACCTGCCTGTCTTTCCAGATAAGAACATGTAGACTTTGCCAGTGAAATAAGGGTGGTCTGAGTAAGAAAATGTAGACCCTGTTGGGGAGATTTTCCAAAAGATGCTAAACCCCAAGTCACACATAGTATTTCCCAAACAACTGCTATGTTTTATTATTTTATTTAAATGTATGAAATATTTATTGCGCGTGTTCTAACAGAAACTGCTTCTGAGTCTTGTGTTCTATGTATTAGGCTGTGAATGTTGGTTGTTTTTTTTCCTCTTTTATATATTTTTTTCCATTTACCCTTTAGCAATTCTATGAAATTGTTGTCATTTTAATAGTTCAGAGTATTCATTAATTATTAATGCCTGACCAATGCCTTTTCTTCTAGTATGTAACTATAAATCGTGATGGTTTAGGTCATGTTCAGTTCTATTACAGCAAACTTCGTGTGGGAATGGAAGTTCAGCCATGGAGTTTAGCCATAAACCAGTCATTAATAATTCTAGATCAGTCTTATTCTCTGACTTAATTGTGTCAAATTTTGGCTTTTTTTATCTTTTTAGTAACACTTATAGACTTATAATTTTGGTACTGTGCTTTTGCTTTGTTTGCAAAATTGTTCATACAAACTCCAAAGATTGATTGAGATCCTAGCTGAATATTTAACCAAAAACAGAGAATCTGTTTTTTATGTAAATGTTAAATGTCAGTGAGGTTGTTTTATTCCACTGACTCTTACATTGTTTTTTTCATGCTTTCTTATTTGCTCTAATTAACTCTTTAGAGTGATATTTTAATGGTTCATTTAGTAGTGCTGAAGGTTCTGTTTTTGCTGGCTTTTCTGGTACTTGTTTTACTTCCTGAAACCACTCTAATACATATTAAGAAAGTTTCATCTTTTCATGTGGCTAGCCTATTTTTTGAGATTTGTTCCCCGCTGCTTTCAAGTCAAGTTATCTGGTCTACCTGGATAATAAAGTAAGGGCCCAGACCTTTAGATGTAAAGATTTTGAGCTCCTGTTCTCATACATAGGGGAACAGAAGGCAACATTGCCGTAATAAAAATTAATTTGAGTTCTTTTATAAAGACCGTTTATAAGCTTCTTAAACAAAGAAACGTACAACCTGCCTGTAGAAAAATATATTTCTTACTGCTATCTAGGATCACACACACACTGTAATTTACTCTAGCCTACAGTTTATTGGAACTGCTTCCTTTAACTTGAACAATTGAATTGCAAGTTTTTAAAACCAAAGATATTGTTTTCAGTTCCTCTAATTGGCAAACCTTGAATATTTTTATGGAGAATTCATTCAACAATCCTTGTATCACTTCCATGCATGTTAGCCTTTTTATTCAACTCTCTGATTGTAAGCTGTCGTTTTCAGAAAGATTATATTTTATTGTGTGTATTCTAATTGAAGATCTGGATGAATCTGGTACTGTTAAAAATATTTTCAGAGATCATAGGTAGCAACTTTTTCTTACTGTCTTAGTTATTTAATATTAATGCTTATTTTAAGTTTGCCAGCATGATTTAAATGTTATTTAGGCATCTTAATTAAATACATGAACAACTGTGGAAGCTGTGGTACAAAAAAAAAAAAAATAAAAATCTTATGTAATATTAAGAAATGTTTTTCTGTGGATTTGGAAATTTCATCACTGACATAAAAGTGCTGCTTGCAGTTATGAGGATGTACAGGTATTGATAGGGTGAAGGAATTTAATTGAATTAAGTACTGGATTAGTAGATACTACTTAATTGCAATTTACCTAGTATTTTTCCCCCAACATATGCTCAGATTTGAGATATTTTTGAAGTGCGGATTCTCATGAACTGAATTTAGAACACTAAAATATTTTTATGCTAGGTAATAAAATAAAATAACATCATAAATACGTTAGGAAGAAAAATGTATGTTGAAAAATCATTAACTTGCTTAGCATCAATTTATGTAAATTTGTTTACTGTTAAGATTTAGGTCATCTCTAGTAGAGATAGTCAAATGATATATGGATATACTTGGCATTTGGACTTCAGTTCTTGATTTTTATATTTTCTGTTACTGGTTTAGATGCGTAATTCTGACATTAACAAGAAATTGCTTGGTGTGGTGCTAAAGTGTGTTATGCTAAATGCCTGTGATTTCTACATTAAGCAAAATTTATTTTAGATGCACAGTTTACTGTTGAGTCTCTGGATTCCATGGCACTGGCCATTGCATAGTTTCTTTTATGAACTGTTACGTCATTACTGTATGGATAAGTGGTGAACTACAGAGTACACTTCTTGATTATTCTGAAATCCAGGTGAAGAAATCAAGAAATGTTTGCTGGCTGATTAAAGTTCAAATAAAAGAGGAGATGATGGTGATGAGCAACAAAGATCTCAAAAACTAATATAACAATTGACATCACTGCTGATTCCCAGTAGACACTAAAATACATACTCCATGTTGCTAGGGAAACCATGTGCTTCACATTTAAAATTCTGGAATCTTTCCTGTTCTAAGCTTCTAAGTGAAGCTGCTTGGTAGCACCTTACTTGAAACAATAGATATAGAGCAAATACTAGAAATATGGAGGATAAAGAAATTGTCTTTATATCTGGAAATTTTGTGGAAAAACCTGATTTTTTTTTTTTAATTAATTGAAAATAACATAAAATGTTAGAATTCTGAATAAGGGGAGAATGCTAACAAGTAAAATATGGAGCATGCTGGGTAGGGTGTTGGAACTGGATGGTCTTTCAGGTCCCTTCCAACTGTAGCTGTTATATGATTCTGTGATGGAACTACATTTTCAGTTTAAAATAGTTTCATTGTCTCAGATGTAGCCTTCACTTCGCCTTCCAGATGAATAAATACATGGTTTTCTTAGATTAAGTAAAATGCAGGTGGGAATTTTAGATTTCCCATTGAGACTCTCTAAGATAACGATTAGTGCTTAAAAATCCTGCATTCCTAGTGCTGGACATGGTGACCTGTTCAAACCCGCAGCATGTGTCTGAGTCTCAGATTGTGCAAATTATACGGAAAAGGACAAAGTATGCATGTCTATCAATGATGTTTATTTACAGAGTATGTAAGCATATGCCCTCTCAATTAAGTCCAGATAATTTTATACCTTGGTAATACACCTGTGTACAAGCTTATTCTCTACTTTTTACATGATTGAATTGTGAACACTTAAGGAGGAGAACTCTACGGTGCTTCACAATCATGATAGACTGCTAATCACCCCAGGGAGGCAGAAAAAAGATACTTGATATGTTCTCTGCTTGGATAGGACTGGTGAAATAGCTTTCTTTTCAGGAGCTGTGTCTTAATAAGTAGGGATTAGTAGTATTTCTGTAAATATCTTTTAGAAAAAAAAAAATTCTGCAACTCATTTTATTCCAACTCTCAATGTGTGCCACTGAACTTGATCCAAACCCAATTTAGAGATTTCAAGTACCTCAAAACAGATGTAAAGTCCTCACAGGCATGTGCGAGCTTCTTTATTAAAACTGACAAGCGTGACTTCAAAGATATGTCCTGGAAGGTCATGGAGAACCTGACCCTCCATGTCCCTGAAGGGGTATCAGATGTCTGCTGTGGCCTTTTCTTTCAAACAAACCTTTATTTTACAGGCTGGCTGGTTGACACTGAGCATGGCGTCAACAAAATTGAAATATACATCTTTTAGAAATCTCCAGGAGTTATTTTGTCCAAGTTGCTACCTTGTGTCTCAAGGACACTACAATCCCTTTTCAGGAATCACAGAACTGCAGACGTTGAAAGAGAGCTCTGGAAGTTGTCTAGTCCAACCACCTGCTAACGCATGTTCCCTGTAGTGGGTTACACAGGCAGGTTCTCAGTATCTCCAGAGAAGAAGACTCTGCAACCTCTCTGGGCAGCTTGTTCCAGTGTTCTGTCATTCTCGAAGTAAAGAAGTTCTTTCTCATGTTCAGATGGAACTTCCTGTGTTCCAGTTTTTGCCTGTTGTCCCTTGTCCTGTCACTGAGCACCAATGAAAAAAACCTGGCCCCATCCACTTGACTCCCACCCATTAGATATGTATAAGCATTTATAAGATCCCCCTCTCATTTCCATACGAAGATGCGTTAGGGCCTGAATCATCTTTGAAGCCCTGTGCTGGGCTCTCTCTTGAAGTCCCCTGCCTTTCTTGAACTTAGAAGGGCAGAAGTGGACACAGTACTCCACATGTGGCCTCACTGGGACAGAGTAGAGAGGGAGGATAACTTCCTTTGACTTGCTGACTGCACACTTTTTAATGAACTCCACGGAACCTGAACCATCTTTGCAGAAGTGCTTTACCATTAAGGTAGTAATAAGAAAAATTAGACAAGCTTTTAGTCCTTCATCTCCATCAAAATATCACTAGATAAATTACTGTAGTAGTGGTGAAAATGCCTGAGACAACTGGAGAGTCTTCATTTTTTGAGTTCCAATTCATCATTGTGATCTTGTGGGTTTTCTTCATTATCACCATTCATGGGCAGGATTGTTTAATTACCGCATGGGAAATGAGGACTCAACACACAATTTATTTTCATTTTACAGCGAACCACAAACAGTTTCAAAATATGATCCCTTACTCTTCTGCTTTTATGTTCTACTTATCTGTGAATTCATTCAGACTTTTTAGAGCGATTCAGTCCAACTCAAATGACATAATGCCTTTTTTTTTTTTCTCTCTAAATTTACAGCTAGTAAGATGTTTTTAAGGTAGGAGTCATTTTGGATAATAGAAAGCTTGGATGAGTGGCTGGAACAACAGAAGACTGTGCTACCATTCATCAAGACCTGGACAGACTAGAGAGTCAGGCAGAGAGGAACCTGATGAGGTTCTAAAAGGGCAAGTGTAGTGTCTTGCACCTGGGGAGAAATAACTGTATGCATCAGTACAATTGGGGGCTGAGCTGCTGGAAAGGAGCTCTGCAGAGAATGATCTGGATGTTCTGGTAGCCAACACGTTGGCCATGAACTAGAAATATTCCCTTTTGACCATGAAGGCCAGTGTTATCCTGGGGTGCTTTAAAATGATGTGGTCAGCAGGTTGAGGGAAATGATCCTCCCTTCTACTCTGCCCTGGTGAGGCTGCATCTGGAATATGGTCTTCAGTTCTGGACTCTCCAGTTATAAAAAGACAGGGATGTCTTAGAGTCCAGCAGAAGGTGACAGAGATGATTAAGAGCCTAAAGTACTTCTCCTATGAGGAAAGGCTGAGAGACCTGGGATTCTTCAGTCTGGAGAAGACTTGAGAGGGGATCTCATCACTGTTTATCATCTAAAGTGCAGGAGTCAATCAGTGGGGATGTACTCTTTTTGCTGGTGAGCAACTGTAGATCAGTGGACATAAACTGGAACTTGGGAAGTTCCATGATAATGTAAGGAAGAACTTCTCTGCCAAGACTGACAGAGCACTGGAACAGGCTGCCCAGAGAAGTTAGGAATTTTGAATAGGAAAAGTTTTAATGATCTGTTCATGTTTTAATTGCCTTGGTGTATTGTGATCAAATCTAGTTATTTCCTCTTTCCAGACCTACAAAAACTGTAGCACACTCTGGCACCTTGCAATGTTGTATCACATTGTATGGGTGTTAGTAGCTTCATCAATGAAACACGCTTCTCTTGTAAGAAAAGTCTTTTTAACCAACGCCGTGGCATAGGGCATATTGGCTGACTAAGTTTCTATCTCAGTGTTTCCATAGACATATGTTGAATCCTTCCTGCTGTGCCTCTGGCATTCTGCACTATGTCCTGGAGATAGCAGACTGTACTCTGCAGAATGTATCTGTTCTTCCTAGAATCCCTGAGGTGTCTGGTTTTCCCTTCTACTTGGGAGATAAATTTTGTGTTTGGGATACATGTACATCCACTCTTTGAGTCACTAACATCTAGTTCCTTGCTTGATCAGTGTTCAGATCATGTTTTATCATGCAGGAAAGTGTGAGAAAGTTGGAGCCTTTTCAATTTCCATTTTGAATATGACCTCTGTAGTGTCAACAGAGATCTTGCTTGAGTATACTTTCTAGGCTGTATACATTAATAGTGTTTAAATTTAGTAATATTAAATGATTTTTCATTCTGTTTTCTTTTTTCACATCAACTACAATGAAACATACTCTATTTCTACAACATGCCAGAAATAGTGTATTTGAATATGAAACAGTTATTCAGGAACACATAAGATTTGAATGGATTTTTTTGAAAAATTAAAGGGCAGTCCATATTTATGTAAAATTATGAAAATGATTCTCTCTTCATTTAGTTAGATTATATTACATTATCTATTCTTTTTCTGATGCATTGTGCAATTATTTGGAAAAACACTGTCCTTTAAATGGCTCTTATTGCTAACCACCTAAAATTTAAGGTGCATGGAGATTCTGAATACATACTGCATGGATTTGTAAAATAACTCCAAAAAGAAGTGATTTTAAAATGTGTGTTTTAAATGTAAATCTCGAGGATGCATAAAACTCACTTTTATTAAACTTCAGTGCACTGAAATCTGTAAGAGAATTTACTTGCATATGTCTAATGTGCACTTTGGAGGTTGGTTAGTAAATTATATGGAGCATGAGACCTAGTGGAGAAAACAAAAGTTAAATTTGAATGATTGATTGATTTTAGTGCCCATTTTATGTTACTACAGTGTATAGGTATGTTTACCAACCCAGAAACTGCGTTAGGAGAACCTGCTGGGTTCAAAATAATTGTTATGCCTGGATATATTTTAAATTGGAATTTGTATTTGGAGCATATGATGTTTTTTGTTGTTGTTGTTGTTGTTTTGTTTTATATAACCCCTTCTTCTTCATACTCATCTTCTTTTGTAAAATAAGAACATCTGGATCATATGTAGCATACATACCTGTAGTCCCAGAAGAATATTATTCTATTCAAAATCCAAATATTGTTCTGATGCTTAGGAAAGACAGCAAGCCAGTTTCATGACATCTAGTTATATACAAAACATTCTCTTATCTTATACCAATGCTATTAAAGAGTCTTTCCTGTTGCCTCTAGTAATTTGAGAACTTGATTTTTAATTTATTTTTAATGAATATTCATCTATTAATTATAGATAAGTGATTTCAAACTGAAAAAAAAAAAAGGAGGCAGGACTGATTTCAGTTCTGCAGTTTAGCTGATGTAGTGCTAATGTAGCGTTATTCAACTGATATGTATTGCTGTAATGGTGTTACATAAGATGGATAGCACCAGCAAAGTTGCAAGAAAACTCCATGGAGTTTCTGGTATTATCTATGCTCCAGTGTTCCAAAAAAAAAATAAAAATATATATATATATATATATACACAAAAACTCTGAACCACAATTCAGCAAATCTGTCATGTATGGAAAGAATCTTTTTTTGAGTATCCCTCAAAGAGGAACAGTCATTTTTCTGTTATGTCCTTCTTGTGCCTTGAGATAACCTCTTGATTGGCAAGGCAGAACATTACTCATAGGTAGTGGGACCAGCGATTTCTGGTTCTTGAAGGGATCTGGGAAAAGATCCAACTTTGGGGCCTCTTGCTTTCATTATAAATTAAACATGTAGTTTTTCTGGCGAGATAAAGCTAATAAGCTTTGTTGGTGTGTTCACTGTCACGCTAGACAAATAAAAACTTCCCTATGATTGAAGAGGCAGGAAAAGCAAGGGTGTATGCTTTTTTTGAGGTTACTTACATCAGTCTTCCTCACATGGCTTTTCATTGCTCTCTAGGTTGCAAGACTTAGACAGTTTCCAACGCTTTAGTCGCCGCTAAATTGCTGTCCAGGTTTTTTCTGCTCCTCAGGGGATTGTCTGAGCTGTGTCTGGAACAGACATCACTGATAGAGCTAGTGAGCTTAATGATCTTCACTAGAACAAGAATTTAATCATTTCTCAGTATAAATAAATATTTTCCTGTTTCCAAGAGTGGGTTTTCAATCTACTTGGCTAGGGAATCTTCTAAGTTGGGGTTCTGCTCAATATTTGTGCAGTCTTTAGGACTGTTCTAAGGCAGAATTATATGAATAGCATTCGAGCCTGTGATTTCACTTGTGCAAAGGACAAGGAAACTTAATTCCAGTTTATGGCCAGTATGGAGTAGTTGTCATCAAGGGCAACTAAGATTGCCTTGTCCTGAAACAGCAGAAGTTTGATAATTAAAATGCTCCTTAGCATTATGAAGGACTTGCATACCTTCAAGCAAAGATGAGTGAAGGATAGTTTCAGACACAGGACCACTCTTCCATTCTTAATGTGCTGTAGAATTTGAAGTGATGGTTTACCTAAAACGATTGGTGGTATAAAATGGGAAAGAATATGATCAAATGATGGTACTGATTTAAGATACTGGATTCTTAGGCTCATACATCTTTTGGAGCACAGACCATGAAAGAATTTTATTATCAAGTTTGACATTTTTGTCAGCTACCATTGTATGTGTTCTGAAGTAATTCTGTAAAAGAAATAATAGGTAAATACTCAAGAATATATATCTGCACTATTGTATTTAGCATCGAGACTAGTACCTTACTCCTCCCTTCCTATTTGTCATTCATTCTCCTTGACAGGAGAATGAAACAAGAGTAGTTACATTTAACAATAACAGTAACAGTACAATAACAGTTGTTTGGACAGGTTTTACACTGGGATTAAAAAAACCTTTCTGAAGCAATCCCCTCTGATTTACCTTACATTATTTCTTTGATCATTTTAATAAATCACTGTTTTGGACAATGTAATTGAGTATCTAAATCTAAATTTCATTTGTTATCTTTGCTCAAGCTGTACAGCTGTCTTGAGGGATCCTAAAGGATAATGCAAATGAAAATGAAATTTAGTTTGCTGTGAGGATTTTCTTTTAGATAGTGTTAAATCCAGTATTCCCATCCTGACTGTTGGTCTGTCTCAACGTTTGATCTTCTTTGCTCCCCAGTTGCCATTCTTTGCTATTGCAGTGCTGGGACAAGTTAAGCATTTCCATTATTCGTGTCTTTTCTCATCAGCCTTTTTTTTATTTTTATTTTTTTTCTGTTATGGCCATGTATTGCTAAGTGGAAGTATGTCACTAGTTATGGATCCTTACTCTGTAGAACCAAAATCAGAATCTAAAGCAAGACAGAAAAATAACTTAAGTATTCCTGAGTATGAGACGTTAAATTGCCATAGAATTAAGAGTATTTGTCAGTAAATAATCAAAGAAATACTGTATTTGGGGTTTAGCCAAGTGAAGAAGTTTAATTCATAATTTAGTAAGTTTTTCACTTGACATGTTTTAAACATTATGTAGTCTTGTCAAGCTTGACCTAGTCCTAAAGGAATGTTATAATTTCTTAGTTTTACTCTGCTTCCTCGAAAACAGCAGATCTAAGCTAACATTTACTTGTTCCAAGTTTTCCTTGCTTAATCAGCCCTTTGTAAGAAAGGCAGAGACTCTTCCACAGTCAAGTAATTTTGGTTTTACTTATTTTGAACATTTGAGTACAGTCAGGATAAAAGTACTCTTAATTGTAGCGGGTTTTTTTTCTTGTTTTTTTTTTTCCTGTGATGAATTTTCCTAAATCAAACCTGTATCAGCAAAGCCCTTTCTAGAACTTGGTACAGAAATGAGCAAATGCCTCCAAAACAATTGGTTGTGGGTTGTTTTTACTGTTTTTGTTGTTGTTTTTGTCCTTTATAGGACAGTATATTATACATATACATATACAGTATATTCATGGGTCTTTGAAGGAAAACTTCAGAAAGTAGAGTCACAGAGATTGCTTCATGATGGCAGGACACAGCTGAAAGAAGAATTGGCATGATGTTATTCTGCACAATTAGGCCAAGATTTCAATAAAATGGATATTATGCATAATTTGATTGTTAAATAAGATTATTTTGATTAAGGTTTTCAGTATAAGTGACATTTTAGTGCATATGAAATAAATGAGTAATATATAAAGTTAGTGTTTCACTGAAGACAAGCAGAGTCTAAATCAGTTTCTTTTCACTATTTATGATACCAGTGCTCTGTTTTAAAGTACGTGGGAGAATGAAAGTATTGCCCTGATGTTGGAACTAACAAATTGTCTTTATAAACAACACAGTTGGAAATCTTGATGTTGATGGATAATGGGTACATTCTCTTAGCTGATAAATACTGGCAAAAACGAAGGGTCATGCAGAAAAACTTAAAAGATAAGCCAGAGATAGAGATATTCTTTTATGGATTATGTAATTAACCACATGTAATTAACCAATTGGCTCAGATATTTCTGAAAAAAATCCCTTACAATAAGCCTTTATACTTTCATTATTTTTATTTGCATTTTACATAAAATACTGTTTGGTCAAATTAAAATGTATATACTTTGCCACACAACCAATATCTGTAGATTAGAAAGAGCACCTCCTTGTGTACCCAGCACTGCAAAAACCTCTCTTCTATTGGCCAGTGTCCACAATAAGGTTTTTACAATACGAAGACTCTGCTTTTGACTGTTTTGGGCTACTGAGATTATTAAGCCTACTCAGAATGAAGTAATTACTTAACTAAATTTAACCATTTTAAAGCTGTGACTTGTTGCTAATGTGAAATTTTTTTTCTTAAAAAAAAAAAATAATAATAATAATAAAAAAAAGCTTTGAAACTCTCCTGAAAATGTGAATTTGAGATAATTTACCAATTCAAGAGTCAGTCTGAGGGTCCTCTTTTTCTCTTTTTCTTGAAATTACAAACTATGCAAGATTTTCCTTAGAAGCTTGTAAGGAAAATGCCTTTCAGCATCAGTTTTTAGAAATAAAAAATGTCAGTAATAGGATTGCTTTAGAGGTTTTGAAGGAAATTCAAGCTGCTTACTAGCAAGACAGAGAGACTGCAAACATGATAGCAGTCTTCAGAGAATATAATTTGAAACATCTGGTTTAAATGCTGTCTAATGTTGGGAATGCAACAGTACGGGGAAAAAAAATTACTATTCAGGAGGTACTATAATTGTAATACAGCTTGTGGCACCAATTCGTGTCAGTTCTCTTTTATAGTTCGTCAGCAAACTGGTGTTACCAGAGAATGATTAAATATGCAAAGCAAAGGAGAACAACAGAAAACAAACGGATGGAAGTGTCCATAGAGATTATTTCTATGTAAACATAGCTGACTGTTTTCTTGTTGATCAAATCTACTTGCAAAGTACCTTTTCGTGGAAAAAAAAAAACACTGAAAAGAGAATAGTTTGTTGGGTCAGTGTTAATACTTTGTGGCTTCTTCACCACAGGTACAAAGTAATTAACCATCTATACAAATTATTGTGTCAAGCTTTGTTGTAGCAGCACTTATTTCTCCAGATTTTGTTTTGTTTTCTCAAGTCAATCTTCCTGCACTAAAGCTAGGTCAAGAATAACCCACTGTTTATGATAGATGTCTTGCACTTCTCCCAGTCTTATTAAGTTTGTTTGTTTGTTTCACTTTGTAACTGTTTCTTCCTTTTGAACCTGAAGCAAAATGCCTGTTTTGTAGTCCATGCATTTATTTGACATTGTTTTTTTAAGTAGAAATCATAAGTTCTTGAAACTTTCTAAGCTGTGTAGCCACAAAATATTTCATTTCTAAAGCTAAGCAATGTAAGAACTTGCTAATTTCAAAGGGTTTTCATCAGATCTTGAGAGTAAAAGTTGCAAAAAGTTTTCATCTTCTTAAAGAGCAAGCTTTTTATTTTATTTTATTTTATTCTATTTTATTTTATTTTATTTTATTTTTGTTCTCTCTTTTGGAAGCTATTCTGAACTATAACTGGACTTGGGCAGCAGTCAGTAAGATCATACTGTGTATGATGTACCACTACGCTGGAGTTTCCTGATCACAAATTCTCTTTCAGTCATGTCCTCCTCCATGCTCTCCCCACTCCCTTTAGCCTGTTTCTCTTTCTTAAGCCAGTACAAATCAAAGTGTAACAGGCTTCCACTGTTCTCATACATTACAGAATCCCAGTATACTAGGTTCTGTAGCATCAGGGCATTCCCAAAGTGCAGTGGTATTCTGATGTGATGTTGCAAAGATAGACGTGTTCCAGGTAAGCACTGAAGTAGAACACAGGTAAAAAGAAAAAGAATGTGAGGAAAATTAACAAGTTATCAAGGAGTAGCAAGGTTAGCGTTAGCAGAACACAGGTCTATCAGTTAACTGAACCGTTCACCATCTGTACATTGAAGTATTAACTGGGGCTCTAGAATTTGAAGTTAAGAAAACTGAAATGCATCGGTACTGGGACCAGTGCTTTCTAACAGCTTAATCAACAGTGTGATTGAGTGCACCTTCAGCATATTTGCAAATGACACTAAGCTGTGTGGTGGTAGTGGGATGTGACCAAGGGATGGGATGCCATCCAGAGAGACCCAGACAGGCTCTACCAGTGGGATCACTAGACCCTCATGAGGTTCAGCAAAGCCAAGTACAAGGTCTTGAACCTGGGTTGTGGTAACCCCCACTATCAATACAAACAAGGATTTGTAAGGATGAAGCATAGCCCTTATGAAGAGGACCTGGGGGTACTGGTGGGTGGCAAGCTGGGCATGATGAGCCATCAGTGTGCCCTTACAGTCCAGAATGCCAAGCATATCCTGGGCTGCATCAAAAGAAGCATGGTCAGAAGGTCAGGGAGGTGACTGATCTTACCCCTCTGCTCTGTGCTGGTGAGACGTCCCCTGGAGTACTGCATCCAGATGTGGAGTCCTCTGTACAGGAGAGATGTGGACCTGTTGGAGTGCACCCAGAGGAGGGCCGCATAAATGACTCCAGGGATGGAACACATCCCCTGTGAGGACAGGCTGAGGGCTGCAACTGTTCAGCCTGGAGAAGAGAAGGCTCTGGGGAGACCTGATAGTGGCCTTTCAGTATCTAAAGAGAGACTATAAAAAAGGAGGGGGCGGACTCTTTATCAGGGTCTATGGTGATAGGCCAAGGGGAAGTGATTTCAAACTGAAAAACAGTAGATAAGGATAGTGAGGCATTTGAGAGCAACATTTCTTGAATTTGGTTCTTACTCAATTTTCTAGTTTAAATACCTTACCTCTTCTTCTGAAGGAACGTTATTTTTGCTTATGTAAGATAGAATGATGTAATCTTGTCCCTTGTAACTGTTATATTCTCCTTCTAATGTAACTCTGCCCTTCTCAAAAATAGTGAGACTGTTGCAAAATAGTGCTGCAGGCTATTAACTTTGTAGTATTCTTACACTGAAGGGGGGCGGTGTCTCAACAACTAGGAGCTGTACATCTTCATCTATCATCATGTACCTGCTTACTTGCCTGCTCTCTCCTGCTCTAAGCTATCCATGAGATCCACCTTCTTGTAGTCATTGGTCCTGAAGCTGACCTGACCAGTAGTGCTATTACAAAACTTGGGAAGAACTGTTTGGAAAACTTACACCGTTATATAAAGTTTTTATTTATCTGGACAGGAATTCCATTGGAACAGTTTAGAAAACCACTCAACCCATCTGATTATTTGGGTCTTTTTTACAGTAGTGCTCTTGCTGGATGAAATCGAGGACTGAAAAAGTGGGAGGCATAGCAGTCTCCTGAGATATTCTGCTCTTCCAATAAAAATCACAGAATGCTATCCTGTGTTACAGTAGTTGCCTTTTAGATGTTCAGTGTGTATTAAGGTGAAGAAGTCATGTTACTGGTGAAAATACTACAACTAGTTATTCAATACAGGAAATACAAACTTACTCAAGACTGAAAAGGATTTTTAATTTATAATTTTGCTTTTTTTTTGTTTTTTAATTACTTATTCCCAAATTGAAAGTTGGAAATGAAATACAAATGCAGTTAATTAGGTTTAAGGTGATTAAAAAAGTTGTAATCTGTTGATCTTTGATTACAAACAAATATTTTGTAGGAGGAAGGAGTTCTTTTCCAGTATCAGGAAAGAACTAAAAAAGAAACTGAATGACCAATTTACAAATCCACTGTATTAATTCTGATATAGAAATCACTGATACAATAGAAATCAGCTTCTCAAATATTCTGTTCACACACATCACAGTACTTACGCAGGTTCTGCAAAAAGTTTGTTTTTTGACAGAAGCATAGTGTGAAGGATCTACTAATAACCTATAACTAGAGGAATCTGATAATCTAATAGTCTTTTTGGATATTAAATTCAATGCAATTCAATGCTCGTTTAATTCCCTGAGTTGTTTTTTTCTTTGCATTTCCACGGACTTTTCAGTGGAATGACTATTTGCAAAAAGTAAAAAGCATCCTCACCTTTGGAACAGCATGCCAGAGGCAACTTCTCTTGCCTCTACTCCTGTGTGGAAAGAGAAATAACTAGTTCTGTGCAACTAGGAGTATATCACATAGGTTGAAATGAGATAGTACTTGGTAAAGTTGGAAAAAAAGGATTTTGGTAAGTCATTACTGAAAAGGAAACTGGTATGCAGAGCAGAATTCCAATGTGTGAATGTATACCTTTACCAGTAAGCTTAGTGTTTCTAAGCTTCTAGAAGAAGATCCCTGTCTTGACCCAGCAAAGTAACTATGTATGTGAATAGTAAAAAATATTAATAAACTATATTTTTTATTTTTCGTATTATAAAGTTTGCATGTATGTAAGCTCCTTAGGTTTCTAGGGCATTACAGGGGAAATTTGCGATCTTCCAACTGCTTCAGTACTAAAGTCTTTGTCTTTTCAGTCTTTGTCCCTTTCTGTTTTCCAGAGGGTTTGGAGATTCCAACACATTTTATTTTATCTTTCACTGTAAAGGAAAAAAAAAAAAAAAAA
>VXAB01003171.1:10417-87987 GCA_013399175.1 Odontophorus gujanensis | reverse complement strand
TTTTTTTTTTTTCATGAAAAAAAAAAAAAAAAAAAAAAAAAGATAGGCATATTTTTTATTTATCTGTTTCCATCAGTTCTTTGAGAATTTGTTAAGAATTACTCCTTTTTTTTCCCAGTTTTTTTAGGAGTAGAAGAACATAAAATAAATATGAGTTATGTTATGTATTCTGTTTGACAAGGGAACTCAAGAGTCCTTGCAAGGATGTAATAGTAAAATTCTTTCCACTGATTAACTAATGGAATATGTGGAGAATATTCTTTGCTTTTTTCTTCAAGTTATATCATTTTGGAGAATTTATAGTTCAGCTTTTATTTGTTGCGGTAGTGAAATAGGATAAAGACATTTATATTGCTGTTTCTGTCATTTCAGAGGGGAAATTTCACATCTGTTGTTATACAAGTGTTTCAGTTTGGGCCCTTCATTTGAGCTAGTTTTCTGTAGCTTAAGGGCTTATCCTTGTTAGGGACCATCAGTTATCCTGTCCTGCAAAAAGTGTAGCTGTAGGTAGCTTTGTTTTTCATTTGTTTGACATGTTGGATTTTTTTTCTTTTTTTTTTTTTTAATAATTCTTGTGTATTAGTGTGACTTTTAGTATATCTTCTATTCCCTGGTGGATAAAGAAAGAAAACATTCGTTACTCTGGACTTGCAAAGCATGAAGAAACAGACTAATTCACCCTTTTTACACATACCATTTTTTTGTGTGTACCAGAGAATGCTGTTGGAAGATGCTTCAGTTATAATACTGATATGTAGCTGTCATTTTTTTTTCTCATCATGTTAAATAGTGTTACTGGAACATGTAAATGCCTGCTGTAATTGTGCAAATGCTTGTGCTGCCTTGGAAAGTATCTTCCATGTGCTGGCTCTGAATTATTTAGCCATCTCCTGTGTGCAGTTTGGTCTCAATAGAAAGTCACTTAGTATCCTGTCCAGCCACTTAGTGCCTTTGCTGGAGCTTTTCACCTCCAGAAGTAAACACAAGGCTAAGAATAGCTCACGCTTCTTTGTAGTATATTTTCATGGCTGACTGTCTCAACAGCCAGGCTGTCTAGACAGCTGACGACACTGAAAGCTCCTATGGTCAGATGCAGCCACGTAGGCTGCTCTCAGGGATGTTACCTTGTTGGTGCCTGCATCTGTGGGTGCCAGGAGAGTTTCTCATTCAGAACTGCTGAACAGTTCTCTCTGAAACTCCCTGTGCTCCAAGCATATGCTAATGGGCTGTAAAATAATACACATCTTTAAAAAGAAGCAGGAATTTTCAGTTATTACAGTTATTTCTGAGTCTACTTTTTTCATACTCTTCAAAATTTGCTTTATGGTGTGTTTTATACTGTTTTAAATTTTGAGAAAAATTTGGAGACCTAATTATTATCCTCTATGATAAAATAATGAGGAAGATAAACAAAAGTCAGTTCTAGTCCATTCCTTAAAGATTGAAATAAATAAATAAATAAACACACTTATATAGTTCTACTGCTATCAGTAATATTTAGATTGTGCACAAAGCTGGATCATAAGTTTACATGTGTTTGCATAAGGGAAATAAAAAACACCAACCTGATATAGAGAGTCTACTACCAGGAGACTCCTTCAGTGGATCTGGGTTACAGAGGACCATTAGCAAGGGTTTCCTTGAATTAGCAGGTGGTTCTTTCTCCTTGCTTCCATGTATAACACATCTACCATTTTTTGTGGCTGGATGTTCAGCCTCCTGCAAAATACTTTAAATATATCATTACTGATCTAGACTGTTTTTTAAATCTCTGGTTCAGATGTGATTGTAGTAAGGAGTAGAACAGTAGCTGATGGCTCTAAATAACTGTTCCCTCTGTAATCACAGCAGCTTGGTCCTTCTAGGGTCAAAGAGTAAGAAGTGGGAATATCTGATGACCTTCTAACTGCTGTTAGACAGGTGGAGAAAGAATGCTGGTAATGCTTTCAAAAGGTTTTCTGAATACTGGACTATTTACTAAGTACTGGACTAAACCCTTGGGATTGTCTTGTGTAAATTGATTTGAAAGAACATCCTGCTGCAAGTGTTTGGAAGATAGGTACCTTACAATCCCACATGTCATTCTCCAGCATACAATATATGTTTGCTGATGCAAGATGAATCTGTCAGCAGCAAAAACAGAAATAAAGTCTGTACCCAGTTTCATCTTGTGCTGATAAATTTGTTTTCTACAGGAGATCATCATGTAGTAATGTCTGTCCCTTGTGAGGTATGTGTATGCATAATATGACTTCAGCCGTTGGTCTTCATCTGTCAAATATATATTCAGAACTCTTAGACTAGTTGTGCAACTACAGAAAACAAACTCTATGTATTTTCTGTCCTGACAATGATGTATTTTGTTACGACACCATATACCAAAACACTGTAATATGAGAAGAGGAGGCTCTGAGGTGACCTGATAGCTGCCTTTCAGTATCTAAAGGGCAGCTACAGGAAAGGAGGCAGACTCTTTAGCAAGGTTTGAGATGATGGGACAAAGGGAAATAATTTCAAACTAAGAAAGGATAGGTTTAGTTTGGATACAAGGAAAAAGTCTTTTGCAGGGAGTGTGGTGAAGCACTGGAAAAATTTGTCTGGAGAGGTGGTGGGTACCCCATCTGTGGAGATACCCAAGGTCAGGCTGGATAGGGCTCTGTGCAACCAGATCGAGCTGTGAGTGTCCCTGTTCACTGCAGGGGGATAGGACCAGATGGCCTTTAAGGTACCTTCCTGCTCTGAGGAGTCTACGACTCTGTGAAAAACAGCAGTGGAGAATGTGTCAGTAGCAAGGGAAATATTTAGGAGAATACTACATCACAACTTCTTAAGAGCCCTTTTTGGTTTATTTCTGCATTAAAGGGGTTTGTTTGTCTGTTTGTTTGTTTTGAGCTTTTATCCTTGTATATTGTTTGTTATTACATCAATATGTTTTCCTAAATATCAAATGTAATTATTTCCTTAGATCATAGTGCTCAGCATCTTCAGAAATCAGGAATACTCTTTGTTTGATTGATTGATTTTCTTGCTGAATATTTAGACTTTCTTACTCTGAGTTCTTTTCCTGTTACTGAAAATTTTGTTGATTCTTTGTTATACATGATATATTTGATTGCACTGCTTGATATTTCCATGTAGGATTACAAGAATGATGCCCTCACCTGCTTTCTTTGTTCTGAGAACATTTTTTAAAGATTTTCATGTACTTCTAAGAGGATTTGGATGAATCTGATCACTATTTTCTTAAAATTTACTTTTCTACTTTAAGATTGAAAATCTTCAAGAGCAGCTAAGAGACAAGGAGAAGCAAATGAGCAGTTTAAAGGATCGAGTGAAATCCTTGCAGGCTGACACCACCAATACTGACACTGCCTTGACCACGCTGGAAGAAGCACTTGCAGAAAAAGTGAGTATGGCAAGCTGCCACTTCTGCGGCTGGAGGTCCTTCTGCTCATCACCTCTTCACAGTCGGCTTTTCTATGTGCTGATTGGACTCTGCGTGAAAGAAATCCTTAGTGCAGCACCAAGTCCTTTGTCTGCGAGAAGCATCAGCGTGATGCTACAGCTGCGAGGCTTCTCTCACTAGAGGGCACTGTAGGATATTCTGAGCGCAGCCAGCGCTGCCGTACTGTATGGTATCCTACATCGTAGGCCAAATGCTCCAGAAAGGCAGGGTGAAGCTGAGCCACGAGCCGGTTCTCCATAGCCATTCGCTACTTATCATCATCTTGTGTGAAACAAAGCTGTGTTCTTTGTCTTATCTCAGTCTGCATGGGACCTGCTCACTATTTGCATGGTGCATCTTAGGTACTACTGTGGGATGTCTACATTCCAGCTGTGAATTTTTCTGCTTTTTTCCGTATTTTTTTCCTTTTTTTTTTTTTCCCAAGTTTGAACAATATCTAATATCATTTTGTGTCCTTTACACAGAAATTTTAATAATAAATTTTAAGTTTTACTGTATGAAATCAGTTCTCAGTGTTGAATCAAAGTGAATAATTATCCTGATGCAGCTGCATTTCAGTCTTACTGTATTTGCATCTTCATCATTCTTGCTGGATTTTGTTTTCTGCTTGCCCAGTTCTCAGGAGATAGCTGACTGAGGGAACAACCTTGTCTATTTTCTTTTGGTGTGGCAACTGTTTAGCATTCTTATGTTTTTTTCCTTGATTCTCAGAGAACCAAGGTTATGGTGCCATTAGTCTGTCCGATTCTTTTCAGTGTAAAGCTATGGTAAAGCTTTGCTAAGGTTTGGGAGTTCACTTGCAGCCCTTCAGCTTTCTGAATATGAAGGCTCCATTGATATCTGGCATACTAAAAAGTTGTTTTATTGCTTTCCACATTTTGATCCTGATCTCATATATGCACTAACCTATTCTTCTCTGAAGGGCCTTAACACTTCAAAAACATAAGGTTTAAGTAAGTAAGGAAGCAATATGTAATGTATCCTTGTCTCAGTTAACTCTAGTTATCAGAACCAGATAAATTTTATTGTACTGTAAACTTTCAATGATACAGAAAGCCTGATATTTCTAAGCAATGAATGCACAGATTTTTTAAGTAAAGTGTTTTCCTTCTTGAGGGTCTCTTTTATAACAGTAAAGAGAATAAAATGGCAATATCCAACAAACATCAGAGTGTAATAAGTGTTGATTTACCATAGAAGTTGAAAGAATATGAGGGATTTTCTTGACAGAATGCTTTCTTTTGCTAGGAAAGGACAATTGAACGCCTAAAGGAGCAACGGGACCGAGATGAACGAGAAAAACAGGAGGAGATTGACACCTACAAAAAAGACATTAAGGACCTGAAAGAGAAAGTCGGCATTTTACAAGGAGATCTCACAGAGAAAGAGGTTGACCAGCAGAATAAATCTGTTGTATTAAAGTTGGTTGTTATATATGTTATATTTTAGGTGAAGAAAACTCTTCCTTGATTTTAATGGTCCTTCAACAGATTTATCTAGTAAAATACATTGTCTGAGAATTTCTCAAAGCATAAATGTTTCAGTCTTTTCATGAAGAATATTTCGTTTTTTTAATGGATAGCACAGTCCCATTATTAGCAGCAATTAATCACATTACCAGTGAATACCAATGGTCAATGATTAGTTAACTGGAGCAATACTTACAGAAGGCAAGAACAAGCTTGTTTATGTCTAAATATAGGAAGAACAGAGGTAGATCAAAGCTGCATATAGATCAAAGAATGCATATAGAAAGTTCATGCATTTGTATAAACAATATAACTTATTCTTTTTACTTTCAAGAGTCCATGTTTGGTAATTAAGTTGGTTGTTTTTAAGGAACCAACTGGCTAGGTAAGTTAACCTAGTTATATCAGAGAAATATGTAATTTATCTGTTCCTGTCTTGGAAGTCTAACATTCAGGTCTACTTCAGCCTTCTTTCACAACTCAATCAAATCAAAAGGATAAAAAAAGGTACCTAGGAAGTGCTATGATTTTTATGCATATAAGAGTAAAAATTTGTGAGGAAAAAAAAACAGCAAAAACAGTTCAGAAAATAAGAAGTTGAGACGTCTTTTGGTGATAAGTTGCACAGATCAGTTTCACAACCTAACAGCTCTGGGGAGAAAAACTTTCATCAATCTCTGTTCTACATACAGTTTCTAAATCTGCTAAACATATATGATTTTTAAAGGCGGTTTTATTTTAAAATATATATATTTTTATTAAACATGACTATCACTGAAGACCTAATGTAGTTTGCAGAATGTTCTGTCTTTAAAAATAATTTTGAAATTGGTCTAGACAAGGTTTTGTTTTGACCCTGAGTACCTGAGTTAAACCAAGCTGCCTTAAGTCAGCTCTGTGAACAGTTCAATCCTCAGCATCATGTGATGGGATAAGAAGAAAATGATGACAGAAAAAAAAAAATAATCAAAAACTAGCTATTGCACGTTTGGAGTATTTATTTGTTAGTTATTTTACATCTTTTATTTTAGTCATCGTTACTGGATCTGAAGGAGCATGCTTCATCTTTAGCTTCATCGGGACTGAAGAAGGATTCAAGGCTCAAGACACTGGAAATTGCATTGGAACAGAAAAAGGAAGAATGTTTGAAAATGGAAACTCAATTGAAGAAGGTAATCTTAATTCTTATTTATATATGCAAGGTAAATATCCAGTGTTATATGAATTGGATACATTTACACGGAAGAGTATAGGTTTGTGGATTGATTTTCATTAAGTACTCCAAAGTTGTGACTATGCAAACGATATTACAAGCCAAGCCTATCAGGAAGTAACTTTCAGACACTGGTGTTAAATTTGTACTTCATTTGCATGCAATGCCGTGCTGTTGGCTATGTATATTTTAGCAGGTGCAAGAAATTATAAAGTTAGTTTGCTTCAGTACAGTCACCACTAGTAATTGTTTTATGAAACTGGTGTAACAACTAGAATTTTAACAACCAAACACTTTGCACCTGAATTATCAATGTGTGTAGGTGTTAATGTGATAAATGTAGGTGGATGACTGACATGTGGCAATGTGTAATAAGAAATGAGTATGTCACAAGTGAAGTGTCTGATCTTCTCTTTTATCTCACTGCAAGTCACAGAAGGTAAGTTTGTAGGAGTTTGTGGTTTAGCAGAGTAGTACACAGGTACAGTGGTACCAGGCAAGCTAATTTACTTGAACATAATCTTGCAAGCTTTCTGTACTTCAGAGTAGCCCATGTGTTGCACCTTTAGAGGAATATTAATTTGGTTTTAAGTTGAGAGAGCACAGAACACATTAACTGAAATATTGATAATACTTTTATTTATGAAATAAGAATAAGATGAAGTACAGCATTTTAAAGAAATTTAAGTCTTGGATTACCAAGTCATATTTGTTTCTTTATGTCTAACCAGGAAAATGAGGTGTGTCTGTGCTCTCTCTGGTCTGGAACTCTGTCCTTGTTCCTCAGATGAATATGAGCTTAAATTTGGAGGCAACAATTAAGTGCTCCTTAGCAATTCTGTCAGATAGATTTTAATGCACTTGAGAATTCTAGAGATATGCATATCCAGATCTACAGTTTCCCTTTTTAATTCTGCTACACAAATTAAACAGTTCTGTTGTTCAGTAAAGTGAAACAGAAAGAATGAATAGTTGTGCACATTTGATTGATCTCTCAGGTTGTTTTCAATGTGAATGGATTAGTATTTAAGAAGTCCTGAAGGACCCTGTCATTTGAATTGCCATTTCACCCTTTGTCAGTTTGTTAATAGTAATGAGTTGAGTAATATATTGTATCAAAGATTTACCAGAGTTTGTTGTAGCAACGATAATAGTAATAATTTGTAGTTACACACATGTAGTTATAATTACTTAGAAGACTTCATATGTAGTACTAACTGAGAGTGTACATAACAAATTTAAGGAAAAGCAGTTGTGGAAATTTGATTGCTTAGAGAATGTGATTTTTGTATTGTGCGTTTCTGAATGTACCACTTTTCACTGCTTCCCTAGAAACCGCTTTCTTTCTATATACGCTAAGCATCTCAGTAATATAACCGAGTGTGGAGTGTGAGCAAAATCTCTTGAAGCACTGCTAGGTAGAAGATGAATATGCACTTAATTTACACTGCAATGACAGCACTTTGTTATATTTCCTTTAGGTCTGCCTCTGCTCACTTCATTGTGTTTAATAACTGGTATCCAGGAACTTAAGAACACTGAGCCAGTTCATGAAAACATATCATTTTATAATCTATTCCTTTTGTTTCAGGAAATAATTAGAAGCATGAAGTACTCTTCTGTGATCCTTTTCCAGAGGCTTAAAATAGGAAAATGACTCAAATGTAAAGAGCACTCTTAACTAGGCAGGGCAGCCATGGTACAAACAATTGCACTCTTTATTTGGTTCTGAGAATAGTAACAATTATATATTCGCTAACACAATAAACACAAATAGGTTCAGAATAGTTTCAGTTCCACAATCTAAGAAAATTCATAACCTACCATTACCTATGTTCAGTCCAAAGCCCTACCATTAGTATTCTAAACATCTCTGATTCAGACATTGTTGCTTACTGGGACATTCAGGCAATTTCCTATGCAGAGTGCCTAAAATACTCTCTGAAGTCCTACAGAGACAAAACCATCAATACTTCATCCCTCATGAAAAATATTCTGTCATGTTGGGCTGCTACATCCTTCTCATTCAAAGGAAAATACAAATTCAAATGAAAGATTTTTTAGTGATAGTTAAATCAGTCCAGACTGGCTTTTAAGAAAGAAATTACAGCTATAGAACCTTGTGTGCTTTCATGTAATTAACCATCACTTGCTTTCCTCATGTTGCATGAAACAATTCACTTCTACCACTGACACACTCTGCTTTCTAGAACCAAGTCCAACAATTTCTCTTTATTACAGAAGAAAATATAGTTATCAACCACCTGAATATATTTTATATGAATGAGTAAGCTTAGGTATTTCTTTAAAGACCATTTCCCATCTGTTTTTAAGTTTTCAATTTTTTTTGTCAATTGCAGAGGAGTAGAAAAATATTTTTTTACAGGATTTTTCTCTTTAAATGCATTGCAGCTAACTGTTCAGGCAGTTTGGTATTTTCAAGGTGGATTAGTTACTTGTCATCCTTGAAACAATTATATAATGGATAATCCAGCTCCAATTTAAAGCTTTTAAAAACCCAGTTTTATACAATTGCCTTGTTAACCATTGCAAATAACTGTCATAATTACCCTTAAAACTGTTGGCTACATAATAGCATTTGGTTTAAAAATGAGTTAAAAATGACCTGAAGAATTTTATTATGTTAAGTTTAATTATATTATCTTAGTGGGTTTTTTTGTACATGACACATGGAGGAAGTATGCCCTTTTGTAGCTCTTAACAGCAAATAGCAGGAAGCTTTTCCTTCTAGGTTCTTTCCTTTGAGTTTGAGTAGAAATATTCCTAACAACACACGTTTCTTTTGCCTTTTATTTCTATTGGACAATTTGTTTACTTTCAGTTAAATCTTAGCCTTTGATGTTTAGAAGATGTTCAGAAGCTCTGGAGCCCTATTAAATCATTAGATAATTAAATAATAAGGATCCTTGGAAAAGAAACTCTTGCTAATCTTTTAAGAGTGAGTCTTGAAATCATGAACAGTGCAAGCTTCCACTTCTTTTGTGAAAGGCATTTAGCATTGCACTAAAGTGAAATATCATTAACCAAGTGCTGTGTAGGGGTGCTGAAAAGTTGCTCATGTTGTTTTTCTTTCCATGTCAGCAGTCTCTGTTTTCTGGTTCTGTCTGTCCAATTCTCATTGTTGCTATTCTTTTTCTTGCTAATGACTTTTTTGTAGCTAATAGAAGTTTAGTGTTTTTTTCATTGATGGGTTGCATGGGGGAATTGCTGTTTGGTTTTTTAATAGTAGAATGTTTATGGAAATCTGTGTGCTAGGTGTTCTAATTATTCTACTGTCACTGCTTCTGTGCACAATTGTCAAGGTTGACACTCACTGTTGAGTTTATGTGATCTGGTGTCACCTCTTGAATAGTCTCCTTGTATGCTGAGATGGAGTTGTTAAAGGGAAATCACACACAGGTGTTCTCTCCAAGTATTTCTCTCTGTTTTTTTTTTTTTTTTTTTTTTTTTTTTTTTTTTTTTTTTTAATGTGAAGTATGGTGGTAATATTTTTCAAGTGAATAAGATTTCTTCTGGTTATTTTAACCAGAAATTATTTATTTATTTATTTCCTAGACTTTTGTGTCTGATCTTTCTCAGGCAATGTGCTTTGTTTCATTTTATTTTTCTAATCTAGAAAGGACTACTAACATTAGAGTCTGTTCCATCAAAGATGAGCAGATCTTTGTCCATTTTCATTTCCAGTGAATAGTTTTTCTCCCTCTCAATATTTTACTTTTTTGAAAGAGATCAAGTTTAGAGAAAAGAGAGAATCCCAAACCCTGTGCTAAACAACTTCCCTTTGGTGCAGTTCTGGAGACTTTACATAAAAGAATTGTTAATAGTGATTCCTTGCCAGGAAATTACTTCGAGATTCAGTGGTCTCACTTACATGTTTTGTTTTTCTAGTTTTTTATTTATTTATTTATTTTGTATTTATTTATTTATTTATTTTTCTGCTGTGGTCTTCTACTTTCAAATTAAGGAAGATAATGTCTTTCAAAAAACAGGAAGAAAATGTCTGAATGAAGTGTTGACCCAATTTGCATGTTTCCAAAGATTTGGCTTGGTTAGTATTATATAGGCTATCTTGTTCTTTTATTTTTGTGAATAAGAATTTCCTGTTACAACTGAAAGTATTACTGTTAAATTAGTAGATGGGCTAGAAATGTTAACTATTTCACATGTTCACAGATGGTTATGAATTTTTATGTTTTTCTTAAAAGATGATAAATGTGTTTTCAGTGTAGCAACTTAGGATGAAAAAGACTACCAGAGAAATCAGGCTGTCTATTAAAAACAAAATTAAAAACCCAGCAACTAGTTTCAGTGTTCAAATAGTGTCAGTTATTGAAGTATTTTCCCAGACTATTTAATGGTCTTGTGATTGATACAAATGAAACGCTAAAAATTAAAGTCTTGTTACCTGTAGAAGTGTTTGTCATCTAAACCCAAACACAGGACTATAGTAAGTATTTGAGGACTTGAAAAACTGTTACAATAAGAAATCAAGTTCATGTTTAGAACTTGTACAAGGATTTCTTTCAGTATTTCTCTTGTTTGATAAGCTGCTTAGTAATGCATTCTAACTCACAAATTGAGATCATCATCTTATTAAGTACAAGATGTAGCTATTTTTAAAATTCTTTTCTTGTTGCGTCTTTTCTTTTTTCTCTCACACTCCTGTCTCCTATCCCCAATTCTCCCCATCTTTTCCCATCCTCTTTCCTCCTTTAGCACCCTGAAGTTTCATTGACTCATCCATCCAAGCCAGTAAGTTCCCTGGCAAAATCAAAGGCTGTTGCTAACCCCATATAATTTTCTTGTGTATTGCATGTGTATTCACCTGTGCTTTATGTTTGAGCTAACACAGAGTATGGTAGATTACTTTAGTGTAGTGGGTGTGGATACAAAGTGCAGTGGTGCATTTGACTAGTTCTACTTACGTTCAGAAAAGCCTTCTTAGGTGCTTTTACTTTTTGACTGTGTTAGTAACTCCATTTTTGTTTGGACAGCTTAATATTGTGCCAATGTTTTTGTTTTCCTTTGCTGTTTGAGATGTCTTGTAGCTTTTCTTTCATTTCGATTGTTAGTGCATTTTTAGACCAAGAACGCAGTAGAATTTCCATGCAAATCAAGCTTTTTGTGTGAAAGTATTTGTAACACCATGTACAGCAGCACATTAGAAATAGTAATTAAGTTAGACCAAATACAAGATAGCTCAAAAACTTGTGTAAGCATTAATAAGCTGACAGGTACTAAGTCAGTTTAATTTTGGATCATTTTACCAACCTGCTGTTTGACATCAAAGAGCACTCCTTTCAAGGAGTGTTTGTATAATATCTTGGCACTGAGAAGTATGTAATCCAATGTGGTTTTCATCAGAGCCTTCTTTTGTGACTGCGTGCATAAAAAATTTTGTTACAAAACTTTCAGAAAGTTGATATCTGTGTTACTGTTGACAATGTTCAGGGTAAATGTATCTGTCTCTCCTGACAATAATTGTCTGAACATTGGAAAATTCTTGACGCTTTTCATTTTTCATTTTTCGTGACATTCTTTGTTAAAAATTGTTTTTTGAAAGTGATTTCTACAATGCCTTTATCTGACTAGATTTAGAAAAAGCATTGTGTGCAACAGGGTATTTTGTTATTACTCTCAGAAATAATAACAAGGAGTCACTTGGGACATAGAAACTACTATTCTGTATTTTGAAGTTGGTTTTTTTTACATATAAAATTCATAGCTATGCGTTCTAAGGTATTTGGTGCACGAAGTTTAGAAAAAAGTAACTTTTTTTTTAAAGATATAAGATTAGTGTATAGGGCATTTGAGTGATTACATTATTTAATATTTTATAGCAAAGTATATTTTTTCCCCAAAGGATTGTATGTTCAGGTATGTAAAGCAGATGTTAGAATTTTTCTGTAAATTTATACATTTATCTTCTTTCAAGTAATTTGCCAGCCTCTTCTATAGAGTGGTGCCATCTATTACTCAATTCATTTAATGCATCATTTCAATAGATTCTGTTATTAATTTTATTACTGTTTTATAAAACTTTCTAGTTTTGTAAAATCTTTTAGTTGGAATTTCTGATGTTTGATTCACTGAGATTTTGTTATTTTTCATATCTTTAATGAAGCTCTCAGCCATAACAGTTCAGTGTTTTCAAGAACAAAATATGAAAATATATTGATATTTATAAATAAATATATGATTATCAGTTGATTTCCTTGCCTATTTGCACATGCTCAGTAGCAATACAAATTTAGCAATATATCTTTCTAAATATTCCCCATGTACTGATCATATCTCCGTCTGGAGAGGGAGGGAGAACTTACTACTGTTTCCCCTCTGTTGTCAGAGTACCTTCAAGGTATATGGTCATTTGAATAGGCAGCAACCTATGGAGACTCTTCACCAGATGCTTTATGGGTTCCACGACCTGGGGTGACTGGTGTTGGTGGATTGAAACAAATAAAAAATAGTCCCCAAACCTGAAAAAAGTGGGAAGAGGAGGATGAGGATATCTGGGTGATTGGTGGAATCTGCCTGTAAGAGGAGTGAAATTTGATCCTGGCTAAATAATGTTGATAAAATGTTGGGGAAAGGAGTATGGCTACCCAAGGATTGCACTTGATGTTAATATGAAGAAGAATTTGTGCCCGAGAGAGAATAGTCTCCATAAAATCTTTAATAAAGCGTGGAATTTTTGTGTGTTCTCATTACTCTCAAGTCAGAAAGTATAAAATGTGGGAACAAAGTATGTGTTTAATTCCCCAGTATGATATAGTCAATAAAGAGGCTAAGGTTCACGTGCTTCATTACCTTAAGACAATTTGCAGATTCTGTGTGGTGATCTTTAAAATTCAAGCCTTATTTGTGGTTCATCATAATGTTAACATCATCTCATGTAATTGGAAGTTGGAGGATGGAAGTTCCAGTTGGAATTTCCTTGTGTTTCAGCTTGATTCAGCAGAGGCAAGCGTAAGGGTGCTGAAGTGTTCTTGCAAAGACAACCATAATCTGTGCATTTCCTTTCTGTCTTTTCTTTTTGTGCTGGTGGAATTTCCGAAGAGCAAATTGTTAATGTTTAATAATGATTATGGGAACTTGTGTCTTTCTGGTCTTTTCAGAGAGATGCAAAGCAATTAATATCTCTTCAAAAGATAGAAGTTCACATTGTCATTAATTATTTTGAGTAATTGGTTCTCCTGAGAGATCTTCCTCTAATTTAGACTTTCAGCTTTCTTTATTAAATCATTCCAACGAAATACTTGCTTTTTCAGTGTCAAAAATTTACAATCACATTAACAAAGATCATACATTTCCTGGAAGGGATTTTTAAGGATTTTGTTAATAATAAGATAGCAAATAGCTCCTTGTTATAAACTCAGGTTTTTCTGGTACCAAGTATATCAGAGAGTTCACTGAGCTTTTTACTTCTGGCACAACTCTATTCAAAAACGATCATGATATGTGATGGTTTATAGAGATGTTTAGAGCACTGGAGCTAAAGGAGAAGCAAGTCTGCTTATTTTCAAAATACATAATCTTGTTGAAGCAAATATAGGCATAATAGAAGGCAGTGTGAATGTTTTATTGCTGAAAATGCTACCTTCCCAGCAGGAAAAAATAAAGTAGTTATGTGTTTGTCTTTTGCAATAAATTGTAATGATATATTTTTGAATTTGTGTGTGCATTTACTGTTTTTAGGAGATGTGAGGTATACTTGAAGGTAGGAGAGTGAATTAAAAAGCAATCTCATGTTCTTGGGAACTTCTACTTTGTGACCAGAAGTTCTTGGCAGCATTTATACATGAAATGTTAAACTGAACTTACTGTCTCTATTCATAGGTAAAAGTAGAAAGTGTTTTCTGTGAATTATTTGCTGTTTGATTTAGTTAACCTTTTAGGAATATTGATTTAAAATCTTAGTCATAATGTTTGGAATTTTTATTTATATTTTAGGACTTTTAAATTAGATCTGAACTGTTGTTTTCTTCTTTGCCTCTGTCATACTTTAAGCTGTGTAAGATCACCTTGCCTCTTTGTTAAGAGATTTTTGGCATGAGAAATACTGGCTTACAAAATTCTTTTCAATGTGTTTGGCCTTCCTCTCCATCTGTAAATAGTGATTTTTTTCTGTGCAATGTTGTTCATCTTTGCTAGACTAGTAGAAGTTGTCTTTGTCAGCTGATTTTCTGTGGAAGCAATAGAAACCATAGTACATTTATTTGAGGAACAATTGCTCTTTCTTTTATTCTGTAGGTACCTGAAGTGCTCACCCCATCACTTACCACATTCCAGATGGGAAATGATGGCCAGGAGCAGAAAAGCAGAAAGCTGTTAAACCTACTCTTAGTTTATAGTCACTCTTAAGAACTTTGAGAGGAAGTCCAGTGTTAAACTTAACTATTCTCAGTCCTGAATTACTTTCAATAGGAAACTGAATTTATGTTGGAAGAGATGAAAACTGCTCAGATGAGTTAATCAAAACATAGTTTAAGAAGGTGCTACTTTTCGGCCAAAATGCGAGTGTGGGTTTCTCCTGCAGATAAGTGCAGAATGAAATGTGAAAGTTTAAAACACTCTTGAAAGTAGCTTGAATTCCCCTGTTTAACTCTGTACTGTTGTAGAGGTGAGGAGCTAATGACAGGATCAGTAGTACTAGTAACAGTTAAGGGGCTTAACAGAGCATGTAAAATTACCTGTAATCAGATAAACTCACTGGCCTATATAGACACATACCTTCTGCTACATACATCACTTTGTCAGAGGTGGAAATGCAATGTTCCTTTTACCCTAAGCAAGTTCCTTTTTCAATTTATTTATTTATTTAATCATTCATTTGTTCTTTTTCATTCTTACTTGTAATTATATTAAGAGTTGCAGATTTGCAAGTCTTAGTCAGACCTGAAAGCAGAACCAATTTAAATGTAATTACTATGGTCTCTTAATGCAGCAGAATGTCTGAGTTCATTTGTCATTTTATATGTCCATTCTGATTTCAAAATAGCTTCTTCTGGAATTTTTGTACCTGTGGTGGGTAGGAAAAGTTTTGTGAGAAAATTTATTCTTTTTTTATTTGCGTGGTTTTTTGTTGGTTTTTTTTTTAACTGTGGATATAGGAATTTCTTATTTGTGTTCAATCTTCTTTTTTTTTTCACTTTCTATTTCATTTTATTTCATTTTTTTACTTTTTTATTTTATTATTTTATTTTATTAATTTTATTTTCTTTCTTAATATACTGCTGAATTATTTTGCACAATGTTACATTGGGAAGGTCGCCAATATCATCTGTTCCAGATCTTGATGTGAGTTTGTGGGAAACCTCTAAATGGATTGGTTTTCTCTCCCATACAGTAAATGAATCCAGTAGGATTTTACATATGATCATGTAACACGTATTTTGTACATAACCCACAAAATAGACCGAAGTCACTCAGTCAGTAACTCAGGAAGTGGTCTCTAGTTTACACCGTATCACATAACATTCTCTTTGTGTTAGGTGAAAGTATCCATAATTATGTGCATTATATACAAATAACATGTGTTACATGTCTAAACTAATAATTTATGTTGTGTAAATAGCCCTTTCGTTCTATACGAACCAGACACACTGAGTTGTTGGCTAATTTTCTTAAAAAGTAAAATTGATTTCTTCTTTTCAGTAGTGTCTCTTGGGTTGTTGTGAGATGCTTTTATTAGTACAGAGTAGCATAAATCAGAAGTGTCCTGGCTGTAGAATTACATTAGGTCTTGTAACTTACTTGGAATTAGAGAACTCAGTAATCCAGGCTAACAGCCTAGCTTTGCTTTTTTATTACAGAAAAAGTTTCTTGACTATCTGATTATATATTTTGGATGACTTTGAAGGGCCCGGAGGAGTACTTGTTAAAACAAACTATTTCAGATGTTGGAAACATACCCAAATCTACTACAAAGGAATTCGGACTGTGTGTCTGGTGAAAAAACATACTGTATACATAGTGTCTCTTAGGAGGAAATAGATACCTCCAATTGATTTATAGATGCCCCTGAAAAACAGGATTCTCAGTTCCTTCCAAACATCAAGTGGGAAGAGGATGGAGGTTTTGTTTGAAATTTAGATATAGTTGAAAAGGAAATAAAATCAATTATTTCACATTTCCTACAGGCTGGAAATTCTGTTAAGGTATTTTGGGAACACCCAATGATACTCTTTTGAAAGCAAAGTATGTTCCCTGGTGCCTGTCTCTTCTAAGTAGAACTGATGTGCTTGACCATCTCATTGCTTTAAGCATCCCAGCATATACGTTTTGTTGGCAACGTTTTATTTAGACTTCCACTTTCCTTTTTAACCCTTGGAATAGGCTCTCTATTTTGAAGTGTTTATTTAGCATGTTGAACCATAGGTAGCCCTAACGTCAAAAGGTTTCTTGCAGTTCTCCAGGTCACTAGGGATGCACTTGGAGCTGGGTCAGCAGCTCAGAGGCAGGATTTTCAGACTTACAGCTCAGCAACAGAGCTTTTGGGGGAGTTTTGGCATGGAAGTCTCAGAAATGGGGAGCTTAAACACAGCCTCCAGAAAGGGCTCTACTCTTCTGGGACCTGGGGTTGTTGGATGCTCCTGAATAGACACCTGCCCAGGAGATCTGGAGGGTGTCGGGCATCTTGTTCCAGGATAACTTATTGTCCAGTTTATCCAGCACTTTGGAAATCCTGCTTCAAACAATACAACACTAAAACTTTTTAGCATAGATCCTCAGGCGGGGTGCTGCAGGGCTGAGGCTCTGAAACATGAAGTGTTCCAGTATTTGGTCAATCCAGATCCACGTCACTGTCATAATCTCAGCAAAGAAAGGCATCTAGACATCCTTCAGTCCTAGAACATTCTGCTCTGGGATTCTGTAGAAGCTCACTAGATCAGGGCCTTGGCTTTAAAAGAGTTACTAAAAATAACAGGAGATTCCAAGGTAAAAACTTTGGGGTATCTTCCTCCAGTCTTATTATTCCAAATAACTAAATTATTTTCTCCAAGCAGCTTTGCCTTTGTATGATTCTTTGGAAGCACCAGTTTCTAACCCAGAGGTTTATGCTGCTGCTGTTCTGTCCAATTGCCTTTAAAAGTGACAGAGTTCTGTATTATTGGACTGCACTTTGGAACAGAACATTGGCAGCACAGAAAACTGCACAGATGCACAAAGGGTGAAAGAAGGAAAGCAGTGTTAGTTATCTTGTAATCTTGTTCCAGACAAAAGAAATACCTCGAGTCCACAGGCAGAACCTTGATCAGCATAATAGCTCCAGCAGGCTTTCTGTTCTATTTCTATTCTATACCAAATGTATGCAGTTCTGAAATAGCATTAGTTGATAGCAAATAGGAATTTGACTTCTATGGGCAGAGGGAAAAGAGGAAGACGTCTTAGGAAGGGAAGGTTTACCCGTTTCTCCTAATGCAAGATGACAACAACCCTTTGGACCCTGAAAATATAGTCCTCATTCTTCTGGTTTAAACTTGAGCATAAATACTGCCTTTTGTTTGCTTTTAATGTGGGAGCCATTTAATTCATTTTACTAATAAATGAGAATATTTTACAACAAATCAGGCCATTTAAAATGAATAAATGAAATAGAAGCATATTTGCTGGAGTCATTTAACCCTCAGTCTTCTGATCCTTCCTGTCCTTGTATCCTGATTTTAAAATATATTTCCTAAATAAATAGTCGAAGATAAGAATGTGGCTAGTCCTGTAGCCACATTCATATGTACCTGAGATAAGTAGCAAGGACATCAGTGAAAAGTTCTGTCTGTTCAAATCCATTTGACACTTCATATTCGGATCTAATTATTGTAGTTTTTATAAAGTATATGTGTGTGAATGAAGTGTCTTTCCTGACCCTTTTCCTTGCAGGCTCATGAGGCAACACTTGAGGCGAGGGCCAGCCCAGAGCTGAGTGATCGCATGCAGCAGCTGGAACGGGAGGTAACAAGGTATCGGGAAGAATCAAGTAAGGCTCAAGCTGAAGTGGATCGTCTTCTGGAAATCTTGAAAGAGATGGAAAATGAGAAGAATGATAAGGATAAGAAAATTGCAGAACTGGAGAGGTAAGGATTATATAAAGTTATTGGAGTTACAAAAGTGCTTCCTGAAGTTAGAGATAACATAGTCCATTTTTCTCATCTTAGAAACCTTGAAATGTCTGTTTTGGGATAGTTCGTTCAGTGTTTTTCTGCTTCAGTACTTAGTTTTAGTAGAATGTAAGTAAGAATGAGACTTACTGCCTGCTTTCTTTACCTGTTGAAAAACAGAGCCGATGCATACAGAACTTGAGGGTTTGAGCTGTAAGGAAATGGAGGTGGTAGGAAAAATTGCCAACACTGTAGTGTGTTTGGACAACAGTTTGTTCTTTTTGTTTAGTAAATACCTCAGGTATGGTTATCCCTCCAAAAAAAACAAACACACACAAAAAAAAAGACTTTTAAGAACTTTTGATACTAGTTTCTCAGGTTGTTCTGATAAATAGCACTGAAGTTCATTGCAGTGGTATAGATACAGGTAAACTCTGACGAATGTAAATTTTAATGAATAGATTTGCTTTTCTCCAAATTCAACATTTTCTGTCTTTCTGTTGGAGCCAGGTTGTTTGAATATTTTTCTAGACTGCAGTGTCCCTAACAAGAATGGTAGTCACTGACAATTCCACAACATTTGTGTCACAATCCAAAACTTGGGAAAGACCTGTTATCTGCCACTTCACTGTGGCCACAGAAAGGAGTCTCTAAGCAGAATTGCCTGGATTTTTTTTTTGTCTATTTGTTTACCATTTGTGATAAAATTTAAAAAAGTAAAATAGAATATTTTAATTATTCCCATTTGCCTTGTGCTAGTGTAGTCTTTCTCATTTTTCTTTTTTTCTTTTTATTCTATTGCTGTTTAACTACTCAGCATTTAGTGGCAGAGAAATGAGGGGAACTGAGTTGAGGATATTTTAGATTCTTCATTATGGCAATTGTGATTTTTCATTGACTTAACGATAGTTGAATTATGAATTCCTCTGAATTATTTGAAAGATTTTCTAGGCAGTTGTGCTTAAAGCAAGTCCACGTTTAGTGATCTGATTATGTTTTCACTGTGTTTGGAGAAAGAATTATAAGGGAGGTCCAGATATGTTTTTTATTTTCTGCAGCGTCTGGTACACTTCTTCATTTCTCTTCCTGCATCATGTGCAAGAAAATCCCAATGATAAATCCTTTGGAAAAAAAGACTCTCTGAATTTGATGACTAACCTCATTGAAATAGCTTGTGTTACGGTGAAACTACTGTACTCAATGGCTTTACTCATCTGTATTTTTTGGTAGAATGAATTCTTGTTTTCTTGTGACAGAGCAGTTACAGCTTGTCAGCTAGATTTCTTTTCTTTTTGTGGTTGTAACCAGCATCCCTTTAGTTCTGTGTTGCTATTTTGATTATACAAACTTCTCTACGCCTGTGATGTGAGCCAACCAAATGTGAACGCAATGGCCTCTCTAGCAATCTTGCCTTTTTTCTGAGCAACACAACTTTCATTGGATACCATAACTTAAGTATTCAGCAGATCTTTTGGGCGATAGTTTGATAGAGAAGATGCATTAAGTAGAGACTTGAAGAAAGCAGCTCCAAGTCCTATTTTTCTGCAGAATTTTGCAGGCCTTTACCCATCTCAGATGTGGAGTTCACCATATCATCATTTTAGGACAAAGCAACTAAGAGGTCAAACCAGCAAACTTAAAATAAAAAGTGTTGTTAGTGCCTTATGAAGAGAGTTACTGTCTAGGAAAAGCAAGTTGGAAATGTTAATAATTCATTACAACCTGACAGTGAAATGTCAGGAAGAGAATTTTCTTGTTCGTATTTTTAATGTGTGTCATTTTTTATAGTTACATTAGCATTCAGAAATTTCAGTTGAGATTGAGGCTTGCAGCGTCCAGCGCTGAATAAACACGCATAAAGGGCCTGTAATCAAAAGAGATAATGGTTTTTATAGTCTACAAAATGATAAAAAAAGAAGAAAAATGAAGCTGAAGCTTTTTCTCATTTACAGATAAAAATCACTGGCTCTCAATCCTCAAAGAGTTAGGATTTTTTTCTTTGAAAACATGCAATTCTAGAGATCAGCAAAGCGGTTATTGAGTTTTCCATATTAGAGTGGTAGGTTGTTGCTGTTTATCAGTTACAGACCGAACTTAAAATTTATCAGTGACAGCATAAATGAAATCATTCCCTAACAACTTGATGGAATACTTTTCAGTTCTGCCCATTCCTTCTAACCAGATGATCTTTGCTCTTATTAAAAAAAATACAAAAATGTGTCTCTCTTCTCTTTTTGAGCTCATTTTCTTTTCTGCCAGTACTTAGAATATTTCTTTTGTTTCTAGTAGTTCAAATAGGTCTTTCAGCTATGTCAAAGAGGAGACTACTTTTGTTATTGTGTGATTTATTGCAGTCAAGTTAATAAAAAATTAAAAAATATGAGAATACACATGTTCTTTAACCACTAGAAGAGGGAATGGAAAATGTCCTCAGATCTAGAGACCTGAAGTACATAGTGTGGCAAAGTAACAATACCTGATATTATTTTTCAGGTAAAACTGCAGTATGATCTTAATACTGGAAAAATGATTCAAGATTTCAGATACTTTGTAATGGCTTCTCATTTTCTGAATAATTACTGAACTTTCTACTTGGCCATAGTTCTCTTTCGCTGCTCCCACACATCGCTATTCTCAGAAAGCTTGCTTTTTCCATCGCAGCTTTCACACAGAGCAGAGGTTTTAATATGCTTATTAAATCTATAGAACTGCTTTATTTATCTTACTTGTTTATTAAGTATTTTTTCATGCCAACCGGGTCTGTTCTTAAAGCTGCAATCTTGGTTTCTTGAAAAGAATAGATTACATTGCCTTGTAAGAACTCTTCCTAAACTGTGGCTTATGCAGACTAAGCTAGGAATCATCTTGACTTCTGATACTTTTACAGCTGTTAAAACTCTTACATGTGAAAAAGAACCTAAACCTAAATGCTTGCAGAAGCATTTGTCAGGAAGCTAAAAGTAATGTGGCTCTGTCTGTTAGGGACTGTTATTATACCATGTAAAGCAAAATGAGAAGAAATAAGGCGTATTTGGAGAAAAACCGTACTAATGAAAATGGGATTTTTCAAATGAGAGTGTTTCTCTGGAGTTTTTCTTCATTTTATTTATGTATGACAGCTGGACTAGGAGGTTAAGAGAAATAGTAACATGGTTTTGTCCTCAGAAGAGAAGTAATGTGTCATCTATTAGAGGGTATGTACAGTGAAACAAAGGAAGAAAAGTTAGGAGAAGGATGAGAAGGAAAGCAGAAAATGGGTTATAAACCTTTTCAATTTCCCTTTAGTTTTGATTTCAAAATAATTAAAACAGAAAAAGTGAAATGCTTTGCTCTTTTGCTGTTTAGTGTGTGGAAGATGTTGCATTTCAGCTGTGAGTGGGAGGAAAGATTTCCAAAAATAACGTATTTAATTTGGTGCATGCTGTGCAAAAGTTTGAAAAATATTTTGGAGTCAATGTCAGATGTAGAGCACAAGCTCACTCATTTATAGTCTCTGTGGTCAGGAGTTTGATTTTTTTTTATAGGGAGGGGGGCCATAAATTGCCATTTCTTCTATGGGTGAACAGCCCTAAAAGTTTTGGTTTTGTCCAAGTTGTGGTTGTGTAATGGTTTTGTAGCTGTCTGGTTATTCACTTTCTTTCTAACTAACTGTTTGCTTTTTTATTGCCATTCCATAGTTGCCTGTTCCTCTGTAACTTTTCATTTTGTGTCTTTTTTTCCTTCCTCACTTTTTCTTTCCATTTTATACTGTCACGTCGTGGTTCCACGAGTTGTTTTGTCTTGTACGTGCGGGGTTTTTTTGACTATGCCTTTTCTCAGAAAGCACGCCTCCCGCAAATTGCACCCTCCCTACCAGGTGTCGGTCCCCGCACCGCAACACGTAGGGGGGTTTGTGTGGGACTTCCTGGGAAAGTGAGTGCTCTGTAAGGCTACTGTTTGTACAGGGTGGAATGTCACTGCTGGCTGCTGCTGCTACTGCTGCTGTTTGGGGCTGCTGCAATTATGCTTTTTTTTCTTAGATTGAACAGGATCTAGTTATGTCCAGTACATGCTCTAACAGTCTCTGTGTTCAAGTCCTGCCGTGGTGGTTATGACCACAGACCAAAGTAGGGTTGCTGCTCTTCTCCCTGATTTAAACTCTGCAGAAGCTGGTGCTTTTCAGTCTGCTGTGTTTTATCTTTGGTTCGAGTCACTGCCGTTCGTTCTGCCAAAACAAACTAAAACTCAAGTGCTCTAAAACATGTCATTGATAGAGGTCAGTATTGCCTCATTCTTCGGTTTTGTTGTAATTACTGTCCTGTAGAGAGAGAGAAAAAATAAAAAATAAAAGAAATAAAAAGATGGCTCTAATCATCTGGGATATGAGCATCACAGCCTTCAGATGTGTAATTTATACACATGCATTTGTGTGTATATACAGTTCTACAACTAAGCAGTGGTTGAGTGTACTTGAGAGATAACAGTAAACACATATATTTGTGTTGTTTCAGAAGTAAGCATTGAGTGAGTATATATGAAAGTCCTTATTTCAGTTACAGACTTCAATTTGATTTTAATTTGGCATGCTTGCTATATTGGATAAGGACTTTGTGTAAGCACATAGGGCTCCACCATTTTTTTCCTGAAGGAAACTTTTTGACTGTGGACCAAAATGGGACAGTGCCTAGTTCTGGTATTCCAGCAGTCCCATTAATGACAGCTGAAGATTATGACTCTTAAGAGGCAGATTTTGCTAAGTTTTTCTAGAAATAATTAAAGAATGCCCTGTTCAAGAGGAAACCTTCAAACTTGTAATGTGTAGCTGCCAAAAGATACTTCTCATCTTGTGTATTTTTTCTCAAGAGAGAATAAACTATTTAAAAATGTAAGGTGATCTGGAAGATATGATGAAAAATGTGAACAGTAGAAGGAAGTATCTGTCTATAAGACAGATGTTTGTAAAGGAGACTGTGGAAATAAGAGGGGGAAGAAATTAGCTGCATGTTGCATCAACTTTGTGGTTTTCTGGACTTACATCAAGGAAACTATACTAGTAAATAGTGCCCTAAGCTTACCTCAAGTCAGCAATTAGAAGTTGAAATGCATATTTTCAAACCAATGATCATAATTAAGTAATTCTCCTTGCTTTTCAAGCTGGATATTTTTTTTGCAACTTCAAAGAATTTTAAAAGATAGAAAAGATTTAAAAGTAAGAATCACATTAGGGCATGTAAGTAATTTAAAGTGAAAGGGATGTTGTCAAATTAAAGGGCAAAAAGGTGTTTGGAAAGTCATAATCATCACAGTTAACATTAGCCTTGAGAGATGATGTGACTATAATTCTATATTATAATATGGGAAAACTCAGAACAAGTCCTTCAGAAATAACATGAACTCTGATTTAGGCATAGGAAATACTGAAATAATTAAATATCCTTTTAAAATATTTTAATCCATTTTGTTGCCCTATATTGTAAAAGCAAATTGAGTATTTTTATATTGTGATTGCATGCTATGAATTTAAGACAGAATATGCTGTTGTTCATAACTATATTTTTAGACACATGCATATGCAGCTTGATTTTTTTTTCCTCACTTTTTTCACTCTTTTACTCCACTTCCTCCAAAGTACAAAGAGTTTTAGCTGTTTTCTCCTCCAAAAAAACACTGGATTAAGTGGATATCAGGATTCCATGTTTAGTCACTTAAACCTAATTCATTTCAAATTAAAGTTTGTTTTTAATGTTTATTCACCTCTTTAGTGTGCTTATGCATAATAGTAAAATTATACAGTCTCTAATGACATAAACATATTTCTTCCACAAGAATGATGGTTTTCATGTGTGAAGTACGTCGCTGAAATTGTCCCTCCAAAAAACAGGATGAGGTTGACACCTGTCATGGAAAATTTCAGCAGTATCTGTTAATATTTGGCAAGCAGCTAAGAAAAAGTTCTTGTAATGGAAAGAAGTGGTTAGGCCCATGAGTAGTCTGACTCCATCAGAGAGCACACAAATCTAGTGAATGAAAAGATTTATATCATTTCCATGTTTGGAAATGAAGAAGTCATTTCTTTCATTTTTAGTCTTGTTTTGTCTTCATATGAAATGAACGTTAGATCTGAAGTCCCATGTGGAGTTTCACTGGGGAAAAAAAATAATTCCTTTCATGTCATCCTAATGCTCTAAATATATAAGAATATAAGTGATAGGCACTTTTACTCATAGATATTTAACTTGAGGCATTTTAAAAGTATTTTGTTTTTCACAAGGCAACTGTCTGCTTACTGAAAGTCAGCCTTTGTTGAGGTGCCTGAAAATCAATGCTGAAACTCCCTAATCACTTTTGAAACCTACTTCTAAGGAAAGACAAGAGACTTGCTGCCAGTAACTGCAAATCCATCTGTAGAGAGGGTCAGATAAAAAGACCATCATAATGATTTTATGGGAACTCCTCAATCTGTCCTCGCGTTTTTTTTATGTAACGGATATTCTGTCCTTTTGTTCTTTATTTAGTTGTCCTTTATTTCCCATTCAGTTCTGGGAGAAACTGAAACCTTGTGTTTATAGAACACGATCAAAGCCCCAAGTTGTCTATCCTTTGGCATTTGAGGAAGTCAGGGCTGGTGCAGGCTGTGGCTGAATGAGAATGCTGAAGTACCCCAACACTGAACCTCGTAAGTACCAGTGTTATTGCCATGGTCAAGCAGGCAGGAGTGACTCTTTCCAACAGAGTGATTTGTCTCTGTAGAACTACTTACAGTCCGTATCCTCTGTTTGATTAATCAATGGACTGAAAGCTTTGGTTTGTCTGCTCTTCCAAGACTGAAAATCTTACCGTGGATCCTTCAGCAAAAATACTTCACTAACTCACAGGTTGGAAAGACCAGTAAGATCATCTAGTCCAACCATCAAACCATGCCTGTGACTGCTGTAGTCCACATTACTCAGTTTGTGACATCTTGAACATCTCTGGGGATGGTGACTAAACCACCTCCCTGGGCAGCCTGTTCCAAACTCTCACCACTATTTCTAAGAAGAATTTTCTTCTATTATCCAACCTTAACCTCCCTGGTGCAACTTGAGGCCATTCCCTCTCATCCTACTGCTAGTTACATGGGAAAAGAGGCCAACACTCACCTCACCACAACCTCCTTTCAGGTCATTGTAGAGTGTGATGAGGTCTCCCCTGAGCCTCCTCTTCTCCAGACTGAACAATCCCAGTTCCTTCAGCTGGTCCCCATAAGACCTGTGCTTCAGACCCTTCGCAGCTTTGTTGCCCTTCTCTGGACACACTCCAGTGCCTCAGTGTCCTTTTTATAGTGAGGCACCCAAGCCTGAATACAGGTCTCAAGGTGCAGCCCCACCAGTGCTGAGCACAGAGGGATGATCGCCTCCCTGCTCCTGCTGGCTGTGCTATTTCTGACACAATCCAGGATGCCATTGGCCTTCTTGGCCTCCTGGGCACACTGCTGGCTTGTGTTCAGCCAGCTGTCAGCTAACACGCCCAGGTTCTTTTCCTCCTTGTACAGCTTTCCATCCACTCTGCCCCAAACCTGTAACATTGCATGAGGTCTTTGTGACCGAAGTGCAGAACTTGGTCTTGTTAAAGCTCATACAGTTGGACTTAAGATAAGTACTTATGAGTAGTGAGAAGTGCCCATTTTGAGCTGTCTTCTTTCTTACAGCTTTCCTGTAGCACTGAAGTTCTGTTTGCTTTTGTCATTGTGTCAAGGTGGTTATTAGGCATTCCCTCTCCTGCCCAAAGCTGTAATGAGTATAGGATTTGTCATCTGATGATTTATACTCTGCCTGCATTGGACCAGTGATGGGTTTTATTTAGCAAGTATCTCCTGACACAACTGCTAGATAAGTGGAGTGTAAGAACTGTGATATAAGTAAAATAATTATAAAATCAGAGGAGAAAAGACTTATGTAAATAATGACCCTTGTTTGCATATGATGGTTCCATTGTTACCTGAATTGTCTCTACCTCTTTAAAAACTGTCTTGCATTGTCTCAGTCAAGATCTTTAATAGCATGAGGGTACCCATGCTCACAATGCTAGTATGGAAAAGCAAAAAAGTAAAATAAAAAATCTTTTTCATGCAACTGTTACAGTAAAAGTGACAGATCCTCGTATTGTCTTGGAGTACAGCAAGAACAAAAAGGACATCACCACTATGTCAGTGAAATAATGTTAGTGTCCTGTTAAAATCACATTTGTGCTCTCAGACCCACACGCAAACCTTTTCTCTCTGTCTCATTCCCATTCATCTAAATATCAGCTGAAAAGAAATGATAAGACTAGCCATCATTCTTCTTTACAAAGGAAAGCTTTCAGAAGTGGTGAAACATAAATGGCTTTTCTATTTCCAATCTGACACAAGGAACATCAGGTGTATATTCTTTGCTGTCAGCCTACTTTGAAGGAAATGCAAAATAGTGATCACTCACTGCCAAGCAAGTGGAATTCAAAGGTTGACTAGAAATCATTACGTAAATTTCTTCCTAAGGGTTTCTGAGATTAACGTAGCAGGCTCATTCAGTTCTCTGTAACATACAAGCATGAGGAAAAATTATAGCTGGAATAATCAACAGCTTTTCATAAATAGATATATTAAAATACTGAAGTATTCGCACCTCACCACCTTTTGGTCTGCACTCAGGAATTAGATTTAAATTGGCTATCCCTTAAAAATTTATCAGTTTGCATCTTGAAGGAAATTGGGTTTCCATGTGACTACCATTAGATGTTACAGCTGTGTTGTCTCCCTGTGTGGTGGTTGCATCAGAGTACACAGTTAGTGGGACTGGGCAGAAGAGCTGCTGCTGGATCTTGTAAGGAATGCTGCGAGTGTGTGTTACTGCTCGAAGAGAAATAGTGCCAACTGAAAGTGTTATTTTGCTGTGTCACGAGTGTGGCCTACTCTGCCTCGGGTCCTGCTTGCTTGGGCTGCTTCTGTGGGGCACGGGCACTTGCTATGCTGATCAATTTCACTGATGTGGCACCTGTGTGGGGGCTGCTGCATCTGATTTGCAGCACATTGCCCTTCACTTTCCCAGTAGATTGCTGGCATCTGCAGCTGTCTGCCTCATTTTGAGTGCTGACACACATCCAGATTTTTTTCTAATTGTAATATGCTTTCAAAGGCAACTGACATACTCCTCATTTCTGTTTGGATAAATATTACGATTATCCTAAAATCCCAGATTTCATGTTTTGAGCTTTTATAAAAGAGCCTGAAAAAGGGACCAGTGATTGTACAAAGTGCATTTTTTTCTTAGAGAGAATTTACTCCATAGCAAACTGAAGATTTAGCAATAATTGTTCTCCATTCAAATCCCATGCAGCTGGCTAAATAATATATCTTTGTCATAGAGAAAGTTGCACGTACCCTCAGCACGGCTTTTCACATGCTGTTTTGCCTTCATCTTGTGCCAACAAAAGAAATTACCTTTTAATGCTAGTTGAGGGAACAGTATGGCTCATTCAAATTCTGTAGAGCTAGCCTGAATTTTATCCTGTACCTTTATCCCACTGTTATTTTGAAGAAACAGTATCATAATATCATCACAATATAAAAAGGATCCCTGAAACACAAGATGAGAGTTCTTAAACTTTCGTAATCTGGATTCAATAACAGCTATAGATAGAGACAATTAAACCTTTTTTCCTTCCCTCTTTAGTCCCACATGTAGCCAAGCCATTTTTTTCATGTTTATGTTACCTTTTGTTAAATTTACATGACCAACCATAATTCTCCAGTTCATCTTAGAGAGCATAATCTTGGATTTCAGTCCGAATTGTTACAGTTATACCATTTTCTATATGAATTAACTGAGGCTTTTGAAACATTATGGCTTACTTCAGTATCAAACATCAAGTATGTGGCATTTGGCATTTTGCAAGTCTCATCTTTCCTGAACTCTCCCAATAGCATGGCCTTTTAAACAGTGACCCTGGGAGAATGTGATTGGAGAATACGAATTTAAAAGCAAAAGAAATGTAACTTTACAACAGCTTATCTGTTATAGACCAGCAATACACTTTTCAGATCTATCTCACTTTGAAACTGTTTGTACAAATTCAATACACTAAATTGCTGTTTGTAAAATTTGTGCCAGAGTTAAGGGCTTTAAATCTCGTTTACATGGTTCCTTAATAACAAGAGTAATAAAGTATATAACAGACTATACTATAGGAGTATTTCCTCTAGACAATAACATACTTCTAGTCCTTTATAGGATGAAATCTTGCCATGGGTGAAGTACAACACGTGTTGTAGGAGCCAAATTGAAATTCTGGGGAACAGGGCATTTGCTTTTCCCATTTTACGTTGATTGAAAAAGAATAAAATTTTACATCAGATGGGAAAGATCTGTATGGCTCTTTGTTGAGTTACGTTGCTGTTATCAGTGAAACTGACAGCAGATGCCTATCAAATGCTATTGAAAATATATGAAAAGAAGCAATAATGAACCTATGGGACCTCATACTAAACAGGGAACTCCAGCATTTTACTTTGGTCCATCCTGCTATTGAGCAATGTTGGAGAGAACTGTCAAAGATATGCCTGTTTGGTCATTATTGTTTTTAGATTGCACCATATGTGGGAGAGCTAAAATTGAACTCTGTAGGAATAAGAGGCAGATGTGGGTGGTTTGTTGTTTTTTTTTTTGTTTGTTTGTACATTTGTTTGTTTGTTTGTTGCTTTTGGAAAGGCTTTGACTTGAATGTCAAAATAAAGATGAATTTTTAGCATTGATGAGTCTTCAGCACTTGAAGACTTCACTGCATTTTTTTTTTTCTTTCTATTCCTTTTGACTCATTTAGGTCATCAGCAATAAAAATGAAAGAATGTGTTTTGCTCATTGAGAGAAAATAGGCCCCTTTAAGAAGATGGCATAAAGGAACATGGTAGTCCTCATGCCAGATAGTCAGCCTGCACATTTTTGAAAAGTGACCTAAAGTTCTGGAAGAAGAACACGTGCTAGCGATGTGATGAATGAACAGAGTTTTCTACAGTTGGTTTATTCTCCTTTTCCAAAAACTGCTACATCTAGAGACTATTTTCTCTACAGAAAGTTGCCTCTAAGTAAAATGGTGTAATCTAAGTGTCCTTTTATCTTTTTTTCCTCTTTATTTATTAGATGTCTTTAAAACATGCACTTCTTTGTGTTTGTGATGAATTGTGTGTTCTGTCTGTCATTACCTGATTTAGATCTGCTTGTTTTGTCTTGTATTCTTGAACTGCCTAATCTCTGGACACTGTTTTCATAAATTCTAACTCTTTTTCTTTCGCATCTCCTTCCTGGATTTGCTGCTTCCTTCAGTCTCACATCAAGGTCAGTATTCATTTTAATAGGGGTGGTTGTTATCGTGCTGTGTCTTAAGCTGAAATTGAGATATCACAGAAGATTGTGTATCAGATTGCATGATCCATAAAATAAAAGACCAGATTTGGTCAATTCTGTGTAGGAAGATAGGATGGGTTTGAAGGAAATGTGTTTAGAAGAAATCTGTTCTTAAAGGAAGAATTTGTATCAAACCCACTCTAAATCAGTGTTGTTGTGCACTGTGAAGAATGGGGGGAAAAAACTATTTCTCTGTTTCAGTAGAGAAATAGTCAAGAGTATACTTCTATGACCTTTGTAATCTAAGAAGTCAAAGAGCATGATCCAGTGGCTCTCAGTTACCTAAAAACACTCAGAAACCATTTTGAATTCTTGTCTTTGCTGTTAAAGTCAGTTTGGTAGCAAGCAACCATGACTTTTTAGGGAATGATTATAATTGTTTCAGGCAGAGCCTTTACCCAGAAAGCTTCTGCTTAAATGACTAAAGTTCTGAGTTATTGACCAACATCCGGCTTTCTATTCCTGATTAACACTGTGAAAAATGTGGTGGTCAATGGAATCCCACAATGGCGTGATGCTGCTGACGCCTTTAAATTGTGTTGGTGTTCTGACCTTGGCTTGGCACAGACGTTATGCCTGTGGCCTTGGCTGCATGTTTTCCTTCCTCCCACAGACTGGAAAAAGATTGGAAGTTAATCATGCTGTCCATCAATACCTTCTGTATTCAATGTGTTGTTCTTGCGTACTTGTAAATGCTGATGAAGGGAGGACTGTCCTTGAATGACCGTCTTTATACAGTTCCCCAGGAACAGAACTGCCAGGAAGCTTTTCTGCCCTGTGAACGTTAGCATCTGAAATACTTATAATGTTGGTTTTTTTTTTGTTTTTTTTTTTTTATGCCTGAGTGCTATTTACATTGGGTAGTCTGTATTTGCTGGTTGCCACCATGAATGGAGTTTGATATGCTTTGTTTGGCTGTTGAAGTCCTAAGTGTTATGAAATCCATCTGTCAGAGACATTCCAGCTTCAACTCGTATGGCTTTTATCAATACCTGCACCTATTCTTATAATGAATAAGAGGGGAGTCTGTTTTTAGGGTGTTGTTTGGGGGACTTTTTTTTTAAATGAATAAACATAAATTTACATTCTACTTTGGAAGCTACAACTTTATTTTTCTCTTAATGGTGTAACAGCAGCTGGTTTTTTCTGACATCAAAGCAAATGCGTCGTCCTGAAAAAGAACTGACTGTATGCAAAATCACATTAGGTATGTCTGTCTTGTAGAAACAGGAAAATACTTTAAATGTTATATGCTCTCATTAACAACAGCTATGCTTACAGTAATCAGTGCAAAACCTTTGAATTTTCTGACCTGACTAATAAGTTTTCATCATCTCTCTCCTGTTGATAAACTCAGTGAACCAGAACATTAAAATGCAATCCACATCATTATTGCTGTTGTGACACGTACTACCTGTTTAAAATTCTGGAAGCCTGGAGTGGCTATGGTTCAGAATAAATAGACATGGTTGGTGGGATTAAATAACTTTTCTGTAAGGATTTTTTCTAAGCCATCTCTGTTGATGAAAGTTTTACATAGAGAACTATCTAGTGCTGTGTTCCAGAGAGTAATAAAACCAGTAACACTGCTCTAGTGTCATTAGCTTCAGCAGTGAAAGAATTAGGAAAATAGCATGAAGTCATATTCTACAGTTTTTTTAAACAATCCTGATGTATACATGTTATAAAAGTTGAGATGTTATTACTATAAAATAGAAAGAGATATCAAAGATATCCAGAAGTTTTCTGGATTCTTTGTTATACTAAAGAAAATTTGATGCAATGGAAAGTAATAAAAAATACTGTAAACCTTGTTTCCATGCTGCAAAGTGACTTGGTGGTTCATTGAGTAAAGACTGGTGGCATGTAGCCAGATAGAAATCCATGTAAAATACAATGCCAGAAAAAAAATCAAGAATATAACAGCTTTATTCAACCAAAATAAAAACAAAATACTAAATCTGAGGGAACTGTTCCACTCCTTTTTCCAGAGTCCTAAGTTCCTGCTACACATCTAATGACCAAGAAAATATATAAAACATGGCATCCTTCTGTAAGAAAATGATAGTTGATATTTCATAGAAAGTTAAGCAACTTCAGAACATTCTGATTACTATTTAGTAGCAATAGTTGTTCCACTCTGAAAACAGAAATCAGGGCATGAAACTGAACCTGTTGTCTGCATAAAGCTTTCTATTCTTTGTTCTCCTCTTTTTTCTTTGCTATTTAAGTGCATACTTGTGTAGATGATAGGTGCAGGATCAGACATGGGCAGTGTTAGCCATCTTTCCTGTAATGAACTTGTGCTTCTACTCAATTTGGACCTCAGGAAAAGTCTTTTTTACTGTGCAAGTGATGGAGCATGAGCACAGGTTGTCCAGTGAGGTTGTGATCATCTCCTCCTTGGAGATGTTCAAAAGCTACTGGACAACCTGCTCTGGGTGGACCCAGTGGTCCCTTCTAACCTCAACCATTCTATAGTTCTGTATTAATTGAAATAAAAATAAATAAATAAATGTGGTATATTAAGTTACAGGCATATAGTAGAATGATTGTCTATAGCACTATGGATTTTTCATTGTTATGGAAATAACCCTTGATATACTGTGCCATATACTGTACCTCTGAGAAGCTGCATTTCTGAGTACTGAGAAAATACCTGGATGGTCTGGACCAATTTCAGTGCAGGTGTGGCTGGCTCTCCAATTTCATACCTCCAGGGGACTCACTCTAGTCTTCATTCTGCCACCATGCTGATCATTTACCACCTCAGGAAGTGATAAAAATGTAGAATATGTGAGTCATCGTTGGTTAATTCTAGGCAGCAGAGCCAGATATGTTGTTTTCAAAGGAGTTTCCATTTAAATGTTTTTCACTCTGGAGTGTAATGTCCTCTAATAATTGCTTTCTACTTAATATCTTTTTCCTTTAATTTTACTTAAATAAAAAAATGGCTTTATGGGATTCTTTACATAAAAAGCATTATTTTTTTGTAAGAGACGTCCATTTCTTGTGAATGAAGAAAAGAAGGGAAACATCTACAGGATGGTAGTGAGAAACAAAAGATAGAAGTCAGAATTTTTAGTTGTTAAGGTTAGATAGCAGTAAGTAGAATACAAACTGTGTTTTTTGTTAAAATAGGTCACTGGCAAAGTCTTTAGGATTAGCTTTAGGAATACAGATTTCTTTATCCATTTGAAGTGGAATCTATAGCTTTTCTGACAGAGATCATTTTTTTCTTGCCTCATTTCACTGCATCTTAACAAAACACAGTTATTCACAGCTGTACATCATCTCAGAATTCTCACTTTTCTACAGTCTTGTGTGATCTGATTTCTTTCCTGCTACTTGCTGAAAATGACTTAACTGAAGAGTTGTTTTTCTGTTTATGTTATTGCTCTATTTTCAGTACACATATTCACAGAGCATACAGCTTTCTTGTGGGAATTAGAATGGAGGGGCACATACAAAGGCATGTGGGAGGCTGTTTGTATGTCGGCAGTACACTGTGAATCCTGAGGAATTCTGAGTTAAATACTCTAAGATTAGAGAAGTCCCTCACTGTTTTCTTTTTCTGGATATAACTCAAAGCAAAGCTACTTGACATACTATTTGAAAAATCAAAGCGGTATATAGAATACTTTTATAACATGTTAATTACGAAGTTAATAAATTACCTATCACGTGATCAGAATATTATCTGAAATTATCATTGAAACTTCATGCAACGTTAAACATTTTGAATAACCTATGTGTCGCATCGCATTTAGTCAAGGGAATAAAAGCTGAACATTACTTTTTTGCTTTAATGTCTAACTTCTATGTAAAAGTGTACCCCTCAAATGACTAGGGTTTTATTTCTGTCAGAACTCTAAAAGTCATGTAGGATATGAACAGATAGTGAATTTGTGGTTTGAATTAGTCTTGGTACAAATGCTGTCATAACTGTCTACTGAAACAATTAGCAGAACTGGGACTCAGTGGGAAAAATGGTTACGGAGAATTCAGCTGGGCAGGAGACCTTAAATTTCACAGAAGAGGGTGAGGAGCTCAGTAACTTCTTGTACTGGTAGCTTTACTGATAATGACTGCTTTCAGATTTCCTAAATCCTCGAGCTTAGGGGCAAAGTCTGCAGGAGTGAAGCATTACCCACAGAAGTGGAAGAGCAAGTTGTAGAGTATTTAAGCAAATTAGAAATATGCAGGTTGATGGAATCAGATCAGATACATACAAGGTTCCTGAGGGAGCCAGCTGATGTCATTGCAAGGACAATTCCTATCATCTTCAAAAACTCATGGCTGTCAGGGAATATTCCTGATGACTGGCGAGCATCATGCTCATTTTTTAAGAAGAATGAGAAGGAGAGTCCAAGGAATTGTTTGAAGCATATCCTCCAGAAGGTCATGTTTGTGCATCTAAAGGACAAGAAGCTGATAGGGAACAACCAGTATAGTTTTACAAAGGTAAATCATGCCTAACCAACTTTATCGCCTTCAGTGATGAAATTACTGGCTCAGAGGGGAATCGTTGCTGTTTAATGGTTTTTGTTTTTTTTAAATGATGTAGATGATGAGATAAAATGAGCCCTCAAAAATTTCATGGATGTGGTTGTGGAGAATATATGCTGGAGGGCAGGACTGCTATTTAGGATGACCTTGACAAACTGTGGGAAAGAGCTGACAGAAACCTCATGAAATTCAGAAAGTGTAAATACAAAGCTCTGCAGTTGGTGTACGTGCTGAGGACCAGCTGACAAGAAGGCTGACTTGTTGAGAAGGACTAAGATGTGGTTGAGGACAAATTGAACAAATCAACTGTGTCAGAGGGTGTATTAACACAAGTATAACCAAAGGGTCAAGAGAAGTGATTTTTTCCCTCTACCTGGCACTTGCGAGTCTGCATCAGGAAACTTTGTCTAGATGGAACTTTCAAGTACAAGAAAGGTATGGTGATAGTGGAGTGAGTCCAGCAGGCAGGACAGCGAGATGACGAGGTGCTTGCTAGGGCATGTGACATGCAAGAAGAAACAGAAAGAACTGGGTATGTTCAAGACTGACAAGGAGCTTCATGGGAGATCATGCTGTAGTTTCTTGACTATTTAATAGGAAGGTATAGAGAAGAAAGAGCCAGACTCTTCTCAAAGACGTTCAGTAAAAGGACAAGAGTCAACAGACACAAATTGCAAAATACTCTGATCTAAGTTCCAACTAGATACAAGGGGAAAAAAATTAAGTGATGGTAATCAGATATCAGAACAAGCATCTAATTATTCTGCATGCATTCAATTTGTGACTAGCTTGAAATGTTACTTCTTAATCCTGTGTTGCTTGTGAAGATCAAGTTCCATTTTGGACCATCAAGGTGACCTGCCTGCCTTAGATTAGAGACATTGGAATTGTTATGTCTCAAATGCGCCTCAATGCTTTACTTTTTGACCGAGAACATTTCTTTCTATCACTGCTTGCTTTCAGTCATGAATGACTAACTTGTGGCTCTAAGGGGTACAGTGGCCCCATCTCTTAGGTATCTCAGCACACTCAGTTCAAAGCAAAGGACTTTTTATGTGGAATGTTCTTATGTATCAATTCGTTTTCAGTATTGAACAGCTTTGGTGAAAATTGGGATGGAGCTTGATGGCAGTTTTGGGGTGACAATAGGTTTTCAGTGATTCATTTCTAGTCATCCTTTCAAACATTTCACAGTAAAGTTGATCATCAGAAGTAGTGTATCTCCTTTTCTAAAAACCAAGAGTGAGAGAACATTATAAATCTGAGGTGTAAAGCAATCTGTACAGATCACCTCACCAGATGGTGGCTCTGCAAAAACATATGTTGTCTTCCTTAGCTTCTGCATCAATCCAACTTTGTCTTTATCAGTCCCACTGGCACTAACAGCACTGACCAGATCGTTTCTATTGTGAGTGCCAACAAAATTCAGATTGTCTGCAAGCATCCTGTTATGTTTTTAATGTCTTGAGTTGTTATGCTATGTATGATGAAGTCCCACAAGCTGGGAAGTGAAAGAGAGGTAACATAGTGCAACCCTACCCTTACAAGTATGTGGCAAGACATCCTTCATCATGCATTCACCGAGCCAGCTTCAGTGGGGATGTTGTCTCCAAGAAAACATTATTTTGCAGTCATCTCCTGCCATACCTTTTCTCCTTCACCAATATCATGTTCAGTCTTGTCTTATTCTTTGTCCAAGCCTGCCTTTGTCTGGTATGTTCTGCATTGTATGCTCCCTTAGTTCCTTTTGTCTGAACTATTTAGAAAGGAAAAGGTGTACTGGTTTAATCTTTGAATTTTTAGCTGGTAGGATTCTTGGTTATGCTAGATGCGCCTGAATTTCTCAGCTAGTCATACCAAATAGATAGCAGCAATGTTGTTAATAGCTTCTTCTTGTAACCAGCTTCTAGATTTATTCGCTCACTTCACTTTTCGTTGTGTAATCTTTAACTTCACGTAGATGCTACTGGCCATGTAAAGACCTGAGTAATCAACTAAGAAATAGTTTTAGTACTAACTCCTTGTAGCAGTATATTTGTAAAAAATATTGAAGTTATCATTTCTTCATTATTTGCAATGACAATGTTTTAAAGTATCAATACTCTATTAGTTAGAATAAAATGTAATTTTTCCTTCAGCATCACTTTCTGTCTGTTCTCTTGAACTTTGCACAGATCCTTTTTTTCTTTTTCGTCATTACTTTCTTCAGAATAAATGTGTGCCAGGAAAGCATAGGCTTCACTAAACATTAGTTTCACTTCAAATCCTGGCAAAACCGTGCTACTACTATCCCTCGGTCTCTTCATGTGCCCTGATGAGATCCAAATATTTCCTCAGTGCCTCTGACATTGAAGCATAACACCACTAGTGAAGGCTTCTTGACATTCTTGTGCCCTTGTTTTGGGAAGCTGCCAAGGGTATCAGCACTGCATGAACTATAAAACTACAGGGTTTTACGTAACTTACTGTCTTACTGGCATATCTTGTGCAGTTTTTTACTGCTTACGGCTTTATTCCCAAGTAAGTTGGATATTTTGCAAGTACATTTCTCTCTGATAGTTAATTTTCTTCCTTGTGAAAGAAGAAATTAAAAGATTTAAGTGATTTTATTTTGAAGACCCCTTGTTTTTACTGTGGAAGAGCATTTCAGGGGTATGTTTTTGGCAGATCAGCATATTTGCTGTATCTCCTTTGGAAGGTGTGAAACAGTTTCAGAAGAACATATGAATTGCTAATACTTTTCAGTTACAGACATAATCTTCCCCAGATACATTTTTTTTCTTTTTTTTTTGGTTGATTTCTGAAGCATTCTAGAGAGAAAGGAATAAATTTTATTCTGCATCTTGGAATAATAGAGGATGCCTTTTGAATTACAGATAGAGAAAATCTTGGTTTTATTTTGATGGAGAAAGGAAGTAGAACTCTTTTCTTGTCTTTCCGCATCCTATTTTGACTATGGCCTCTCTAATTTTCAATGAGATTTTCAGAACTGGTTAAAGTTCTCACCCTGTAATGTGCATCTTCGTATACAGAAGACAGTTAATCTATAAAGAACACCTGAGATTTGTATTAGGAACATTCTTCTTGACAGTAAAAGCTGCTGTTTCTTTATCTATCCTAAAGATTCTGAGTATTTGCCAGTTACAAAGAAGGTTAATTCACTGAAGGAGACACAAAAGATTTGTACCTACTTGTATCGCAGTGATAGGCTGCATCAAGTCATTTGTGTCGATAAAATGATCAAATCCAGTCAACTCAAATCTTAATTTTGTCTCAAGGTAAACAAATAAAAATTAGTTCACTGGAGAAGTATAATTGTTTGGATAAAGAATTTATCTTCCTCTGTAGATACTCCAATCTAGAGATAATTTAATTAATGAACTTCATGATCATTAGGGATGTCACTGACGTTGTATTTCAGATGTCTGGAGCATGGAGTGCCTTGTGCCTGTGGATGCACTTCAGCAGATTTTTTTCAGTGCTCATGCAGAATATGTCCAAAAGGACATATTTATCCAGAACACTCACAGAACACTTATTCTGCAGAAGATCCACTTAGTGTGAAATGGTGGAAGTCTCTCCTGAGAAGCATATTTTTTTCACCTAGTCCATACACATTACTTAGACTGTAAACCAAGACAGGACTCTCTGGTGAAGAGATGCTCTCAGGTGTTGCGTGCGGCATAGGTTCTGTACTCAGAAAGTTCTCCACAAACCCAATGCCATTCATTTGGTTTGTTAAGTTCTATTTGCTCTCCATAGACCCACAGCTGACAGTCTGAGAAGACAGTGCTACAGCTGTATCAGAGATGCAAGAACTAAACCATCTGCACACTATTTTGGTTTGCTATTCATCTCTGTATGTGGTATATTTGCTACGAATAATGCTGCTGTTCCCCATTTTCCAGGCAATCAAAAGTCTGTAACAAATGATCTCAGTAGGCACTCCTCAGCTTAACCTGATGTGAGCTGTCAAAGCCAGTGCTCTTATGTATTTTGTAAGAGGAATTACCTCTTAATAAATCTCCTTGCTAAGCACCAGAAAGAAATATGCCAAGCATGCAGTTCTGAGAGACATTGTTGTCTGCATTCCGTACTAGAAACTGGTCTCTTCAAGTGAATACCAAAATGCAGGTGTATATTCTCCATCTCAGGCTCTGCTGTTAATGAAGATACAGTAACAAAGCAATTTGATTATTGTCACATCACTGCTGTTCAATCAACCCTGTCATTTTGCATACTTTTCCCAGTATTCTCTCTGGGCATTGATGAGTTTAATCTTGCCAGAAGGTTCAGATTTGGAACTGCTTCTTTATAGCTAGAAGGATAAACATCTATACATTTAAATCTATACAGAGAATCTGATTGGAAGACTCTTCTTGAAAACAATTTTGTCTTTGAATAGACAAAATAAATAATATGTTATTTTGATTTGGGCATACCAGCAATGTAGAAATCATCAGGCTTTTAGTCCTGAAGCAGGCCTTTTTATACTTTTTCAGAAAGGTCTTTCTAGCATCTGTGTCATCACATGATTTCCTTGGAGCCACTGTACCTTTTTTCTCTTTTCCAATGAGACAAGATTCTGAATGTTCTCGTGCATGTCTTCCTTGGACATAAGAAACCCTCTTCCACCGAGTTGATGTTAGAGCTGCTTCAAAAGTAATGCCTCCTACTTTATTAAGTTAACTCATGATGTCAGAGGCAGATGTTGATGATATGGCAGTAAAGGCTGAACCTACCCACCAATATCTGATGTCATTTTGTTGACATGTGACAGATGGCAGCAGAAGGGCAGTCTGACAAAATGGTGTCTGATATGCAAGTATGTATGAGGCAAAGGTGTGTCATTGACTTCCTCCATGCAGAAAAAAAATTACCCATTTACATTCATTGTTACTTGCTGAACGTTTTGGGAGACCTAACAGTGGATGTGAGCGCAGTGAGGAAGTGGGTGGTCCATTTCAACATTGGCAGCATCCCTTGAAAGGCAAGCCACATTATGGATGGCTTTCACACTATGAAATGAAGAATCTCTCAGATGATTAGTACATTTGTGCAAGTTATTGGCTAATGGTGTTGACTGTGTTGAAAAAGTAGTGTTTTGTAGCTGAGTATTTGCTCTTTCAAACGGTATTGTGTTCTTTGCATCTGTTGTCGTTTCCATGGAAATAAATAGGAAGCATTACTTTCAGAGTAATGTGCATACATTCGTTGTGCTTTCTACTTGTTCTTCAGTAACTGTTTTAATACCTTTCATTGAAAATTTTCAGTAGATGTCAACTTGAAATACACTGATTCTTTAACGTGTTATTTCACAAGAATGAGATAATTTACAACCCTTATCCCAAACTTAGGAAAATAATTTAGAAGAGGACATTTCTTTATTGATAATTGGTGCAATATTTACTGTAAAGTAAATATAAGCTACTCTCGCATAGTTTTTAAATGATTTGCTTTTAAAATTTTATTTACTCTGCTTTATATTTAACTTTCGTATTTGTTTTTGTTCCAATGGCTGATTTTGCATTCCATTTCTTTAATTATTGTGTGTATCAATTATTATTCTAGAAGGAATGAAAAGATTGCATACCCCTTTGAAAAAAAACAACTTTTACATTTTGATTTGTTTTCTTTTCTGGCCGGTGGGACATCAGTCAAAAGAGATGTATGTGATCTGAGATCACAAAAATACCCTCTGAAACCAAAATAAAGTGCCATTCATAAGGAAGATTTTATTGTTGTTTAGAAAATACTTTTTTCAGCCAAATCATGTAGGTCTCTTGAGCAGAGAGTCACTGGCTATATGTGATCTGTTCATAGGGTGGTTGGCTCATGCATTGGAATTGAAGATAAAAAGAACAGCCCCTCTGGGAGCTCTTCCCGCACTGCTAGAGCCAAATTCAACTAACTCAGCATGTAGCAAGGACAAGGAATCCACACTGAGGCCTCTTTGGCCTTACTGCTAATGTCATTTTTGGCTTTGCATCTGTTTACTCAATTAACAAAAGCAGAAGAAAAAATACAAGTAAACAAACTTATTTGTTAAACTACTGAATGCTGTTGTCAAGGTCCTCCAAGAATTATTTTTCCTAACAAAGGAGCACCCATATCATCATCGTACAGCATTATTTTAGGGTTCACCTTAAATTAGAATTTTTAATGCTCTCAACTTCAATAGAAATTAAAAACTGCAAGTTTTAATGTAACTATATGCCTTGACGTGTAATTAATTTGATATTTAATCTCTGAAGCCTGATCTCAAATTTGACATCAGTTATGAAATTACAGAGTGTATTCATTAGTTTTATCACGTTTACTTACTACTAAGTAGATACTGGGAGTTTAAATAGTTGAGAAACTGCACTTCAGTTTTTAAATAAAACAGTCGGGTGAGTAACTGTAGAGGATTATATCTACACAAATGGAATTAGAGATTAATGAAAACATGGTGCTGTAGGTGTGTAACTGAAGGTTTCTTGCTTTGCTCTTTTTTGTTTTTTTTTGCATACTGTGTCTGGCCCTGTCTGAAAGTGAACCTTTGCTTTGCTTAATTTGCTATGGACTTCTTGAACTAAAATAAAGACTCTCCTGTTAATTTCTGTTGTTAATCTCTCAACTGTAGCCAGTTCATTAAAGACCTTGTTCTTCCAGCTATTCTGAGAATACTAAAACAATACTCCAGCGCTGTTTGTGTGTAATTGGCTACTACTGTTCTCTTGACTGGAGAACAGCCAACTTTATTAAAGTGTTGTTCAATCAAAAGATTGGAGAAAAAAAAGCTGGAATTCTTTGGTAGACCCCATCAAAACAAAGGGACGACCTCAGATAACGCTTATGTTCCATAAAAGTAATCTAACCATACTAACTTGCGTAGTGAGCTTCAGCAGTATGTTAGTGTCTTGATTCTAATTTTTCAGTGAAGAAGATAGGGAGCTTTTTTCAGTCTTTGGCAGTTTTGTTTTGACTGTCAATCAGACACACAGTTGTGGTGATGGGACTATGCGATGTGGTCAGTCCTATTTCCTACATCACTGTTTCACTTAACATTCACTATTTTTTTTTCTTGAGGTTAATGAATTGGGCTTTCCAAATACTTTCATTATTCTCTGTGGCTTACTGCTAGTAAGGTAAAGTAAGTTTTAAGCAACTAAAAGCTAAAGCAGAACCTTTGTAAAAAGATTTCTTTTTTCTTATTTTCAGTATGAAGTAGGATTCTTGAGGAGAGTTCCTCATTGACTTCCTTCTATTATACCTTCCAAAAGATATATGTTTTTCTTTGTGCACCAAAGCTCTCAAAACTCTCTGTGCTTATGATCTTTTGATTCCTAAATTAATGTGAAGGTTATGGCCATGTGACCTTTAAAACAAAGAAGTGATGAAGGAGGTGGTGCTGGCAGTGGAGCAAGTTGGACACTTCCCTTTGAGTTTGAATCAATCCAGCTCAGATTGATAACATCCCTTTGAGTTGATGTTGACTTCTCTGCAGTAATAAAAGTTGTTTTTTTTAAACCCATCTAGTCATTAACCAAAAAACTCCTAATAGAGATCTAGACAATGTAGTTTATTGTTTTCTGCCTTCTAGGGTTGCTTTCTGGATTTTTTTTCAGTTGTAGAATTTTGTTTTCTGACTTAAGTTGCTGTCAGCATTATATTCCTTTACATGGCTGCTCCTTTTTATTCCACAAGTGAATAAATGTACCACTCACTGTGCTCAGGACTTCAAAGTGTACTGAGGCCCTATTCAATGATGTTATGCATTGTAGAGTCCAGTGTTTCATATGATATGCATTGGCAATTTTAAACTTAATAACATATTGCATCATTACATACATTGGGGTTTTTTTGGTTTTTTTTTGTCATTTTTGCAATAAATTGGACCATATATGTATTGCATCAGTTTGGTTATGTTGAGAAGCAGTGTACTTTAAAGCCAGTGAAGTTTCTCTGTCCATCAGGATTAGTAGCTGCAGCAACAGTGCTCTGTCCTGTGGGTGGTGGTAATGCTACGTTAATGAAGGCTGTTGCTAAACACAGTCTTTCTGACATGGCTGACTGACAGTATGCCTACTTTTTAATGTAAGAATATTTTCCAAGAGCCTAAGTCAGATAAATAGAACAGGCAGTTTATTTAGCTGTGCACAAAATAAGTGTGTTTTTTCCTAGCGTATATACTCATTTGAAATACATATACATTATATACATTATATATTTTTTTTCTACAATATATTTTTTCTTACAACATACATTTTTCTTGAAGATAAGCTTCTGTAGTGATCTGAATACACTGTAAATGTGCACTTATCTTTGGATTATTAGGAAAACTCTGTTGTGTTTTAGGTGCATAACTTTAAAGAAAACATTAATAAAATAGTAGAAAATTCAAATTAACATCTGCATATTTTCACTTAACTTTTTGTCACCTATTTTACAAGAAGAGCATCTGAAATTACCCCAGAAAAGTAATCAGGTTAAGGTAATAACTGGCAATATGTTAACACGTAGCATAAAAGTCTATATAAGGAAACAATTGACAACTATTTATGCTGATGTGCATAGCTGTACAAGATAATTCATTTAGTATTAAAATGCAAAATTATTTAGGGTAGTTTGGAATAATTTAATTTCATTTAAATCTTAATATGCAACAGAGCCTATAAAACAATTAAATTATTAGAAATGAAAAATCTTCCAAAGGACTTGCAGATAACAAACTGAATTGGATCAGTCTTCTCACCACTTTTCAGGAACACCTGATGGTACATTGGTTTTCTGTTGTTCTGTTCTTCTCACTGAGGAAAGTCTTTGGAAATCTGAAATCTATTCATTGTAAAGTTCTTATTGCTCATTTTGATTATTTTAATTCACTCTTTATGGTGTTCAGGGTAATAGCAATTCCTTGTTGATAGAAATTCCAGAATTTTTTGGAGAAAAGGCATTAGATTTTTGTTTGTTTATTTGTGTAAATGATGCAGCCTTGTCCTTCATCGAAGAAAAGGCTCAAGTCATGGAACTGAACGGTTGTCTTCAGTGTCCAGTTTCAGAAATTTTGCTTGGGTGAGGGGGGGGTGGGGAATCTTTGGCTTAAATTGTGCACCTAGAATTGAAAGGTGTAAAATGATTGATTCTGAAAATCTTGACCCGTCTGTATTTGGAAGACTTTCTGTTTTGTTGTTGTTGTCACTTTTTTTTTTTTAAATTAGAAGATTGATTTTGATTCTACCTTCTTTTATTTGATAGATTCAATTCTGTAAGTACTTGACATGACATATTGCAAAATGGAGAAAGATTTTTAGCTTTGAAAATGATCTTTTTACTTTTAAGTGCTTAGTATTTTTAGCAACCATACCTCCAGAAATGTCATTATCCAAAGATTTGGTCTACCAATGCCACAATTGTCCAGCAGTGAGGTAATGCTGTAGGTACCTGTATTATCTGAAAGGTTTGTTGTCCAACTTTTTGTTGCTTTTTAACAAAGGTTCAGAGTAGCAGTTTTATCCTACATAGGAGTTCAAGTTTCCAAACACTATGACAATTACAAACATGACTGAGTAATACTAGAAAATTTTAAGACTACATCTTTGAAACTGCTTTAGGTAACCTTAAATTTGTCTCAAGGTGTCTACCTAATTGTTTGGAAGGCAGTAATTTTGCACCAAACATGAGAAAGTGTACATCGTAGCACAGATCCTTATAAATACTCCTTTATTTGAAGAGCACATATTTTTTTAAAGATATTTTGGACTATGCAAGAATTGATATGCTTTATACATACTGTGATCAGGGTTTTGGTTTTATTAATATTGTTGTTTCGTATCTAAACAGCAGATAACAGTAACAAATACCACTTTCCCAGCAGATGAATCTAGGTTTACTAGTTTATAAAGAATAATTAATACCCCTACTTTTAATCTAGAAGTTGAACAAGAATCCTCATGCGGAGGTGAATGTGTTAGACTTGCATATTTTCATTTTATGTGTTAACTTAGCTGTACTTTCTGTTTATTTTATAGGACAGCTAGAACCATGTATTGTGCAAACTGAGTTGGTGCCAACATAATATTTCCAATATGTTGTTTAATCACTGAGCAAGACTGCTTTCAAACCGGGCAGTGCGCCCATTACCAATGAGCAGCACTGGGTTAGAGCAACTTAACAATTACACTAGTTGTGTTTAAAAAGCATTCTGACTCAAATCAGCTGTAACTGTTGGAAAAGGTAGTTAAATATGCCAATAACTTTTTAATATCATCAGAAAAGGACTTTTCTTTTATTCTTGGTCTCTGGAGGATGTCAGCACTTTTTCTCACTAATAGAAGTTTGTTTAGCACCAAGGAAAATTTGCTATCTTTGCAACTTTTCCAGATCCAGTTGGCTTCCATTGCAAAAAGTATAGCATTTTTGGAAGAGCTCAAAGCACTGACTAGGCGTATGCCACATAATTTGAACATATATATTGCAAAGAGGTATTTTCTTGATGATACTGTTGTTACTAGTTCTGAAAAAAATATTAAAGCAGAGTTGTTTGTGATCTATTCTAAAAGTATTTCTGAAATACAGAAGCAACATTCTTCCTTCTCTGTGTGGATAGCATACCAGATAGGAAGCTAGTATATCATTCTGCTTTCTAAACAGTAAATTAAAGAGCTGTCTCTACTGGTTGCATGATGTTTTGGGGAAATCTTGCAACCAAAGAATTCATCTTTTATTCCAAAATCTAAACTCCAGATATAATTATGGAGAAAAGGGCTGAGGAAGCAAAGCTAGCCTGTTTTGTTTTGATTGGACTAAAAGTTTAGACCTAAGTTCTCTGTGGTCAGGAGGCTGAGATTAAAGAGTCTGTAATTAGATTCAATACTCCATGTGTCTTAATGCCCAAAAAGGCCAAACCCTGTCTGGAAGCAGTGGTAGTTGCCAGGATCATCAAAAATAATTCATAGATGCAAGTGAAAAGGAAATTATGCATGCTTTCTGAAATAGTTTGTTCTTGCTTGCTCTGTCTTGCTTTTTTTCTGTGAAAAGAAAGGATAGGAAATTGCTTAAAATATCTAGTAAATGGGTAGAACTTGAGTTTGAAAATAAGTAGTTTTAGTTCTGGAAACAGATCGCCTAGATATTAGTTATTCTTCTATGTTCAAGTCATGCTGCAGTAGTTTTCCTTTCAATTCTTCTGTTATCCTTATGTTAGATGTAGTGGTACTGAAAGCAAAATGGACTATTTTAGTGTGTGCATTTCTTATATGTACATGTCTGCATGAACAGAGAAAAGGTTTCTTTGTACTACGTACCTCAGTCATGAGGACAAATGTGTCCTGTCTTGATTAGTAATTTATACTAAATATTTAAGGTATTTGTTTCAGAAATTTCCACATTTAAGCTAATAGTAATGAGTAAAATTGTATTCATTAGACTGACATAACATTTGATGATAATGCTTGAAAATAAATTAGTTTTGCCGTGTGCAAAGTGACTGCATTTGAGGGCACCACTTCTCACTAGTCCAGCTCATAAGCACTAGGCCTGACCAGAAACTGGACTGCATTCTGAATGCTCTTCTCTCTTTCAGGCAAGTTAAAGATCAAAATAAGAAAGTAGCAAATCTGAAGCACAAAGAGCAAGTGGAGAAGAAGAAGAGTGCACAGATGCTGGAGGAGGCCAGGAGACGAGAAGATAATCTTAATGACAGCTCCCAACAGCTTCAGGTAACGTAAGAATTGAATGAAAGCAATATGGCCAATCAGCCAGCCATCACCTCCTGCTGTACCTACTGATCTGTTTTCATAGCCATTGCACGCAAAATGTATTACTGATTATTTAAAAGGTGACATCTGCCTTAGAGCTCTTCAAAAAAGCAGACTTTCTGTTTTCTTCATGGCTTCAGAAAAAAAGGGCTTTTACTGTCAGTTCAGTTATGAAGTACATCATTGAAATAATTTGGTCGTTTCAACATTCAGAGTGATGTGGCATTTCTTCCTTTGCTCGTCTTCTAACAGCTTTTTTCTTCAGCTGTTTTGTGTGTTTTCCTAGCTGATTTTACCTTATATTGTTCCTTTTCTTCAGCAAATGAAAGATAAACAAATAAGTATTTTTATAGTAAGCCGAAATTTTTGTGGGGCTACTGAAGGGTCTTGTTTTCTGTGTTTACTCAGCCTTACTTGACAGTAACCTACTCTACCTCATGAACTCTCAGTATGCTTACTAGAAAGTTTGCTTTATTTTGGAAATCATAACATGCTGCTGCCACACCGAATTCTGGTTATCTCAAATCTGTCTAGGCATACGAAATCACTGGTATGAAACCAACTGAAATACTTTTCAGTCTGCTCTGGGTTGATAAGAGCTGTAGATGGTTTATCAGAAAGTTCAGTTTTCAAGTGCTGTCGTAGAAATGTTAAACCATTGCCATGAAATAGAATGAAGACTGCATGATGCCAAGAGAGAAGATAATAAATATTTTCCCTGTGATTTCTTAAATTTACAATAGCAAGTTTCCTTTTGGTGGGTGAAAATAAACATAGGAATCAAAATCTACCCTTGAGATCTTTTAAAATTCTTTTTTAAATCTTTAGGACAAGCTTTCTCAAAGGTGCTTTCTTTGTTATCCTTGATTAAATCCTGGTTCTTGGTACCAGCTGCGTTTCCTCTTAAAAGTACAATAAAGACATAGAATAAATCCTAACAGCTCACAAGCAAAGACAAATCCCCTCTTAATTTAAACAGATACTTCTTGACTCTGTTCTGTGGAATTTCAGTGGGATGGTTTCAACTCTTTAAGAACTTTTGAAAGAACCGCAGAAACATGTGTCCATGTGGAATGCTCTCAGATGCACCATTTTGTGGTTTTCCCCTCAGTTCAAGTCCTGCATGTGCACTGCACTGAAATAGTTAAGTTCCAAGTGTATGAAAATGATTTCATAACTACAGAGTTTTATAAAAGATGGGAATGTGGGTTTTCTACATCTGCTAATGGGTTTTGTGGCTGTAATGCTATGGCAATGCACGAGGCTCTTGTTATGTGGCAGCTTAAGTTCAAATAACACAATCTTCCTTGTATTAGTGAACTGTCTTTTAAAATTCCTAAAAATAATCTAATATATGGTTAGATTTTTAATCTGCAATTTGTATCAATCTGTATTTTAAGTTTGGAAAGGTAAGTTGTACTTGACATCTGTTGTTCAATTATTTGCGTGTTGTACTTATCAAATGATACTATCACATGTGTTTGTGTTTTTTTTCTTCTAAAGCATGGCTTACCCTATTGGCTTTTTTCCTTGACATTATTCTTTCACTATGTTTTTCTTTCTGTTATACAAATAGTATGCACTGAAAGAAGTCTGATATTTGTTCTCTCTCAGCTCCTATTAGCATACTAAAATTACTCCTTTATTTTATGGAAACAATAAGTTATATAATGTGTTTTTACAGCTACACATAGCAAGGCATGGACAGTGATAATCTGGTTATTGGTAACTTCGATTCCTGTTAAAATTAGTTAAGTTTAATACAAGTTTCTGATATTCCAAAGAGATTTTATAGCTTGGGGGGCAGCAGTGAGACAGCTTTCGCTCAGAAATTGGCATGTTAAAGAATGATGCTGGTTTGTATCAGACTTGCTTAAGAATGTACAGTTGTCCTTGCAATGTACTATTGAATTCTTTACTTACAAAGTGTTTTAGTGACAGAGATATCATAGATATAGAGCTAGGAATAGCGTACTTAGCATAATTTTACATTATTTCCTCTTTTTTTAATTTAAATGACACAATAAGAAACTTAAATCTAGGAACTAGAAGCAAATACATTTGTTTCTTTTGAGGAAGCCAAGTTATTTGATGCTTTTGTCATTTCCTCTAGTGTTATTTTGTCATGTGTTCAGTAGTTCTGCTGCTTTCTCTATAATCATATGCAAGTATTTTTGAGATAAATATAGATGCTAACAAATGCGTGTAAGAACTCAAGACTAAAGTAGTGTGTGATACTTAACACTGAAATGTGTAAGTTATCACAGTGTTAATATTACTTGACTTTCCCTGGTTTATTCTCTGCTTTTGTGAATCTAACTGTCCTGTTTGGGTGGGCTCAATTTTAAAGAGTCTTTCCTCATATTCAACACAAGGCTGAAGGGAATGCTTTCATTCACGGATGAAAAAGGTCTGTATGCTCTAATGAAAATATCAAGTTATGGTAAAATATGGAGTGTTTAATGACAAGTGACAGGTTCAATAAAAACTCCTTCCCTTAGAAGAGCCCTCTGCTTATAGCCTCCCTCTCTCAAGGATTTCAACATTTGGTTTCCTGAAAGTAAAATTTACTCAGGACCACATTTTAGTTTGTTAGCTATGGCGACCTGTCTTCTGTAAAGGCTCTAAAGGGCACTGCCTTCTAATCAATTAAAAAAATATTAAACTTGAGAGGAACATAGATTTTTTATTTTTCTTTTATGCAACTATTGTTGGCTTTGGGGTCAGGACACAGAAGCACCAATTTCAGATAATTTTGGTCTTGGTGGTTTTGGCTGGAATTAATAATATGACATTATGAAATGCTTAAAAATATATGATCTGCATGTTCTTTGGTTGACCGTCTGCAATCCAGTCAAATAAACACGCTCCCAAGCACATATTCCACTCCTCCTCTCTCTGTCCCTAACAGGCATGTGGTTTCTTTCTTCCTGAGTCCAGTAACAAAATGTTCGTTTATTCAGAAAGCTCTGATGATGGAAATTTGGTATTTTGGGGAGTGGGGGAAGAATGAAAACCGTAATGTCTCAATTCTTGTGAGCTGGATAAATGGGTTTCCAAATTTGTCTTTTCCTCCTGAGTTCCCTTAAATCTCAACTCTCTAGAGATCTGAGAGGTTAACGAGTGTCTGGTCTATAAACAGTATGAAAAAGAGGCTCTTGGACTGCAGTAGAAATTTTTTTCTTCAAAGAAAAAAAACTTGGCTATTGTGAAAAGGGAATAATTTGCTGTCTTGTCCTCGAAAGGTAACGTTTATTGAAACTTCAAGCAATGTGAATGGGTTAGTACATATATTTTTTGCCTTTTCCTTCCAGATTCTTCCAGAGTTTTCAGGCAGAATTTTCAGAATATTTTGTGGCACAGAGTTGTCTAATACTATTCCTATATTGTAGCAACTCTCCAGCAAATTGTTGCTGAAGAACTGTGCATACTGAAGTTGTGTAAAATATATTTGAATACCTTAATAAGAATCTATAATACCAGTTACATTTAATATATTTTTTTCGCATCCAAGTATCATTCCTAATCCATTAATTATATGTGAACAGACAAGTATGTGTTATTTCCTTGTGATTATATAACACCCCTATTTAGTAAGTATTAAATATCCTTATAGTAGGAAGAACTGAATTTCTGTTTAAACAAATTTGCAGGTTATGGGGGGCAGGGAACCTTTTTGTTCAATTATAACTTTACTGGGATCAAGATCAAGCTAGATGAAATGGATAAGTAACAAAATAGCTTCTTATCAAATGAAGCTTCTGAATTCTTCCTGTATCAGAAACTGTTTACAAGGAAGCACCATAGTATCTACACAAAGTCAGTATCAACATTCAAAAATCTGAAAACACAAGTAAAGCTCAATGATTTGCATCCTAAATTACTAGAGAATTTCATCCTGATGTGCTGTGATTAGATTTTGAGGGTAAGGTAGCTGAAGTGTTTTAGTCTGCTCTGTTGATGGTTATATCATGCTATGATGAGGAACATAGGCTACCTTCTTTCAGCAGTTAGTAAAGAGAGAACAGACTGCCCTAATTAATTTGTGAACTTAGTTTTGTACAGCATATAGAAAGGCCCTTAAGAAACAACTTTAAAGAACTCTAAACTTGAAGGTCAAGACTTCCTCCCTAACTTACTAGGCATTGTCAGCTTTGAGGCAAATTAGTTATGCTGTGTAAAATGGTGTTACATGTTTTTTGGGGGATAAGTGAATTTCAAGTGCTAAGTTCTAGGGCAATTTCTCTTCCATAATGACCAGTGACATATCAGATTCCAACCCACCCTGCCAGCTGAGTGGAATGTACTTTTTTTTATCTCTTGGATAACACAGCTCAACATATTAACGCCCACAAAGCTGTCAGATATTGAATTTCAGCATGGAAGAATCCATTTTTTATGCCATCTTGCATCTGCAGCTTTTATTACAGAAAACACAACATATCAGATGTATTTTCTCACTGAGTTCAGATCTGTATTTGAGAAATATTCAGATCAAACTGTTCTTTGCCTTCATTTCCCTTTTCAGATACCACAATAGGAAGGAATTAGAGCCTTTGTATTGCAGGATAATTCTTGGTGCTGCCCAGCCTTGAAAGTGTTTTTCTTTCCTGAAGCTGACTAGGTACCATTGTCACCAATTCAAGTGTCTCTGATTTTATTAAATGGTGTATTCCATCCTAGGTTTTCTTATTTCTATCCTTTAAGACAGAACTCCAGGACATGAAGCACTGAAAGAATGTGGATTCCCTTTGCAGTTCAGTTTTTGAGAAATTGATTAGTGCTTTTGAGGGAATAACTTTTCTTATGAATCACTGGATTGTTCCACAGTTTACAAAAAGGGAAGAAACTTAACACTGTTATGAGATTTCAGTAATTAAGTAAAAACATAATTTTAATTCACACATTATGTGAATCATGTTTTCGTATCTGTCTGCTGGTATTACACAGAACTTTTCTTAATAAAAACACAGAGGTTATGTACAAATACTGGATTTAAAGGAAAGTCATTCCTCGTAAAAAATATTAATGGAATGAATGTATGCAAATTATGCCTCCTTTTAGATTTAAACTATGCAGTAGTACTTAGAAACTAGTTATGGGATTAACTGACCGTCCAGCCCTTCCCTTTGTCTGAGACATTCTGTGACAGCTGGCTATGCATTGGAAAGCAGAATATGCATATGCAGTAGTAACTTCAATTTGCATCATGATTTGTTAATGATGTAACATTCTAGTAGTGATTTTCAGTTCCATCATCTTTTACAATATGTAGATCTCTCCGAAAGCAATGCCTCCTATTTATTTCCAAGGTAACTATGAAAGATACAAAGTGCGCAATATCACAATTTGATTGTGCAAATTCTCAGCTACAAAAAAATATTTTTTAACACAGTCACCGGTGTTAACTATGCGTTTTTACCAGTGATGAACAAGAGCTTGCATGCTGCGCTCATAAACATCTGCACCAGCAGAGGTGACCCACTGTGTCACAGTTGGTACAGCTGCCCACACGCAGTCCGACTTTCACTGTGGTCAGATCCAATGTTTGGTCTCCATAAAAGTTCAGCAAGCAACAGTGAATGTCAGTGGGTGCCAGTTTTTCTGTTACACTTTTTCTTCATACGCACTTCCATGTCATACACCATTCTGTCAGACTGCCCCTTTGCTGCCATCTGTCGTGTGGCAACAAAGTGTAATGGAGGATTGGTGGGAAATTTCAACCTCTACTGCCATACCACCAACATCTGCCTCTTATTTTGTGGCCCAATATAATAAAATCGGAGGCATTACTTTCGGAGCAACCCTCAGTACAGAAAATAGCATTCCACAGACAGTACATTCTATGCATTTTTGGAGGGTTGTAATTTTCAGCACAGTGTGTGCAGTTACTGTAGATACAGCAAACATTTAACTGTGGTGGGTGCCTGGAGAAAAACTAGTTCTTGTTCTTATCATGTCGTAACTCTCCCTGTCAAGAGAGCTTTTCCTGACTTTCCTGGATGTCTGGGAGGAGTTCCAAAAATGACGACCTTATAGCTAGGTTTTTGTGACTTATGCTGAAGTTTCTATTTGGGAATTGCTTTGAATTTTAACCTACTTTCAGGTGTTAAAAATTCATAATTAGGCATGCCTGAATTTCTATCTCAACAAGACAGTAGTGCATGCAAAAATGACCTTCTAGCTGAAAGAGAAAGTTCCTCCACTTTCTCTACTGAAGTAATGAAATGCAACTTTATTTTGAGGAAGATCATGAAGGCTTGCTAACAGATTGTAGGAAGGTAAACAGATGAAGATAGTAAAAGCTTCTTAATAATCAAGAAGGAATGAAGTCAAGTCCTGCAGCATCTGTCCATATGAGGTTTGTTATTAGGAACATTAGTCATCTCTTATCATTCCACATATGGGTCTGATGGACTTTGCAAACTAGTAGGTTCTCCATTTACTAAAAGGAGGTTCATCAAAACAAACTGTCATGTTCAGTAAGCCTTAGGAGTATTTACCTGGGTCTGCTTCTGATAGCAATTTTCTGGATTTTCCATACCCAATTCTGATAACTGTTTTTCCAAATAACTGCACACAGGCAGAGAATACAGTAGTACTGGTGACCATTAAAAAGTAACCTTTCTTTTTCTCAATTTTCTTAGATTTCTGAGATTTTGATGGTTTAATTTTCTTCCATTGTGAGCGGTGATACATTGTGGTGACAGCCCTATCTCAAGTTTTAGTGAAGTTGTTTTTTCTGATATGTACTTACAAGGACTAAGCAATTTCATTGTTGCTTCTGTGTGCAGCATTGCATGTTGAAGCAACAACAAAAATAATGCGCTTTTGAACAGAAAATTATTTGTCTCAGAAATATGTTTCTTGCAGTACGAATTGTTTGGCTGTGTTAAAGGAGGGAGATGTATGTTTTTCTTCCCACTGAAGTCTAATAGACAATTTTGAGCATCAGAATAAATATACAGTCCTCTTCTTTAATTTGATTTGGCAGTTCTTTAGAGATTGAATCTGTAGTTTCTATGTAATAGAAGTTTATACCATCAAGGAATTGTTAAGAAATTGCCTTCTGTATTTGACCAGATGAGAGCAATCCTTATAGAGTGCTTGTTACCATAACATTCAGAGAAACTAAGCACGAGAACAGACTCAATATTTAGAATGGATCATTGTCTCCCTGGTCAGACGTTTAGCAATGTGCTCTGTTTGTTTTCACTTTACGGTGTAGTTTACTGTGCATGTATTAGGTTCAAACTAGACTTAACACACTGCCTTCTCCTCTTTTAAAAAGATGAACCATGTTACTCTGTCTTTTTATATAATGTAAAAAATGCTCTGCAATTTTGAACATTCAGCTGGAAAAATTTCCTGAAAGTCACTACATACAGCTGGAATTAAGCAGCCTCCCAGTTATCCTGATATTTCCTTTTTTCTGAATTGAGATTTGTAGTGAGAGAAAGCTATTATGAAGCTTGAAAGTTCTTCATAGAGGAAAGAAGACTCCCTACATCCTCACATTTCCCTTTGATCCATCAGGAGTATTATTCTCCAGACACACTTTCACCCAGTTGTTACTGCAGCAACATTAGGTGTCAGTGGAAGAAGAAACCTGCTTTTTGTACTCTGTTGCCTGTTTGGCAAAGAGCAGTGTTGGTACCCTTTATGATATGCCAGAAACTAAGGACTGTGAAGACTGGGCTGCTGAGTGTGTGCCAGCAACCCTAACCACTTGATGTTTTTTGCAAGGATTTTTTTTTCCAAGATTAGTATCTGACTCCTTTCCTAAAAACTGTCAGAGAGATTAATGTAACTGTTGACAGCATGGTGTGGTTCCTATGAGGAGGTCTCTCCTGAGAGCAGAAAACATTTGAGGGCCAGATTTAAGCAAAACAATAGGAATACATTCAAGGGGAAAAACAGCTCTCTTTTCACTTTAGTGTTTTATTTCATGAGCCTGAGAAATGGCAATAAATTCGCATTTTTCTGTCTTCTGTTTTTTTCTTTCTCCCTTAAGCTTTTCTTGTTTTTACTTGCTGTGAGGAAAATTGTTTCTAACTCATGTCTCCCCAGGAATAAAAATGTTCAGTTGCCGCAGCTCATTTCATAGTTTCATTGCATAGTAAAATTGCTATTCTGCCTTTTTTCTTGTTTTGACCAACAAAATAAGAAAGAAGATGAGGTGATGCTGTGGACCTGAAGACAATGTTCATGATTTATTCTGAAATAATAGTAAGACACATAGATTTTTTTTCCTTATGGCATATACCTGTGGCAACAAATGCTTCAGCATTTACTTTAAAAATTTTCATGCGTCTGATCTCATATAATAATCAACCTAATTCACTTCATTCTAATTCAGTATTATTCCTTAATCTTGCTTAGCAAGGTATCCAAATTATCCTTAAGCTACTGTTTTTTTTCCTGTAGAAACAAGCCTATTCTGCCTTTAATTAGCACTTTCCCTGTTGAATTTTCCTGCTTAGCTAAAGTTTACATACTCTTCATATGTAACAGTGCTAGTATTCTTACTGTGATGTGTAAATATTAGCTGGCATTGAGGCTTTGGTTACAGGTCATATATTCATATCTGTATCTTTTGTTGCTGAAACCTGAATTCTAAGTCTTGGTACCTTTGAGGTCAGATGATTTTCCAAAGACACATTTTGAGAGAATACAAGTTATTGGAGTTCAGTGTACCAACACAGATTCATGCACTTCTGATGTACAGCTTTCTATGCCAGTCATGTTCTTTTCCCTTCCTCCTTCTGAAGAATCGCTGGATACTCTTAATCTATTAAAAGTTTTTGCACTGTAAGTGCCAATGTCTTAAGATCCTGGTGCTATGTTACTAGGTATTGCTTTATATGGAGGCAGTGCTCCTGGTCAAACATGGCAAATGTAATATTTTCTTTAAATAAGGCAAAATTTCTGAGTTGTCAATTTATTGAGGATACTCAATGTCATTTTGGGACAGTATTATTCATGGTTATTGAATTCCTAGTTACACAAAACACTGGCTATGTAATAAACGATTATCAGGTTAAGGTATGTGACAGGGTTGGGTTTTTTTGATTGACGAACTAAAGAGAAGTAGGTCTTACAGCTGCCCTGATGTATCAGTACAATAATGTTGACAGCACTAATGTTGCAAAGGAGTGTTTAATGGAATAGAGTTATATCAAGGGAGTAACTTATGGTTTCAAACTTATTAACAGTACAGTTCGTTTCAACTGTCACTGTTTTTTGTTGCAATCCCATATGAACTTTTATGTCTTGAGTCGTAGTCTTCATTTGCATATGAAGAAGAAATCTTTTTACAGTAGTGTTTCCCTGATTAACCTCTCAAGGAAAAATTAAAATATAATGAGAAATCTATTGCTTTGCTACACAAGCTACTTAACTGTAAACCTGTTTATTAATGTTGGCAAGGTGTATTGGTCTGTCCCAGTTGTTACCAATGAAAAGTGCCTATACAAAATGAGCATACCTATCTGATTGCTGCGTTTGGCACGCCTAGCTTGGAATAAGAGGAAAGAAGTATCAAAAATCATGGTAGCTGTCAGTAAGAGAAGTTGGCAGTTTCTCATCTATTTATTCTGTTCTACCATTTCCTCTTAGGCCTCTCTGTGTCATACTGTCCTTAAATGTTGGTCCTTTTCTTCTCCTTCCTCTCCGTCCTCCTTCAAGCAGTGTATAAGTAATCTGGACTGCAGTAGAATTCCACTTCAGTTTGTACTTTGTATTGGAAATACAGAGCTTTATGATGGACACTATATTCAATTGGTATTGATTAGGATCTTTTTCTACTGTTACCTGCAAGCTCTGTGTATTTCAGATTGCTGCTAATGCTGTATGTTTTGGAAATGTTTTTTGAAAAAAAAGAACTACAGCTGTGAGTGAGTGGTAGTTTATAAAATAATCTTGGAAGAAAAAAATCTGAATGGCTGGCACTGTTCACACATTTTGTAGACACATTGTATAATGCTCAGAAACATTCCTAGACAGTATTTCAAGCAGTAATAGTATACAAGAGTTCTGTGGGGAGCCTTCTATGTGTTCAGGAAACAGTCAGTATCAGAAATTGTTTCTCTTCACTAAGATTTTTTTTTCTCATCTTTTATTTCCCCTTCACTTAAGGTGGCTCTATTAATAGTAATGTGTATGTATCTAGGTGATATCTGTTATGCTGTGCCTTTACCAGCTGATACATTTTGTGTGTTTTCATGATTTTTTTTTCTTCCATGTAAATGTGTTCTAGGGAAAAATGTTTGCATGTTTTGCCCTGACGGTTATACATGTACAACATGCAGAATACTGTTTACATCTTTATATACTTCTAAATTATTACTTTCTAAATTATTACTTTCACTTATATCTACCTTCTAGTTCTACTGCCATTGTATAGCACTGTCACCTCTGTGTTTGCTTTACTGCTTCTTTGTGACCTATGTGTTTGACAACAGAAGTGAGTTCACCTGAAGTCTGATAGATTAATTAGCACCATATTTATTTTCTTCGCATGGAGAGAAGAACATGTTTTTGTTTTGTTTTTTTACAGATGCTTAACACTTCAGTCAGCTTCTGTATAAGTAATCTTGACACTCAACTAATTTCTCATCATAAACTTGTCATGATGTCTTATAGATGTATTTTACTATGCGGATGTTTTTTTTTTTTCTTTACTCCTTAGTAGCCTGGAAGGCTTCTTTAATAGCCATGAGGTAGAAAGCCATGAGGACTTTGTGCAGGGTGGAAAAGCTATGTGGCTTTTCATTTTCATTACTGTGCATATTAGTAACTTCTCTCCTTGAGTATATTTTATGATTTTCTCAAGTCACTGCATATGTAACATTTACATTGTACAATCATCTAATGTACAAGAGCAGATATTTTTGTGAGCAGCATCATTTATAACTCACCTGTACCTATGGGATTATGCTGTTCCAAACAACACACCATTTTTCTAGTATCTTTCTGCTTCAAAACAGAAGCAGAACTGTTGAATTCATTGTGCTTTCTTTTTTCTGTGTTTTTTGTTTGTTTGTTTGTTTGTTTTTTGGTGTGTGTGTGTTAATTTTTAATATACTAATTCAATTACATTTATCTTATGTCGACTGACAGTATTTCTTTAAACACTTCTCTTTCTACTAGAAATATTTTTGTTGCTTTTTTCTGCAACTGATGATCCACAAGTGCACATATATTCTGGATGTACGCATCTTCTCATTTTTGGTTATGGCATTTCCTGGCAAATGTGTTCAACCCCGTCTGCAGTCCCTCATGTTTTCAAAGCAATGCTGTGTCCAGCTTCATCTCACTTCCCTCTCAATCCCTAATGGAATGAAATTCTTCTAATGCAATTTTTCTCCTATTGTCTCCTGAAGTTATTTTTCTTCATTTATGCAACTTGTCAGGCTAGAATTCCAATTCATGTGTCTTATTTGGCAGACGCAGTTTTCCAGATGTTGACATATGTTGTCCTAATGAGTTGTCATCATGTATCTCAGTCTTTGAGCTTGCCAAAGATATGGAAACGTTAGTTGAGGATGTCCTACTTGGCAATTCTTTTCAGCTCCCAGACTGTTCCTTTCATTCAGGAACTTGTGGTAGTTACATTTGCTGTTTCTGTACTTAGGAAGAAACCCTTTTTGTCTCACTCTGTGAGAGACAGAGACTTCATATAAATTTATTATTTCAACTTACCCAACTTTTGCCTAGATAGGCAGAGGTTTCACTCTTACACGCCAACTCTGTACTTCAGTTCTTTCACCATTTGAGAGTAACAAGTTAGCTGTATGCAGCACTGATGATAGTAACTGTAACACAGGTAGTGATCGTTCTGTCAACTCCACTATTTACTCATGCCCATCAATATATATAGTATCAGCTATTACACAGGAGTTTGCCTCTGCTACTTTGTTTTCAGTATCATCAGTTATGGATCTACCTTGATGTACATTTTGGAACCAAGTCATAGACTACCCTGCAGGTATTTCCCTCTTTAGGAATTTACAGTCTTTTTTTATTTCTCCCTCCAAGACAGCATATTGTTGTTGGTTTTTTTTTCTCTTTTACTACCGTCTTCTTCAGCGAATCACATAGTATCATAGAATGGCTTGGGTTAGAAGAGACCTTAAGGATCATAAAGTTCTAACCCCCTGCCACAGGCAGGGTTGCCAGCTGCTAGAAGCAGTAATGAACAGAGAGAAAGAAACAGTTCACTGTGGGCATCTCCAGCACAAGAAGTTGCACAAGGTCCCCAAGTACTCTTTTTGAGATAAATTCTATTATAACTATAATTCAGGTTATGCATTTTGTGTTCTGTCCTTTAGCATTTACCCAATATATATATCTCTTTGAAAACCCAATAAGTCAAAATAGCCTCGTCAGTGAAAGAGAAATTTATCCATTTATGAGTGACAATCTTCCATGATTTTCTTATTCAGAGACTTCTGTGAGTAGTTTTGCAAAACGTGGAATAAAATGAAGGAGTTTCACTGTGCTCACTTGAGATTTAAGTTATTGTGATTATTTGCTTCTCAAATAAAATGAGACATCAATTCCACCTTTTGATACCACAACATTGTATATTCACTTAAAGCTTCAGGACTTCCTTAAAACGGTCTTCAGTTTTTTACAAGTATTTTTCAGAGAAAAGAACAGCAAAAAAAAAAAAAAATCACTAACTATTTGATTTTTATCCACCAGTTGCTCTCTTCTCAAGCTTACATTTATGGTTTTGTCATAGCATCTTTCCTCCTGGGCTTAGCAGTGCATTAGTGCAACCAACACTGCAGTACTGTGTTCTTCCTTTCTCATTTATGGAAGTACTAAGGGCAAAATGTGCTAAATTACATTAATTATGGGGTTATATGAAAATGATCTTTCCCTACCTAGGTGTGTGTTCCTAGTTCTAGGAATCATTTTAACAGACAAAAGAAGCAGTTAATTGCCCTCTCAAACTATTAACTAATCTTTCCCAAGAGCTAACCGGAGAAATCCATCTAAATTTCAGTTCAAATAGTAAAATTAAGCTATAGAGATGCAGTTACAAAGAAGTTTGCCAGGATACCTCAGGTTTAATTGAACTTAAATGCCTTGATGAAAACTTGCATCCTATTTCATGCATTTTCACAAAACTTCATGGCAGATAACACATTACATGAATGCAGTAAAGAATAAACTGATACATCCTTTTAACATGCATCACTTGGACATCGTACCACTTCCTTCCTGAAGTGAAATAAAAAGCCCAGAAATGTGTGTCAGTCACACCTCCTTTTCCTTTCAGTCTTAACGGCAGACATGTATTGGAATGGGTTTTGCATACGAATCAGCTACAGGATCATAGTGTTTGTAGAAAAAAATTATTTTGTGCCTGAACTCCTGGCACTCCCACAGCGTTGACTGGGTTTTTCATTTTCACTGTGGTGTCACCAGTGAGCATAAAGGCAGAGATATCTCCCTGTCCTTTTTTAATTCCCTCTCTGCCATTGAATCTCACACATACGAGACACAGGAGCAGAGCTGAGTGAGGGTCACAGGGACGTTTGGGTAGGTAATGCATCTCAAAGAATGCAGTTACTGTGCAGGTAAGTAACACTTCTTTCTTCTTTCTGTGTAGTTGTGTATAAGATTCATGAAAGGAAACTGCTATGGTCAATCACTCTGCAGTTTGATCGGAGTACCTGATGATAAGGCTACACCCTGTGTCACATTCTAATATATGTAGGAAGTAACACAAGTTTTGCTCTAGTCACCTACTTAAGAGGATAAATACATTTTACTATTGGGGTTACCTACTTCAGCAGCATATGAAAAACTGGGAGACAACAGTTTTCCTTTTCCTGCAATAAAGTACCTGTATTATCACAACTTCTTCATCTGGAGAGGGCATAATTGTATTCTGTTCATGTTGAATGGTTTCTGATTTCTTTTCCTTTCTAAAATTCTTATTTTCTTCCTATTTGGTAGATTTTAGTTTAGTTTAGTTTTAGTTTTCCAGAACAATTTGAAGAAGTAAAAGTCAGAATATTCTATTTCTATGGAAAACCCCAGACATAATAGGTAATGGTAGTTCTGATTTACACAGTACTTTCTTCAAAGTTTGATGCTTCTCACAATAACGATAAAGTATTTCATGTAATTAAAAAGAGGAAAACTGCAGCAGCAGCATAGGTTGAAGTTCAACATAAACCTATCGTGTTTCAGACTGTTGAGCCAAATAATTGGGAAAACCTGGTATGTTAAAAGGTTTGGCTTTATTTGTTTTTTCTATTGGAGTGATGTGTTTGAAACAGGAGCATGTGTTTAAAATAAATAAGTAAATACATAAATAAAATACTGATAATTTAATGGTGGAAAAAGAAGGGATGTAAACAAAATATTTATTTAAAAGTTTCCTGAAATTATTCTGTGCTTTAAAGTGCTGCTGGTGTCTGATTGTGTGACAATCTGCTGCTCTTCCAGGCAGAGATGTCATTTTGTGAATTGGGAAGACACACTGTGACACTGTTAAGAGCAAGAAACTATTGTAGCTCTTTGAACTACAAGGTGGATGTTTGTAACTAAAGTTACTTTACGGGATGGGTAATTTACATTAGACAATAGTTTAAAATCATCACTCATAGCCTGTTTTTTTTTTTTTCTGTTTAGCACTGTTGTCTTCTTTTTCAACTTGCAACTCCTTAGTCTAATACAGAACTTCACGTATTATTTTAGAAGAAGTTATATTATTTAATTGCAAACTTTTCAAGTGCGGGTGATGTGTTACAATATCGCATTATTTGGTGCAGTATTGCAGTTTTCATGCCATGAACTACTCCTTTCCCTGTTTCTAAAGGATTCACCTGTCTGAATAGAGCACTGTGCTGTGTTGAATTAACCTCTTAAATACTTGCCTATGATGATGAAGAGTGCACGTACTGTACACGTTATAGTGTTGCATTCTACACTCTTATTTTAAAGCAGTTTCGATTTTACATTCAGGTGTTCAAATGAGCTGTTTCCAGTTCTGTTGTTTGAAATGGAGAGGCTTACTTCCACACTTCCTTGGTATCTGTGAATAATATCAAGAAGTACAGTTGATGCTCCCCATGGAATGCAGATTGGCAAGTAAATAGTTTTCAAGTCTGGCACAGTTAGTATTCTGTGCTGAGCTTCTTGTAAACTTTTTTGAATCTTCAGTTAGACTAATCATAACCATGAAGTTGTTTTGGAAGACTTTATTGGTGTTTCAGTAGGTTTTAGAAAGTATTAAAATACACTCTGCAATCCTGATTTTTTATTTTTTTTTTTAATGAAGATCTCTCCAGTTGTTTCTTTAGAAATCAGTGATTACTTGCCTTGCAAATCTGCTTTGGAAAGTAGCCCACAGCAGGAAGCTTGTCCATCCACAAAGCCTGGCAAATATCTCTGCCTTTGCTAGTGATTGAACTAGCCTTTCTCTGTGTAAGAGCAGTGGTGCCAGGGGTCTTGTACCGTTCTCATGCAAAGCCGCGCGTCTCTGCTGGAAAGCTCTCTTCAAAAGTGATGAGACTGCCAGAACTGCTGTTCATATAGCACTGTCTTTGGTGATGTACACGAAGTCCTGGGGAGCAGCAGTTAAGTAATAAGGTTCATTCTTTAAAACTCCAATGATTCATTTTAGCATTACAAAGTCATTTATTATTTTTTTTTTCCAAATAAGTTGTCTTTACCCTTAATCTTTATATGGTGTGAAGCACAGAGAAACAGTGGAAAATATCAGTCAGGACAGAAGACTAAGGAGCAAACCTGATAAAAAAAAGGAAATGCAAAAACCAAAGGGTAAAAATATTTGATTCTTCCACTGCTGCTGAGATGTCTAAGAAAGCCTTTGTGGTAACTTAAACATGCTAAATGTCTGATCTGAACCATATGATCTAAATTGATCTGCAAGATGAGAAATGCAGAAATCTTCCATCAAGCTACTCATTTCTGACGGATTTGTTAAGCAACCATGCTCCAAGACATGCACATACATCCTGGGTACAGCCTGATGTGCAATCTTCTGTCCAAGCCACTCCAGCAGAACTGCAGCAGAAGATACATTTATTTTCGTAGCAACATTAAGAAAGTGAGGGTCTTCTATAGAAATAAGAATGCCATTCATTTTGTATACAATTTTTAAAATTATATTATAGGTGTAAACCAATCAAACTGCATACATTCTTAGGAGAGTTTTCCTCCATGGTCTTGGAATATAGGTGGGACTTCTGAACCTGCAACAGTGAAGATGTTCTTAACTGAAAGATGTATTTTCAGATAATCTTGATACTTAGATGACTGATGTTCGTGCTACCTTTCATAATTCCTACGTAGCTGTTGAAAAAACTTCTTTTAAGTCTTATCTGAACAGTGGAAAACTCTGGTTGATGTTTGCTTTTCTCCTGCTTAACCTGGAAATAGCAAGTTGCAAGACTGCAGTGCTTCATTTCCTGTTTTCCCATGCTGATGAATGTGTGAGCAAATGGACAATTCTGCGTGCCTGCTTTCTCACCAATTCTGGCTATTCTCCTTCTTTGGAACTGCATACTAATCTTCATTCATAAGCAAAACTTGCTTAGCTATGCTGTTTAATCTGACAAGACTCTGATATGCCCTCTGTGATGCAGAGGGCAAACCCTCTCGCTTTGAGGTCCTACTTTGCTAGCCTTTTCCTTCTGTTTACTGTGATCTTCTTCCTATTCTTGCATCGCTTCATCTTTCTTTCCCCTGTGTGAAGATAATTTGCCTGCAGTTGCACCTTGGCAGGGAGAAGCACATTTTGCTTGGCATAAAGCTTGGTTGATTAAAAGGCTATAGTTCCAAACAAGTCATCTTCACCTAGTCTCCCGTCGTTTTCCAGGACAATCTACGTAAAAAAGATGATCGGATTGAAGAATTGGAAGAGGCACTCAGAGAAAGTGTTCAAATAACTGCAGAACGGGAAATGGTGCTAGCACAAGAGGAATCAGCCAGGATCAATGCTGAGAAACAGGTCTGCAATCTTATAACGTCACTGGTAGTCATCTTAGGAAACAGTACTGTTTCCACTACTTTGCCTTGAAATATAGATGGTTTTGTTTGATCAGCTATCTCTGTTCAAGTTTGGGTAACAAAACCCATAAAATCTGCTAAGACTTGTTTTTCACAGGTGATATTTTCTTGGAAAAAAAAAGAAATACAATATATCCTATGATTTGATGTACCATTTTATGTAGTAATTCTGACTAATCCTAACCTACCAAAGCTATCTTTCTGTGAGCATGCTTACACTCATTGTGTTGTTCATTGTGCATATTTAAAGCAGGTGATTTTTATTAGCATCGTCACGTATATGGACCACAATCTCACTTCATTTACAGTCTCTCAACTACTGGATAGAAAAACAAACCCTTAATTTAAGACAAGCTTACACACAGAAATTACACACTTGTGTTAAAACCACGGGTAGAAACTTCTATGCCTGAATTTATTCTGTGTCACTGATTAGACTCTCATGTATGACTTCCATAATTAATCACTAAGAAAAACTACCCTATGTAATGAATAAACTTCCTTTAGATTTTGATAAAGCTTTTGAAGTAGGAGGAGCTGAGCCTAGCATTCTTACTTGGCTTTTTGTGAACCTCTTCAGTGTTTTTCCAGTTAGACTGTTCCTCTCCTGCCCATAAGACGTAAACAGGAGCATTTGGTCAGTTACATTGCAATGATGTATTCTCTTTCTGTCTGTTATTTAAATGGAAAAGATTTGAATAACTACACTTTAAAATGTTTTTAAAATATTTCATCATTTATCCTTACATCACTTTCTTTCCAGATATATTTTTATGCTCTTTTTAGTTAATAATTCAAGTTTTCAGAAAGAAAGCAACTCTAGCTCTTTATGCTAAAGTCATTCTCAACAGTTTGCTGGTAAACATACTTAGGATAATCCTGGTTTAAGTATCCTAAGAGTCTAAATAACTTTATGGAATTTACTTTCAAGAGTGCCTTCTTTCCAAACTTCTTGTAAGCGCTAAAATGAGCGTATCTTATAGAAGTGTTACCCTGGTAGTGAATACCACATAAAAGAATAGATCTCCTCCTAAGAAATACACGTATCTCATAAAGGAGTAAGTAGTGTGCTGAGGTGCACAAGCAAATAAAATAACATGTCATTTGTTACCTACGATGTAATAATTTCTTTGTTAGAGGACTGTGGCAGTTGTGTTCTTTGAGTGCAGAGAAGCCTGTAGAATTGAGCCTTTTGTGTGGCTATTCTCTAGACATGAAACAATATGCATAAGGTTTAGTGAATTCTTGAAAGATAGTTTTGAGGAATGTGCCATGTTAGTTTTGTAAGAATTAGGAATATCTGATATTGGGGAAATAAGTATTTAAAGTGAATGTAAGTATGAAGTAGGCTTGATCTAGAGTTAACCTTAGTATTTAAGGTGAAGGGTGCACAGTTTGCAGATCAAAGTCAAAGATGACCTCGACAGTCAAAGATACTGTCGAGATCAACAAAAATATAGAAGTTCTGTCCTAGTGAGAAATAGTGAGGAAAGTTTCAGTTGAAGGATGGAATGAAGGACTCATTTTTAGCCCATTACCGTGAGGTCCTTGTGGTTGTCTATCCACTTTAAGCATATAAGCAAGTTTACTATGGAGAGGACAAGAGAGAAATCCGGGTTAGTAAAATAGAAGTGGAATCTTATTTATACCTGAGAAATCCTAAAACTAAAATATGGAAAGAGATTAGTGTTTAGGGAATATCCACAAATTTTCCTTATGGTTTTTGAAAAAATTATCTGGCAAGGCCTTATGAGAGGCAAACAATGAAATCATATGGTAAGAACTTGATGAAAGGGGAAGATAACTGGTAAATAGATTGAATGGCTGTAAAAACTGTATGATGAGGCAAGGTGGCAGAAATGTGCTGCCTGAGGGTCAATAAGCTGTAAGGATCACTGAGAGAAGTTGTGAGGAAAAGAAGAGAGCCAAGAGAAGTATGAGTTGCGAGAAAAGATTTGTGGAATATGGTGGGTAACGGCATCTTAAATGGGAAATGAATTTGGATGTAGTGGTTTCTATGGAAGTGAGGAGAAGGAAGGATAGATTTGAAACCCCTGGCATCAGAAGAGGAAGACCTCTAGTTTGCAGCATCATTGATTATGACAGCTGTGTCTTACTCCAACAGAGCAACTGAACTGCCCTCTGTGGCACATTATACAGGGTGATGGCCAACAGAACAGCACAAAGAAAAGCAACTGGAGTGTCTTGTACCAGCTTCAAGATAGCTGTTTTGCCCCACTTTGCCCAATAGGATTTTGTTTTGTTCTTTATTAAATATTGTCAAGTCATAGATTGATGGCAAGTAGCTGTTCTTCACCTCAGATGTGAGGGGGAAAGGTTCCTTCAAATATTTTTAATTTCTTCAATTACTTAAGAGAATGTCCACTTTGCTTTATATTCTGTAGAGTTAAGAAAGCTTAGGTAGCTTTTCAGTTTTACAGATGCACGGCTTTGTTTTTGTGTAGGATATTAATCTTCTGAACTTTACAAGTGATAATATCATTCTTAGACCAAATACAAATTACAAATTTTAATATTGTCCAAAATGATTGTAATTTTCTTTTAATTGCATGCTTTTTGTTTCCTCTCTTCTGTTTATCTTGTTCTCTACTATTCTGCCACTTCACTGCCTGTCTGAAGCTGTTTTATGAATCAGTGCATGAGGTCAACCATGTTGGCTTTAAGTGGTTCAAGGTACGAGGACATCTCATCTGTGTGTGCCTCTGCCCCACTATGTATTGTTGTTTTTGTAGACCTGTGTTGTGTAATCCTACCCTCCATCATCTCATGATGTGTGGTTTGCTGCTATTTATAACAGGCTTCATTTTGAATTACACTGTGAAGATACGTAGGATTTCGCAGTTCTCGGATACCCATTTCAGGCTAAAACTTTGCACTATTTAATCCAGTGTTTGATAATGTGTGTTAACTTTGGCAGTGCATTAAGAGCATTAACACAGAGTTTATATATTGCAAGATTTCTTCAGTCGATAAATCTTCATAAAGACTTGAGTGTTCTTCAACAAGTTCTCTATTTCTAACATATTCAGCTGGTTTTGTTGTTCCACATGTTGAATCCTGTATGTAAATATTACTATAAGTTACAGCTATGGACTGTGGCGGAATCCATTAGATCGTACATCTGAAAGTTTATGGAGACCTCTATATTTTTTTTAATAAGTACTCGTCAAAAGGTTGTAGCAGAAGACAGGAGTTTAACTTACATTATCCATTTAATCATAATCAGGACTGTGTCTATGCTCATACAGTTTTATCTTTTTATTCTACATGGCAGATGTGTCTGCCTAGCCTTTTGAGAAGAAATGAAATTCTGAATACTGTAACACATTGTTTAAATATGTTGTCATACACTGCTTTGTTCTTCCCCATATCTTTATAAACTATTTCATCAGGATTTAATCTTTTTTCATGCACATATTGCATGTAAAATTTATTTGCAACAAGACTCCTGAAATTCTCCACCATGTATGCCCAATTTAAATATAACTGTTTGCTAAGGAAAAACAGGAAATTGATTAATAGCTGGAACCTTTGTACCAGTTGTTTTTCTTTTTCCCCATCTCCTGTTCATTGGGATTTCACTATTGTAAGTGCAGGGGCTGCAGAGATTTGAATATTGATTACAGCCTCCAGGAGCCTTTTCCGTCATATCCGTAAGTTTCTATGCAGAAATTCAAGGCAAGTTTTGGATGATCCTTTCCATTTGTGTTTGCCATAAAAATTGCCATTCTGGCTCTTTTTACTTCCTAAAATATATTACTTTTACTGTCTTTTCTTGTAAAAATAGAAAATGCATTTACAACATAATTATTTTACATTGGACCCTAACATTCAGCGCTGTTTATAATCAAGTATTTTCTAAAAATGCTCAATTCAAGTACATGATATAATAATTTAAATATTTAATAAATAATAATTTATTAAAATAAGTTTAAATCTCTCTTTTGCTGTGCTATTCTGTTACTGGAATAGATCTGAAATATTTTCTGCAACACACTTAGAGTTATTGCACAAATCACAAGGTCTCACACATTAGTTACTTTCTATAGATCCTTATAAGTGGGCAATATGAAGTGGGATTTCTCATGAACCACCTAATTAGAGCTTTCTGAGCAACATGGTTTTTTGAGCACTACTGTCAAAATTCTGACTCTTCTGTAACACATGCTGGACAGTTTGCTTTTAACTCATGTTTTTGTGTGTCCTCACAAAGATTTTTATTTCTCACTGAGAAGTTTCATGATACAAAGTGATTGGAAATCAAGGCAGTTTTCCAAGCTATGTTTTGGGGTTGAAGCTGCTGACATAGATTCCCATTGATTTCTCTAGGCAGTCTACATTCTCTTTGGCTGAAATTCTCTTGAATATTTTCTGTGAAACTCAGTATGTTTTTTGAGTATATGTATATACATATAAGTCCTACATGTATATAAGTCATATTAAGTAACAGAAATCTGTGCTATAAACTTAGGTATGAATTTCTTCTACTGATATACATAGTTTTAAGAGCTTTTTATCTCAGTGCTCAGCCTGCCATATACTCTTACCATTTTTCAAAATCTGGAATTCTTTCTTCCTTTTGTGTATTTTGGTTTTGGCTAGGTAAGGTGACCATGCACTGTATCCATGGTAACAAAGCTGTTGGCAATCATTTCAGAAGTGCTGTCTCTCCTTAAACTTATTTCTCCCCAGAGTATTTTGATGGATTGTGTAGTCTCTTCCTTTAAAAATATCCACTTTTATGTCAAGTCACACCCTTTACATGGAAATGTTGTTTCAGTATGTCAGGGATAAGATGGAATTCCTTCTGTACTCAGTAATACACTTTCTAAGAGGTGAAACTGTAAAATTTTTGTTCTGGTCTTAGTTGTGTTCAGCTTTACCTATCTGCCGGGCTTAGGGGATTTTCTTATCCAGTGGAGAAGAATGAAAATAGCATTGAATAGAAAATTGTAACAAAAGATGACTTTGGGATGACAGAGATCTTTTTCTAACATTACAGGTGAAAATAATTCTAAGGAACTCAGAATCCTTAAATTTTGTTTATATTATTTTACAAAGCAGGAAAGTGGGCAAAATTTGGTAACTTTTAGGAGAACTGGGGACACTAAAGAGATCATTCTGTTCAAGGCCTACAGTGAGTATTTCTCAATATAGGTCATCTTTTCATTTTAATGAAATGAGAAATATTGGGGGAAAGTGTTACACGGAAATTTGGTGCAAACGCTGATCTTACAAGGGTTTTGACTTGATTTTTTTTTTCATTTTTTATTTTTAATTGATAAATACTGATTTCAAATTATCTCTTTTATTCTAGAGAAAACTCCATCTTGGCATCTCTTTATCTGATATATTGTTTTCTGAAGTGCCTACTTCTAGGTTGTATTTTATCGTTTTTGGCTCATATAAAAATCTAAGCCTCAAGTTGCCTTCAAATCTGGTTTGAGAGTGGAAATCATGCAGATTTTACATTAATTCTTGCTCATAAGGACCCAAGCAAATACTTTAATCTTTACTTAAAACTAAGCTTGTACTTCTTGCATTTGGAACTTCTTTTCTGTGTTCCAGTCATGATCCTAAATTGTGACCTTAGGTGCAAGTGCGCTACAAGAGTATGCAGATTAAAGCTTTAGAGAAGCTCTTTAGATTTGTAGATGAAATGCAAAAATTAGAAAAAATATATATTTTTTCCTGACAATTGATTCTTCACCAAAATACATGAAGTGCAAGAGAAGAGACTGTATTCCATTCTTGACAGTTCTCCTTCTCAGCAAAGTACAAAATAGTGACAGATTTCAGATTAATTCAATTGAAGGTTCTTTGTGAAACATTTCCTATTGACGCAAAAGTTTCTAGACATCGCTGTACTGCTGTTTATCATCAGATTCCTTCAGAGCCTTCGCTGGATTTCAGCCTTAGTACAGTTGGCTCAGAACAGTGGGATTACTTTGCAGTCATAGCTAGATTCTGCTTGTTGCTGTCTATTAACTACAATGCTAAAGATCAGCTTCCGCAAGTTAGAATGGGTGGAAACTTTCCTGAGCTTGCCAACAAGACTGCACTTCTTCAGTTATACTTTAGCCACATGTGCAACCTTCATGTACATAGATGGGCTTTCACATAAATAACTGTTCATGATCCTTAATATATTTTGAGAAGAATGTTAAAGCTGATGTGGAATTAGTGTACTGTTGTTTCGCTAGTTGTAGGGAGTTAATATGTCATCACGGAATTTTTCTCTTTGGAGATTCAGTCTGTAACTAACTAAATTGACAATCTATGATATATACAACAGCATTAAATATTAACTTTTGAATAATATTAGGCTATGTCTGAACTTCAGTCTGCCGTGGTAACATCCTAGATAATATGAAACTGTGTAAAATGCAGCAAAATTAAAACCAGTGTGGTTTGCAGAATCCCTGTGAAAAACTGCTTACATCTTTGGGTAATTTGTCTTAACTGAAAGGCTTCTTTTGGCTTTGTTACTGCTGCTACCTTAGCATCAGTTGACAGATTAGATGTAACCAAAGAAAGGTCAAATTATTTTGAAGAGCTTATAGCTATTGGTGCAGTATCATGAATTAGCCACTTTTCTAAATGGATTGTTTGGCTCCTCAGCATTATAGAACAACTTAGGATGGAAGGGACCTTAAAGCCCATCTAGTTTCAATCAATTGCCACCCAGCAGCTCAGGCTGCCCACGGCTCCATCCAACATGGTCTTGAATGCCTTCAGGGATGGAGCACCCACAGCTTCTCTGAGCTGCTGTACCAGGGCCTTGCCGCCCCCTTAGTAAAGAATATCTGCCTAACATCTAACCATAACCTACCCTGTTTTAGATTACAGCCATCCCCCCTTCTTGTATCACTAACAGATCATGTAAAAAGTCAATCCCCTTCCTGTTTATAAGCCTCCTTCACGTAATAGAAGGCTGCAAGGAGGTCTCCCTGGAGCCTTCTCTTCTGTAACAAATCGTGCTAAATGTTTGTGCAAAGTATGCTAAATTCTACACTGCCTGCCACTGTAGTGTTTTTAAATGATGATCAAACTCCAATTTTTGTGAGACTTTATGTTATTTCTAGACATAGTAATTGCTGCTTTGTCCGCAAAAGAATGGAGAACTTCATGACTATTCATGGAAGATAAGCACAAGACAGTTTTCTATGATTGTAGATTCACACAAATCCATATATTTTGGTTGCTCTGAAAGTAATGCCTCCTATTTATTTCAATGGAAACTACAACAGATACAAAGAGCACAATAACACTGTTTGATAGAACAAATCCTCTGCTACAAAACACTATTCTTCAACATAGCCACCAGCATTACCTATGCATTTTCATCAGTGATGGACAAGAGCATGAATGCTGCAATCCTCAGAAAATCTGCACCAGTGAAGGTGACCTGCACTCACTGGTGCCACTACTGAAATGCACCATCCACTGCCTCACTGTGCTCACATCCACTGTTTGACCTCAGCAAGCATCAATGAATGTCAGTGGGTGCCATTTTTTTCTGGATGGAGGAATTCAGTGACACACCTTTGCAGACTGCTCTTCTGCTGCTGTCACTCGACAACAAATTGTAACAGAATACTGGTGGGAAGGTTCAACCTCTTCTGCAGTACCACTAACATCCACCCCTGATGTCGTGGAATAACATAATAAAATAGGAGGCATTACTTTTGGAGCAGACCTCACAGATCCTTTGATTTGGTTGCAAGGGTTAAAATGCATGAGAATTCTTCAGAGGATAAAGGTTCCAGCTGAGGAAAATAAAGAAGTAAAAGTTTGACTTGCTATAGCCTTCAGGTACCAAAGACTGCAACAAGTTTCTGTCCTTAGTAGAAATCAGACTTCAGTCTTTCACTTATTTTTTTTTCCCCTGGCTTGATTCAATTTGTGTAAAGCAGAAATGATTATTGCTTCTTTCTTAAAGGCTCTTGTCCCAGCAGCAGGCCATTGCTTATTTATATGGCTTATGACCTTCATTTAGGAGGTAGAACTCTCGCAGATTCCTCCAAACATCCTAACAGGACACAGCTGTGACTTCTTCAGGCCTGAGATCTCACAGCTCATGGGACTTTTCTCTTTTCCAAACATCTGTGAGTTTTGATTTCTTCTCCTTCATACCAAGATCATAGTGCTCACAGAATATGAGCAGAATTCATTCCTTATGATGCTCTAGTAGTGTATTCCTTTACAAAGACTCCCATGTTTCTGCTTCTGTGGGTTTGCACGAGTAACTTTGTAATGTCAGATATCTTCTGGTCAATCTAATTACTAGTGATCTTTGCCTAGAGTCACGAGTGACTTAAAGATTTAAGAATGCTAATAGTTTTAAGAATACTAATGTAAAGAAATACACAGTTCATCCCTAACATTCTTTATGTATAGTTTATTCCTAAATTTTTCGCTGTATGTTAATCAGAAGATCCTACCTTGTCCCTAGAAAACGGATAGTCCACTAGCCATTGTCTCAGTTTTGATGCTAACTGTCCTCTTTATTATGAACAAAGAAAAACTTCTGTCCTTCATGTATAAAGTCTGCTGCAGCCCTCTAATGCTGTACATAGTTGGCCTTGGCAGAAGAGGTGCTGCAAATCTAACATCCTCTGTGGAACAACATAAATATGGTGTGTAGAAACACCATAACTGTTGCACAACATCCTGCTGTGTTTATTTCCAAGTTTCTTTAGGCAGGATTTCAGCTGAGGAATTCTGGTGTTCAACAAACATTTTTTTTTCTCATCTGTGTAGAATCTCATATCAAAATTCGTTAACAGTGACCTTATAGAGCAAGTGGAGCAGCTGTATAGGGGAGGTATGTGCAGTGCAGAGAAGAACACACTCTTTAGGTGGTGACCATCTGTTCACCTTATGATACCTTATAGTGCTTACAGAATAAAAACTAAGGTAAAGCATTTTAGCCTTTTGTGTATGTACAGCGAAAGGATTAGTGACTGTGTGACAACATCTTCGTAAAAGAGAAGCCAGTAGCCCTTCCTCTGTACACCTTCCAGCATATACGTGCTCGTGCACTGGGAGTGAATAAGAGGAGTCTGACACAGAGCCAAAGCTGCTGCACATGTGGTAATGGCAGAGCCACTACTGGCAGCATGGCAGAGCTTTCAACATGTCTTTCAAGTGAGGGCTATCCTTACCTTACAAACCAGAAATTATGTTCTACTCTTATTGAAAAGTAAGATATTTCCTGCTACTACATGCTTATTTCTCTCATTCTTCTCTGATATTTTTAGCCCTCAAAAAGCTACACCCATAAGCTTTCCCAATATCTGTAAGAATTTGAAAATTGTTCCCCTAGTTCAGAATAGCCAAGAAGTGTCTTGGATATAGTCTTCAGGAGTACCTAAAGCCACCCTACTGCTTTAGCAAAAATTGGGCTGTGATGAAACCATAATTCATTTCCTTCTTATTTTGTGTAAAGGTTTGTTAGCTTGTGATTTAAGCAAACCATCTGGTCCTGCTGGCAATCCAGGTTATGTCAGACTCAATGCTTTCTCCCTGTAATATGTTACTTGAGGCAGTTAAATTACATACTTAAGTCCCAAGTCTGGCCTGTGCTTTTTCCATGTCTTAACATCTGTTCTGGGAAAATTTTCTGGGATCCAAACAAGTTTACGTGGAGCCAGAACTCGTCTTTTTTTTTTTTTTTGTGAGTCTGTTTCTTTCTCTTCTCTCTGCCCCCCATTTTAATCAGTTGAATTCAGTAAAAAAATAATGCGAAAATTTGCACCCTTTTATCGTTTCACTAATCTACACAGTGAAATAAAAAATAGTTTTAAAAACTCAGGATCTGAAAAAAAGTAGGAGAGTGTCCTCTGAGGGACTGAGTAGCACTTGACGAGAAACATTGATTTTTTTTTCAGTACTTGTAGTATTCTCAATACTAATTTGTGATTTCAAGACCTTTAGTTTTGGTTTAATTCATTCTGGACAGAAGATCAGATTTCTAGTGCATTTTATCTTGTAATTCTGATCTGTTGTTTGTACAAGAAAGGTCTATGTTCAGCAAGCCAATAATTTTAAATAGAAGTTAGCTTGCTGAGGTGGTTTTGAAGATAAGATCTCTAGTGATTGATTTATACAGTGCTCATTGGAAATAAATTGTTCGTGCAGGTATTTGCATCTTTATTCTCTAGAATCCCATCTTTTTGTATTCTGCCTGGAACATCTAAGATACAACCATGAATACAAATGGCTATCCCGTAACCCACAGTGCCTGTATGTGTACTGAAAGGAATATAATTTTCTTTTTTTAATTTAGGAATATAAAAATGTGACTATTTTAATAATTTAAAAATTAAACCATAAGTATCCCTTGTATCACTGTAACTAAGAATTCTGTATCTCCATTTAGGATTATGCATGGTTCTTGATGTAATATTAAATCTTTTTGCCATGCCCTTTGAAACATTTAATTACGGACTGATGAGCAGTCTTTTTCACTTGGTCACAAGAGTATTCAAATAACTGATAAAAAGAAGAAGAAGAAAAAAAAAAAAAGACAAAGAAAGAGGAATAACAAGACTAACAGATAGCTTGGACCATCTGCATGATTGAAATTCCATATACATTTGAGCTATACATGCATTAGTGTCCTGTCATTTGAGACTGGAAAATTTTCCTTTGCAGTTTCTAGGAGGACATTCTTCAGCTTTATCCTCTTTATTTGTATGCACATGGTACATGAAAGTTGAGTGTGTGGGTCTCGATTCAGTTCTTCTTTCTTACTATCCAGAGAGAGATCCTCTGATACTGCAAATGTTTTTCCAGTGCATAGCATTTTGCTTTTTGTTTGCCATATTGCTAATTCTACCTTTATACTGTCATTTAAGGAGAGAGAAATGAGGAATGAAAGTGCATTCTGAACTGTAATCTTTCTAGTCATAGGGCACAAGCTTACCTTGAGTTAATCTGAAAATCATAGAATCATAGAATATTCTGAGATGGAAGGGACCTATAAGGATCATGGAATCCAACTGCTGGCTCCACAGAAGCACCACTCAAAAATCAGACCCTATTTCTGAGAGTGGTATCCCAACATCCCTTGAACACACCTTTGTCCTCTAGAACCTTCTCCATCTTTGTAGCCCTAACAACAGCCTGTCCCAGAAAATTCTGGTTCTTGGCAAATACTTTTTGTTACATAGTTAGCTACACTCAGGGCAAAAAATCAAAGGCAGATTTGAAGTTTCTTGTGTAGGCTAAATCAGATATCCATTGCAAGGAATGTGCTTCTAGTAAATCATTTCTTCTAGGACTGCTTGCAGGGACATATAGACAGGTCTGTACAAATATTCATAGCTTGACATGCAAAATGTTTTGTTTTGTACAAGGTTACTGGAAATACTTATAAGAAATATCTATAGCTTGATGAATCCAAGCAATGATGTCTTTAATACAAGTATGAGCAACGCTACTTCCATGAATTTTGTCTTTGATTCATGGTGCCTTCTAGACAGAATGGAAAGCAATCACAGTTCAGTTAGTTGTTTGTATCATGTAAAAGCCATTCACATTCTATCCATGCCCAATATCTGTTTAGATCAATCTTCTGTTAACCTTTTAAAACATAGAATAAAGCCTTAGAATGAAAGAAATTACCAAATGGAATGATTAGAAAAAGAAGAATATGTGCAGTAGTCAGTACTCCAATGAATATAATCCTTCGCTGCAGAGTTTAATCTTTCCACTGACAGCCTTGCCCTAGCTACCTACCCCCAGCCTCTTTCTGTCATAATGGCACAGAGCTGTTACACTACAGATCTGCGTCAAGCAAATCAATCCTTCACTATTAGTATCACAAATTTTGATGGCTGGGAATGGAATGACAGACAGCAGAAATCTTTCAGACTTCGTTATGGAAAAGTTGCTTCAAAGACTGTTTTGTCTTGGCAACTGACAGATTGACACAAGGTTTTTGGATTGTTGCAGTTGGCTGGGAACTTGTTTGTTTGAGGTTGTTTTTTTGTTAGAAGCAGAGGATTTTGCAGTTGGCATGTCTCTTTTCTCCTTGAAAAATGTTTATGTATAATCCAGCCAAAGGAAGTAGAAGCTGATACACTGGTACACATTCATTTGCCCAACATATTGCTATTTCTTTCTTTCTAGGTATCAGTTTTCTTCCTAGAAGTATTTTTACTGTTCATTATTTCCACAGCTTTTCCTTACATTCTTTTCTGACTTTTCTGTTTTCTTCTATGGAGCTTTTTCTTTGTTCATTTTAAAAATTGACAGAGGTTCTGGTCTTATTTTGCACACTTATATGACAGGAAGAACTTGGTTATTTTATACATGCTAGCCAGTTTGGACTGCGTGTCGCTGGAATTCTGCTCCTGTCTATTGATTGTTGGATGAGTTATTGATTGTATGTTTTGAATAGTTTTTGATAATCACATATCTTAAATTGTTTTAAATTTGTTGGGTACAAGAAGCATTTACACTGTCAGCTACATTTGAGTGGAAATAGGTATTTTGCAGTAAGCACTGCGCAATGGTTATAGTAGAATTTACAGATTCATGTTTCTGAAGTGCAACATTTCTTGCTCTATATTTGACTGAGGATGAAAAACAATCTTCTTATCCATGTTTGTCCTGAGCCAATAGCTCTACCTCTCAGAATACTTGACTTATTAAAGCAAGTGATATGTTCTACACCTTACATCATCCAGCACCTGTACAGTAAGTGATACACTATACACATAGCTATTCTTACGTACTTATTGTGGTTTTGCAAGTTAAGGTGGTGAATTCTATCAGAGACAAAACTCACTCCTAGAACAGAACAAAACATGAGTAGATTCATTTGTGTGTTATATATATTCTAGAATTTATGGTCATGTTAATTCTGAACCTTTCCCATTTTGTAGTAGCCTAGAGATATAAGTATTACCCTTCTATAACTGTCTGCCATAAGAAACTCTTTGAAGGTGTTTTTGTTGCTGAATCATAAAGTATGGCTATAAGAATTGTTCAACACATATTTTGGGGGAAGTAGCCTTACTTACATTTTCATGGAAATCCAGTCTTCTTCTTGTTTCAGACATATTCTTAACGTAAGTATGTAGCTTCTCTTTAGAGAAGTTTTTATTCTTGCATTTAATTATCGATGTGCTCTATTTAATACTTAGCATTTTTCTAAGCTAATTTAATGCACATTGATCATCTAATTTTCCTTGTGTTACATTCTCTAAAATAGAAATAATGAAGAGTTGAAGATTTGTAGTTTGGTATTTCTACAGTGATATTCCAGTAACCAGACCGTATTAATTAGCAGTCTGTAATGCTGCTTCCACAGTGTGTGGATGTACATTACACAACACTAGCTGATGCTTTTTCTGATCTTCAGTATTACACAGTATAAATGCACTGATTACCTTAGGACTATAAATCTGTTGGAACCTTTATTAAGTTCCAGTCAGTCACATTGTACTATTTTTCTCTCCTACCTTCCTCAAAAATGTTTCAGGTAGAAGAGCTGATGATGGCTATGGAGAAGGTTAAGCAGGAGCTGGAGTCGATGAAAGCAAAATTGTCCTCTACACAACAGTCTTTGGCTGAGAAGGAATCCCATTTAACCAACCTACGAGCAGAAAGAAGAAAACATTTGGAGGAAGTCCTAGAGATGAAGTAAGTGTTTTTTTCCATTGTTTGTAACCATGTTTTATTGATATTTATGATTTTTTCTCTGATCTCTGATGGTTTAAAGACAGCTATTCTATTAATATGCCTCTGTGGATACATATTTATGTAATCAGTTGAGTCTTCAGAAGTGACTTCTGATTAGGGTTTGTCTATGTTGATTTCATACTTATATTAGGGCTGAAAAACATTTCTTCTTCCTGGTCATTCATTATTTGCACAATAACATCTTCAGACTTCCTAAACAATTAATGGGACCTGGTTATTTTGTGTCTTATGAATCTGCCATCTTACCTTGAATTGCTTATTATCCACTTTAAGGCAAGACACCGGTCAGTGTAATAAATGTTAAAAAGGAGAGAGGGATGAGGCAAACATAATACCAAATAGTTGTAATGCTGAAATGAGACTGCAGATGTCTGGTCTGGTGAAGTATTTTTCAGACTCGTGTGGATGATTCATTAGCACTGGAACTGAGATTTAATTTCTCTATCAGACTTCTCTTGTCATCTTTACATAAGGGAGTCTGAATAAAACCAAGCTTTGAGGTGGGGAAAAGTGAGGAAATAGACTTCTAAGGCTTAAATACTTCCTAATTTCTGACTGTGTGCTATAGATGAATAGTTAGCCTTAGTTTGGGGAGACGGGAATCCATTTAGTGCAGTGATGGATAGTGCTGCCAGCAGTTCATTAGAAACACTTTCAGTTGTTTAGCCAGCCCTGAAGAGAAGGAACATTTTTATTGGCAGGACCAGCAGTGATTCCTCCACTGTGGTTTGTGAGCCATTATTTATTTATTTAACTTTTCCGCGCTATCTTCTTTCCTTTTCTTCTTTTCTTTTCTTTTCTTTTTTTTTTTTTTTTTCATTGAAAGGATAGAAAAACAGCTGTTACAAAAAAAAAAAAATTG
>VXAB01003171.1:0-10392 GCA_013399175.1 Odontophorus gujanensis | reverse complement strand
TTTTACTTTTTCCCTTTTTTCTATTTCCTTTTCTTTTTTTTTTTTCTTTTTTTTTTTTTTTTTTTTTTCAGTGAAAGGATAGAAAAACAGCTGTTACAAAACAAAAAAAGATGTGGCTTCGGTCTTGAAACTCTTAAATTAGGAGGGCTCTGCAACGTGGGCCAAGCTTCTCCAGCTTTATATTAAGCTACTACACTCTGATCTAGACCTGGCATAGGGACGTTGGAAGACTTCAGTACTTAAAAGCCATACTTTTTATTTTTAATAAAAAAAATTTATTGAGCTATAAATTTGACTGGCTTGAGTGCTGGTGTACTGGGGGATGGGAACAATAGCTCTTAGAGGTGATATGGGAATCCAAACCAACTGAAGATATATCCCATATCCAATCACTTGGCAGTACTTTCTTCTGCCAAACTACTCTGCCAAACTTTCTCATTAAAATATACACGTATTGTACAATATATCCTGAAATGTATTTTGAATTATGTAGCTTTGACTCTTCCAGTATAACTACTCACTTCTTTTAAATGATGACCTCTCTTAGCTAAGTAAGTTATTGTTGGAAAGCCATTGTACTGAAATTAAGTATCAGGAACTGCATTAGCTGGTAGATCCATTGTGCCAAAGAAGGAAGAAGAACACTGGAGAGAATGGTAATGCTGTCAGCACGTGCACAGAAAGATGGAAAAAACATTACGTTTGTATAGTTAACTAGCTGAACGTGTTTTAGATGTAGCTGGGCTGTCTGAAAGTTCTCTGAAGCTGCCAAATGCATCCAAACATCAAAAACTCACCCTCACCATGGGTCTCTGCTGCAAACATGTCTCTACTGAGGACTCCCAGTCAATTAAATATCTTATTTTCCAAAACTCTGGTATATTCTTTGTTGCACACTTTCCCAGCCTATGCCTTTTTTTGAAAAGCACTCTTCTCACGTTTTCTAGTTTTGCAGAATTTTCTAGTGCTTTTAAAATGTTTTCTACTTTTTCAATCCAAAAATAACACTAACTGAATGTTTAGTAAATTTTTTGAAGCAGCTGAACTGCATTTGATATTTTAACAAAAAACAATAGCTGTAGAGACACAGTTCATTGACACAGTAAAGTAATGTTGTTTTCCCAAATTTTGGGCACACTTCTATGGGAAAGGTTTCAGATGCTCAAAATCAACAGAGTTTAAATTTGCTATTTGGAAGAAGTTTACATTTAATAGACTGGGCCCTACAAGCACCTAATGGGACAGGGAGAAATGAGGGGAATATACAGAAAAGAGCTTAGGAAATGCTATTTTAGGAGTTTCTAGAAATGGACTGAAAGAAGGTGTTAAAACAGAAAGAGGACTCCAGAAAGCTGCCTTAGAGTTGTTATAGGAAGTTGTTAGATATTTTGTTAGCAATAATATGTATGTAAAATTGCATTCCTTAGAGTAGAATTTGCATTTGCTACTGACTCTGTAACCCTGAGAAGATCGTTTCACACTCTTTAGGGAATGCTGTGGCACTAGAACAGCAGAAATGTGAATTCCAAGGAGGAAATTTCAATCCTTAAAGAAGTACTACATATTTTGAACCTCTCTGCCTTTTAAGTCTAATAATTTCATTTTCTTTAAGAAATATCTTACTTGTAAATAATTATGGAAGAGGTAGATAATTGTCTCTCCGTTTATTTCAACATGATCTACTGTAAAAAAAAAAATACTAGCAAACTGCTAGAATTCTTGTTATGTTATGTTTTCTTTAAGAAGTTCTAATGTTTCCATCATTCACAGCAAATATTTCAAATTAGGCAGGAATAAAGTGCTGTCTACAGAGAAATCTCTGTTCTTTGTCCCATAAAAACCTGCTTAGGCTGAGCTGAGTTATAAACTGTTGAAAATCACCAGTTTTCCTTTCCCTTTTTTCTCCTGGTGTTGTCAGCAAATTTTGGCAGTGTGTGAAACTAACCGAGTACGAACATTCTAATCTGTGGCTGAGTTCATGCAATTGCCAAAACTGCAGCAACAGACACTGCACTTACAGGGAAGGGGAGCAGTCACTGTGTCTGCCTATTGAGAAGTGGGTTTTTGTTTTGTTTTGTTTTGTTTTGTTTTGTTTTGTTTTGTTTTGTTTGTTTGTTTGTTTTTGCTTGGGCAGGCCTTTTGTTATGGACAGAAGGATCAGAAGATTCTTCAAAGTTATCTACTTCAGGGTTGATGAATCCCAGTTGGAGCATTTTTCAACCTGTTCCTTTAGACGTGAATACTTGTCCAACAGACCTTTCCTAAATAATAGCTTTTCTTTCTCATTGAGGTTCCTGCTAACTCTATAGGTGATTCAGACTTATACAATCTAGCTGGCACTTTGAAGTTGAATACACAATCCTGCTTGCACACAACTGAAAGACTATCACTTGTCCAAGAATAGTTCACTATAATCTTTAAATTTAAATAATCGAGCATATTACAGTGGGATTGTTACAATAGAACATATAATTTATTTCAAAACTAAGCTCTCAAAAAAGTCTTGATTACTCACATGACTTTATTTGAGTGGTCTTCTGAATATTTACAATAGTAGTATTTAATTCCATGAATACATCCCATTTTTCCAATAGATAATGTTTAACTTGACAGAGAGCATAGGTGGTGATCAGAGATGAACCAGGCTGTGCAGCTTCATTAAACTGTTTACTGCATTCCTTTTTTGTTTCATTTATGAGCTGGAAAGTCTGCTGAGAGCTATGTGAGGGCTACTATTAAAAATAAGATGCCAACCTAGGCAATGCAATGATAACCCTTCCCTGCTACAGTTTTCCTACACAATGTGCAAGCCACTTCAAGTAGTTGGTAGATGGTTGATAAATCCTCATGTTCATTTTCTGCCTCTCAGATAAGAAAAATAGATACACACAAACATTCTCAAGTTAAAATGAAGTCAGTGAAAACCAATGTTGTTTATCTTCTAGAAAGTTCATCCTCCCAGCAGTAAGGCAGTATTGTCTGGAGGTATGAGTAGGAGGTTGAAATCGAAAGTGATCCAAAAGAAACTGATTAATTGGCATAGAGTTTATTTTTTGGTCCAAAATGATGTGTAAAGTCATTCAAACACAGCAGTTTCAGCAAACAAAATTTATTTCATGTTGTGTGTACTCATGATGTGCAGAACCAGCAAAAAAATCCAAAAATGAACAGTGTCCTCGGTGTCCATCCAACTCATCACAAAATGTGTTCCTGAAAATTAAAGGAATATTTTTTTGAGTCATTATAGAAATCTTATGTTATGCTGGTGGTCTAATGACAGTTCTCCAGAGAAGAGTGATTTGTAATTTCAAAGGAAGTGTACATATAGAAATGATTCTCTTTAGTTTGAAACAAGTTCATATTTGTCATCTGTGCTACAAATTAGTAGTACCTTAACCTTGCACTTGGCTTTCTAGATCCAGTTCAAAACTCCTGAGCATTTTAGCTGGACTCTGAGGTCTGTGGGCCACGTGGTGTATCAGGCCATCAGGCAATTGCAGCAGTGCTGCCCATGTTCTTCCTGTAATTACTTTCGTGGCTTTAAATAAGCTCGAGTCCCACAAAGGACGCTCAATTTCTGTAGTATTTACTGTTTGAGGCAAAACTGAACAAATACATTCCAGCAGACCCTTTTTTCCCCATAAGCCTAGATTTTTATTTTTTATTTTTTCATTAAAATGTCTTTTTTTAGAAGAGAACAGAAATTGAAAATGAATATTAAAATATATCCTATTCCATCATTTTGTCCTTTTTCATTTTTCAGCATAAAATATACATGTTTATTTTAATTAGATATACTCACTGAGTAAGATTTTGACATTTAAGCTGTAGAAAGTTCAGTTTCAGTGAAAAAAATACCGATCTCTAATAACTGAAGTATAGAGATATTAAGACTGAATGGTTGCAAATAAACTGATGCTAGAACTGCTGTTAATCTCAAAGTGAATCTCACTGAAACCAATATGGAAGTTGAAATATGTCTTCTAAAGCTAAAGGTTATTGAAGGGCCAGAAAATGTATTTTCCTTTCTTTTTCTTTTTTTTTTTTCTTTTTTTTTTACCTTCACTGTTCTCCTTACTATAATGAACCACTAAGCTTTTCATAAATGTGAGCGTAGATCTTGGTTACCTTGAAATTTGGTGGGTTCTGCTGTAATTGTTTCATTCATTTGGGTGCTTCATAGAAAACATAATCTCTTAAGTGCTTTTCCTCTTTTGGCAAATAAGTATTTGGAGGCTGCTATGCTGTGTCCTGCTATATAGTAAATAAGCCTTCAAGCACCCTCAGATACTCAGTGGCAACATTGGGGGCATCCTGTCACTTTGTTTTCTGTGAAACTGATAATGGAATGCTCTGAAGCCTGGAAAGAAGCGGAGAAGCTTAACTCATTTGTTAGCAGCAGTAGTACAAAGCTCTGGTCAAACAATTCGCATTGGTGAAAGAACTATTAAATTTAAATCTTAAAGTTTAGCAAAGCAGAAAGAAGTAGGACCTCAAGCGAAGCCTATGTAAACAAGGTGCACATTATGAGCATAGGCAGAATTAGATTGTTGTGGTTTCTTCTGTTTCTTTAACTATGAGAAAGTTATATCTGCTTTTTTATAGCTGGTTTGTTTTCACTCTTCACCTTGCTTGAAAAACTTTTTCTTCTGTGGTTTTCTCAGATACTAAAATCTTGGCACTGCTTGTCTTGGTCCTTTACCGTCTTATGATAAAACCTCCATATCTCATTTTATGTTGGACTCTGTGGTCCCCCAGAACAGTCTTGCAGAGAGAAAGTACTGTACTATCTTAATGAGGCATGACAGGCCTGGGAGCAGGACCAACTGCTGAAAAGTACACCAGGTGGTGTTAAAGGGGTTGTTCCACTCAGTAATTGCTGCGACTATTACTGTTATATGGGAGAGTTTGAAAGAGGACGTCCAGTCGTTAAACTCCTGAGAATGTAGTTACACTATGCTTTTGTTTCCCTGCCTTTCCACTGGAAGTATTTTTTTTCTGGATGTTTTCTGGGGACTGTTCAGTGTGAGTGATCGCTTCAGTAGTTCTTGGAATGTAACTTCTAGATGGTGCAATGAAATCACACTTGTTTTCAAGAAAGAATGCAAAAAGCATTGCATATAGCTTCAGTATTAAGAATGCACAGGTTTTATTAATTTTTTCCTTTTGTAACATTTGTAGTATTGCTATAGAAATTACTGTGAGGAATCTCATCAGCAGAGGTCCTTCGAATAGGTGCAGACTACTAAAATGTGCATTTTTAGGCTAGCACAGTCCCAGCATGAGTGAATGAACACCTTTCCTGTATATTCTCAGCTAATTCATTATTGCAAACAAACCAAGAGCATGTGCAGCCCAAGGCAATGTCTTTAAAAGTATTAAGTGCCCAACTGGCGTTACTTTGGGAAAAGTAATGCATAACCTGAATATTGTATAAATCACCTTATCTAAAAGAATAAAAAGAGCAATGCTTTTTTTTTTTTTTTTCCTAGATGTATTCACTCAGCTTACCCAGTGTTAAACTGGTAGAGGAATGGAGTGTGTGACCGTTTTGTTTTGACTAATGTATAAAACAGATTGTTTGTAAGACATTTTTGAGGGCATCAATATAGTACCTTCTCTTCTGCTAGATAATTCTGCATCCCTTTTCCAGTACAGAACATTGTTAGTTGTTCTATATTCTGCAACATACAGTTTCAGTAATTAAATACAATCAGAAGTTCTCTTAGAACTACAAGTTTATCTGTTCAAGAGAATCTGTGTAATGTTCCCTTGGGTGTATGAATCCTCTACTCCAATTATTTCTAGAATAACACTGCAGAAATTGACTTCCTGGTTTTTGGCATGCCTTTTTATTGTTTCTGTATACTTCTATGCACAACAAACATAAATATGATTGTGATCTTTGTCTTAAAATTGAAATATGCAGAAGAGTTTTGATGCAGGTTTGGTAGCGATAATACGTTTCCTGTAGTAGCTGTTTCAGATACGCCAGTGATTCCTGTTACCATTCCTAATCCAACTACAAGATTTTGAGGCTTCCAGGGGTGTTGCTGAGCTAAACCAAATCAGGCACTATTTACTTTCTGTTAAAGTCCAAACAATCTTGAGTTCCTTAGGGTGCTTTTTCCTCTCTTATAGACATGCACTGTAAATAGTGATGTGTATAAATCAACTCTGTGAGCACGACATAATTCATTAAATACAGCTAAGTTGTGGGCTAATAGAAGTTCGAAGTGAAAATATTATGGTATCTCATTGTGTATATTGTAGATTTAATGTAGTGTGAACAATAGTAGCTTTGAGCCATTGTAAATCCCATCCGGACATCGTCAACATAGTTCAAAAATACAAGGAGGGAAATCTCAAAGGTTAGATGTTCTCATAAGGCTACTCTGCATGTGTAAGTCACTCTTTCATTGGTTTTAAAATAGGACTGTAGCTCTGTGATACATAGCTAAGACAAAGCCTGATTTGATGTTATTTTCTGTAGTTGACCAGAAATTTCTTTTTCAAGAAAACTCAGGTCAATTTGCGTTTATTACAGAAATAACCTCTGAAGCAAATGTTTCCCTACATTCCTGGAAGACAGTCTGACAAGAGGGAGTCATATAAGAAACATCGGAAAATGAGTCAAATTATTGGCAGTTCCTACAATCTTTGAAATTATTCTCTATGTGAATATTTTGTACAATTTTTTGCTTTCGTTCCAAATATTTGATTTTTTTTAGGCAAAGTAAAAAACTGTCCACAAATCTGTGGGATTTCTGAGATAATTCCATACGGAAAGGGTTTGGGAACTTGCTGTCTGATAGCGTCTTATGTGCAGCACAAATGACTATTATAAGAAGTGTTAAAAATTTGAAGATTTGCCGGAACTATTTTTAAAAATCTTCAGAGAATACCCTAGGCATTCTGGAAGTGTCTTTCCTTAAGGTATAATGTTGCTATTGCTTTAGAGGCACTTATCCCAAGTTCAGTATATAGCGTTATAGTTCATGGAGATTACAGGACAGAGAGAGAGCTCTCTTTCCTGGTACTAGGAAATAGAACATACAGAATTGTAGGGAAGATTGAACCATTCAACATAATGTTGTAGTTGATGTTCCCTAAATCCCTTTTTACAGCCCTTCCTCAAACAAAAAGAAGATAATACTATATCTTTCCATAAACCAGCATTTCTTTTTTGGCCCGCTGGCAATTTACAGCTTTTGTTTGTCTATTTAAAACTGAAAGCACTGAAAACTGAAGTCATACTAGTTTATTTCCATTTGTTGTGGTTTAACCCTGCAGATGGCTGAGCACCACACAGCTTTTTGCTCGCTACCCTCCCTTCCCAGTGGGATGGGGGAGAGAACAGAAAAAAACCACAGAGTTGAACTTGTGGGTTGGGATAGACAGTATATTTGTATAAAGGTATATAGCAAGTGATACACAAGCAGTTGCTCGCCACCCCCTGACCAATGCCCAGATATCCCCACAACCAGTGTAAGAGAGAGAGATGAATTCCCACCCCTTTCAAAACTCTCCTGCATGATGTCATATTGTATAGAATATCTATTTGGCCACCTTAAGTCAGCTGTCCTGATTCCATCTCCTCCCAGCCCTTTGTTAGTATGAGCTGAGAAACTGGAACAGCCTTGGACTGTACAACACTGCTTAGCAATAACTATAAACATTGGTATGCTATCAACGTTGTTTTTCTCCTAGAAACAAAACATATTGTCATACCAGATGCTCTGAAGAAAAAAATTCCATCCCAGCTGAAACTAAGACACCACTGTGTAATTTACATATCAAGCTTTATATGTGATTTTAAACTAAGCGTTAAAACTGGTATTCACTAAATACTCACAAATAGAGTAGATATGGCTGAACATGATTTGGAAGTAGACTATACAAAACTGAGGATATAGAGAATATTTTCTTACAGTTCTTGTGATTCTTTACCCTAGATAATTACTTCCCTGAGTTATTGTCCATAAGAACTTGTAAAAATATGATATATAGATGACCATGTTTTACGTATCATGCTGTGGCCTCAGTTCTCTCTATTAATACTGTCTTTGGTATGCAGATATTGATTTCTAAAGAGAAATTTTGCTTTTCTGTGTAATCCATTTTGAATATTTTTCATGCGAGGAGAACCACATTTTAGATCATCCAGGCTGTTAGTTAAAGATAGCTAAAAAATTACTTTTTTCTTTCAAGACCTCAGTAGGCAGGAAATCAGAAAAGATTAATCACAGTATCATAGGGGTTGGAAGGGATCTCAAGAGATCATTGAGTCCAATCCCCTGCTGAAGCAGGTACTCTAGAATAGGTCACTCAGGTAGGCATCCAGACAGGTCTTGAATATCTCCATAGAAGGAGACTCCACAACCTCTCTGGGCAACCTGTTCCAGTGCTCCTTCACCCTTACCATAAAGTTCTTCCACACTTTAGTACAGAACTTTCTATGTTTGTGTTTTAGGCCCTTACTCCTAGTTCTGTTGCTACGTACCACTCAGAAGAGCCTGGCCTCATCTGTTTGCCTCTTGCCTCCCTTTAGATATTTATAAATATTTATCAGATCCCCCTCAGGCTTCTTTTTTCAAGGCTGAACAGACCTCCTACCCAACTCTCCAGTCTGTCTAGGTCTTGTTGAATGATAGCAAAACCTCCTGGCTTTGTATCATAATTAAACCTGGTTATAAAGAATACCAAGGCTATCTTCTGCTATCTGCATAAAGTCCTTATGAGCTTGGCTAGTCACATTGTCTTCCAAAAATATTAATAATGCAACTCTTAACAACAGTACTTCACAGTCTAGTTGTTTTCACTGAAGCTTCTCGTGTTCTTCAAGAGAAATTTTGGCTTTGTTCCTCAAAAGAGTAAACTGAAACCAGAAAAATTAAGTTACTCTTTCACTCATGGCTGCAGAATTTCAGTGATGTCAGGAATTAAACTTAAGATATTGAGTTCATATGTTTTAAAATATCTTAAGAGACAAACTAGTAGAAAATGCGCAAGTAAGATATTTGCTTCTTCATTTATTTCTCACTTCTAGCACACACTCATACACTGACTTCCTNGCAAGTAAGATATTTGCTTCTTCATTTATTTCTCACTTCTAGCACACACTCATACACTGGCTTCCTACATCCCCTTTTTTTTTTTTTTTTTTAGTTCTATGTCTGTACCTAAAATTGAGGATTATTATGTTAACACTTTAGTGCTGTAATTGGAGAGGAGTGATCTGTTGTCTTTTGCTAAGCTGATCTTCAGATTGATCTTGCTTGCTATATTCTCATTGTTAGTGAGAGCTTTGGTCTGGAGTTGAGAAAACTAGATTAATTTAGCAAGGAGTTGTTAATTTAAAACAAAAACAAATACATTTTTGCCTTGCCTTGAAAAATATGAGGCTGGTTTTGGGCTACAATTTCATAGATTTTGTGACAAATGAGGCATGAAACAAATTGGCAAACCTGTAATGTCCGAAGTACAGTGCTACAGTGTGCTCTCTAATTCCCAGCCCTAAAGATCTCAGCAAAGGTTGCAAATTAAACAAAGTCAAAATTAATCAAGTCCACAATCAAAATACAATCATTAAGGCTTTCATTTACTACAAAGAGGCATTTGTGAAAGAGGCACTGGAGCAAGTTCTTTTGTGCAGCAAGGGAAAATCAACAGCAAGGTGTCAAACAGAAAAATGAAACCCTGCAGGTGAAGCTGTCTTTGGAGCCAAAAGAAATCAGCGCTTATGCAGAAATGCAAGTAAACTGTTGGAGAATGGAAAGGGTGTTTGGTGCTGAGTTGCAGAGTGTGTCAGAATTGCATTTGGCCCAAACAGAAAGAGTCAGTGTTAGTCAAACAACTATGTCATCATGTACAACCACTTCAAGCGATCTCATACCAAGTCTTCACTCCAGTGGTTTCAACTGCTAGAGTTCTGTTGTAAAGGAGTTTACAGCGTGGAGCATGGGAGTAACACTTCCTCTGTATGTGAAGCTGAAAGTACAGAAGATACCTAGAGAAACCCTACCTGATGGCATATTTCCTCACAGTTTTTGTGCCCAGATTTGAAAGAGTGCTCCAGGTGGCTTTGTGATTTGAATAGATGTAGCTCCATTACCCAAAGGTGATTATTTATACAATTGCTGTATTACTTGTTCAGTTTTATGGACAAATATTCTCTCAATGCAACTTAAGTATAACAAAGGATAAGAAATTTTTTGTTAACTATTTCTGAAATAGAACTCATAGATTTTTAGTAAAACAAAACTTACTCAGTAACCTGGTTCTTGCCTCAATGATACAAATAACAAAAATTTTAGTTCCTATATACGTGGTATGCGTTATCTTTTAATATATCTCCATTGTGGCTTCTCTTTTTCCTTTCTTCCTTTCCTT
>VXAB01003170.1:1336628-1347074 GCA_013399175.1 Odontophorus gujanensis | reverse complement strand
TCCCTTGGTTTATTTCCGCTGTCACTGCCAAATTTCTGTAGTTTAAGAAAAGACTTTGTGCTTTCTGCTGTATAGAATAGAAGGTATAGAATTTAATCTTGGCCATTACAATTACAAAATCTATATTTTAGATTTTGTAATATTTTATAAAATATATTTTATTACAGTGAGAAGATTAGGAATGTGATGTCTTTTGAGCATATTCTTTACAATAAAGAACCAGAATATTAAGGCTGTATATTTAATTGGTGTGGGTTTAATGGTATTCCTGATGTAAATATGAACTTAAAAAGTTTTGTTTCTTTTTAAGTGAGATGCATTAGAAATCTGTTAGTTTAGTGAGATGTTTCTATTTGTTAATGTTCCTAGTTTAGATTGTTTCTGCTTCTTTTTAAAGGCCTAAGTTTGCAGAAACTACTGTAGCTTGGACGAGTATTCAGAAGCTAAGAAATACCTGAAATCTTATTCTGAATTTGGTATGTACCTTTGCTTCCAAACTGAGCTGTGCTTTACCTGCATATCAACAAATATCAAAGCATGGTACATGCATATAACTTCCAGTTTTTGTTTGGATTGAAAAACCTACTCAGGCAGCTGCACAGTTTCTGTCTTCTGTCACTGTTCAGTTTAGGCATTTTCACTTAGATTCCGAAAAATGCATATTTAACAAACCTCACATCATGTAGAAGCAGGTAAGTGGAAGATNTCCCAGGCATAATTGAATTAACAATGCCAAATATACATAAAATGAATGGCAGAACTATTAGTTTGTTTACAACTTACTGTATGTCACATTGTTTCTGTCTTGGAGAACAAAAGAAAGAATGTCCCTTTTCCAAGGGATTTTGAAGAGCTTTGCACCTACTGCAGTACAAAACAACAGTAAGAGGAGGGTGGGCTCCGGTTTGTTTCCTTCCCCCTCGTTCACAATCAGAAGTAGACCATGCAATTTTCTCAAGAGGTTTCCTGTTGTGTGCATTATGTGGGTTTGCAATTAATTATACCACTGAGTTTCACTGGTAAGTTGTGTTGAAAAGATGGCAGGCGACAAACCAAAGGTTTCTCTTGCAGATTGAGTTTTTGAGGAAGGACATCACCTTAAAAACAAACAAAAACATTTTTTAAGGTTATATCATACATCCTGTAGTACCTCTGGCTTTTATAACAAGCTTTGGAGTGGCTTGGAATTGTAGGCTTAGTCCTTCAGGTGGGATATTCGACCAAGTTCCTTTCCAGGAGCAGTTGGTACTGGAAATCTGATCATGTGGAATGGAAAGAAACTGCTTGGTATGTTGCAGCTTGGGGATTTCATTGCTAGAATTTGAAGGCGTCACTACAAAAGTGGTCCTTGATGTTTGTAGAGTTATAGCATTATTGAGGTAGGAGAAGACTGGTAATCTGAAGATCATCTAGTACAACCTCCAACCAATTGCTACCATGCCTATGTTTCTGAGGAGAGATGAGGAAAGGAGAAACCTTCAAGGGTAAGAACCATACATGAAAATTTCTCTGTTGCAAGACTGAGAGATTTAGCAGTGCTCATGTCTAGATAATTCCACTTCAGCTTTTTCAAACAAGAACTCAAATAAGAAGAAAATTACAACCTTGTTTAGCTACGTAATGCTGCGTTAAACTGCTGTCGCCTCCTGTCCCAGTGTGTACTATGCAAATACCATCAGAGATATCAGGCAGGAAATTAGTGGTTTGTGTGGTTGTAGTGCTTTCTTCCTAAACTCTAAACATGTTTGCTAAAATCATGAGTGGGACAACAATAACAAGCAGCCCAAATTCAGTGCATCTGTAATATATATTTTTTTGGTATGGAATAAGCCTGAAAGGGTTCTGAGTCACTGAAAGATCTTTGATAGCTGTGATAAGCCCAATTGTGAGGTCCCATTTGTTTTTAGTCTCTTGTGCATTGGATTTGGGAGGATTTCTGCATTTCTGGTTTCTTGGCATCATGGGATGTGTGATGGCATTTTTCCATGAAAATAGTGCAATGTTGATGAAACATGACTTGCTGACGCTGCTGTTCTCTAGATTTTGTGGATTATTCTGTGTAATTTGTATTATATTTTTGATAACTTGTGACATCAGTATTTTTGAAAAGTGCTCTGATGGGTCAAAGATTGCTTGGCATGTGTATGGCAACAGCAAGGCTCTGGCTGTGGTAGAAGTCAGTCCAGAATTCTTGGTCTGAATTCTTACTAGAAGAATGAATGTATAATTAATGCGGTTCTAACTCTGCGTGTCTGTTTATATTTTCCTTAGTTTTTATTTACTTACTCCTCAAATAGTTTTAACAGCATTTTATATCTTGGTGTTACAAGAATATAATAATAATATAACTGTATGCGTGTCAGTGGATTCTTTCAGTCAGAGCATTGCATGGGGTATGTATGGGACTGTGGACGATGGGCTAGCAGCAGAAGTGCTGGTTCTATCTTGCTTATTGATCTTCATCCTCCCTTGGTTTATTTCCGCTGTCACTGCCAAATTTCTGTAGTTTAAGAAAAGACTTTGTGCTTTCTGCTGTATAGAATAGAAGGTATAGAATTTAATCTTGGCCATTACAATTACAAAATCTATATTTTAGATTTTGTAATATTTTATAAAATATATTTTATTACAGTGAGAAGATTAGGAATGTGATGTCTTTTGAGCATATTCTTTACAATAAAGAACCAGAATATTAAGGCTGTATATTTAATTGGTGTGGGTTTAATGGTATTCCTGATGTAAATATGAACTTAAAAAGTTTTGTTTCTTTTTAAGTGAGATGCATTAGAAATCTGTTAGTTTAGTGAGATGTTTCTATTTGTTAATGTTCCTAGTTTAGATTGTTTCTGCTTCTTTTTAAAGGCCTAAGTTTGCAGAAACTACTGTAGCTTGGACGAGTATTCAGAAGCTAAGAAATACCTGAAATCTTATTCTGAATTTGGTATGTACCTTTGCTTCCAAACTGAGCTGTGCTTTACCTGCATATCAACAAATATCAAAGCATGGTACATGCATATAACTTCCAGTTTTTGTTTGGATTGAAAAACCTACTCAGGCAGCTGCACAGTTTCTGTCTTCTGTCACTGTTCAGTTTAGGCATTTTCACTTAGATTCCGAAAAATGCATATTTAACAAACCTCACATCATGTAGAAGCAGGTAAGTGGAAGATTTCATTTGAAGAAAGCTTAGAAAAGCATGTTTGTTCCAGGAAAACTTCCTGGAGGATTTGGTATGGGATGAAAAATACAAGGAAAGTTAGCAGGGAGCCTGACTGCCTTTTCTGCAGCTTCCATGCTTATTTTCCTTCTGTTTGTCATCTCATACTGGATTTCACTTGCAGCTGATATGGCTGAGAGCATTGATTTATGAAAGACCTGGTTAAAAGGAATAGAAGATACCATGTTGCAGCAGAATAGAGGAATGTAGTGGGCTGAATGTGCAGTGTTACCAGAGGTGAGACCAGATCCAGAAAGATAGAGTAATACAGGCATTAATACAGCTTCTAATGACTTCACGTTCTGAATAACAGCATAATATTCTTAAATTCTATAACTGATGAGCATTTTCTGATTTCAGTATGCTAATGGATCTAAGTTCTTCAGATTTATTTTTTTTCCCACTGAAACATGTTTAGCCTTGCTTTATATTTTTGTTATGTTTGATTTGAAGAAGTGGTGTGGGAGGGGAACCAACCCTATAAACTACCACCAAACTCTACAGATGTTCATGTCTTGCTGTGAATTGAGTGGAAGCTATTACTTTAAAGTTCTTAGTGGCTCTGTTCCTTTCTAGAGTGATTTGAGGAAAAATAATGTGATTAAGTAGATTTTCTGTGTTTGCTTGTTTAGATGGAAAGAAAATGGGTCTGAACTCATAATCAGCAGATTTATAGACTGATGTTTAAAACAATCTAAGCCAAGAACTGGAAAGATAAAGTTGCTTAGGATTTTTTTCTTTTTTGGCTTTATGATGTGAAAACACTCTAGCTAGAATTTAGTTTAATGACAAAATTAATTCTAAAATAGGTTTTCATTTTTTTAAAATATAGATGCCAAATCTGTACATATTGTTCAAGTACATTTGTAGAGATGAGCTTTTGTTTTAAGATGCATTGCATGAAATGTACCTATTTGTACTTGAACACAGTGCAAGTATACCCAATGAGTTGCTTAAAGACTTTAGTGTAGTAGAAGTCTTATTTATTGTGTGAACTGTTTGTTATAGTATACATCTAAGGAAGCGAGAAACTGATGGAGAGTAAGGGAGTTGATTATTCCAAGTTTTTTGCATCAATTATTTATATTTGCTGGATACATAGTGTATGGTACAGGGAGGGAAATATAATGTGCAGTGCAAGGGAAACTCTTCTTTTGTCTTCTGAATGAGATGATTAAATACATTTAGATTCAGTATTTGCAAGAACCCTGCATATGAGGATGGCTCTTGTTATGCTGTTGTGTGACTGTGGTTGTAAGCTGTGTAGCATTGCTGTGGTGTCACTGTGAATCTTGTGGTTGATTTTGGACAACATTTTTTTGAAGATGTATCTTAGTGTATGGCTCTACTTTTCACTCTGCTGTTGATATAAAGAGTTGGCATCCCATGCTTCTCAGCAGGAATAAGTATCCTACTAAAAGTTCCACTTAAAAACGTATTTAAGGTATAAATCATATCTTTCTGTGTGTGTGCCAGTCCGATGGTGCTCTATAAGACATCAACATGCTTGATTTTGCTGTTCTAATTTTGTGTGTCCGTTCACATTGAAATTCCCAGTCCTTTCATAAATTGATGTGTCAAAACTGTGGTTCTGGGCAGCTGTAGGCATGTGAATTGCGACCTTGAGAGGGGCAGAACAGGGGCTAGCTTCAATTTCCTCAGGTTGACACAATTGTTCTTCAGCACCGGAAGCCACAGCAGGTATTTTGGAACTCCTAAGGAGTGATGAGGGTGCTGAGCAGCAGAAAAAGGAGAGTTGCCTGAGGAGTCTGTTTTATATAAATATATTGCAAAGGTAACCTTGGTGCAGAGGTATTCAAACTGTGGGCATCATATTGCCAGTTATTATGGATGTCTGATGACAGTGTACTGCAGAATTGTTTCACTTGGGTTAAATTTCCTGGTGTGCATTGGAAAACAGGAAAGTTATGGCTAGTTTGGAGGGACCTTGTGTTGTTTTACCATGGGGTTAACTTGTCAATGAGTTGTACAGCATTGGATTGTAGTTAATATGACGTCTTGTTTTCTAAACTATGATGATGGAGAAGATTTTTTTATTTTAATACCATACATTGAAATTGTGAACGGCTTTTGGATCATTCATTTTGTATGTGTATCTATTACTAAACATGGTTTTGTATGCATATATTCTACTCTTTGCAACTAGAGGAATACGATGTTGGGAGAGTGGTTAATAGTCAGACGTTGAAGTCATGATCCCTGTCAACCAGCAGAAGCTTAAGCCATTCAGTACTGTGTGGTAAGCTGTTGTAGAACTTCTGCTTGTGGAGCTTGGAAGATGTGCAAGTACCAAGTACTGCCTCTTGCTCTGTACCTGCACAACTTAATGTATACTTTACTCCTGACTGTCCTTCAACTCAAGCATTTATGGCTTGCAAACTGTGCATTTGAAATTCTGGCTGCACTAAAGTCAATAAAATAAATATGCTATTACAGCTGTCTGAGTTGAAATTTTACCTGTTGTTTCCCTGCAGCTGAGTTCCAAATGGGACCTTGCATGGTGCTGCTGCTCCCCTCTTTTTCCTTCCTGCCACTAAATAGTGATTTGAAACCTTCAGAGGTAGAATATGTGACCTACTGTTTGTGTGCTCTGTGAACATTAGTTCGGTTATTGACTAGCTGACTAACAAAGGTGTATGAGTGTAGGGGTTCTTGCTAATGTGCTTTTAATTATCTGCATTTACGTAATTATTATTTGCAGTAGGAATTTAAATTTCCTGTTCATACAGCCAGAGCAGCTTTAACAGTAAAAGGGTTCAAAAACATAACTTGGCTGTGGCTTTTGTGAATTAATGTCAGTATTCACTGTTCCTTTTTCATAAACCAAAAAGGGACATTTTTTTCTTACAGAAGTATTGATAAAATGGCAAAAGGAATTGTGAGAAAGTGAAATTGGGAGTAAAACATATGTAGAGTATCTGCAGTGTGTAATGTGCACTGAATTCATCAGCATATGTGGATTTATATTTGATAAGGTCACATATAAATCTACCTTTCCACCTTCACTTAAAGTTAATTTTAAACTTATACAGTTTGACTAGTTCTTTTTTTGTTTCCAGAGCACATTGGGAAATTTCCAGAATTTGATGCACACACACATTTTGTTCCTAAACCAGTTGGTCTAAAGGGATTGAAGTTCTGGCCATTTTTTGTTCATAATTGAATGTTTCAAAGAATGCTGTTGCTGTTTGTTCTTGACTTAGTGATATGATGAGTTTTGTGCAACATCTAGAACAGATCTTTTTGACTTATATAAAGACTTCACGCATTTTTCACACAGTATTCCTATATTTCAGTTACACTATATATTTCTTCTTCATCTGAAACATCCTATTGTATTGCATACCCCCATTTTCAGGTACTGTTTGGTGTATGATTAATGTCTGCCTAGCTTATTTTCAGGATTATGATCATCTTATTCACTGTAATGTGTATTTTGTTTTTTGTGAAGGTATAAGCTGACTCTGGTGCAGTTTTTTCCCTTTTTTAGTGCTATTGCTGTCTGCAGGTCTTCTGCATACTGTATTGCACAGATTAAAACTCAAATACTTCTGAAGTTAAAGTAATTAGCAGGTAAAAAAAAATCTTTACTAGAAAGAAGTTGCCTGTTGAAGATGAACAGGTAGCTACAATTTGGCGAACAGCTCTTCTGTACTATTGCATGACCTTTGCATAGGCATTTTTAGAGGAAAATTGGATAGGACTGATATCATCTGAGAGTTGCCTGTTCACCCTTAACTCTTCTTCATCAACTTAACTGCCCTGAGATACTATGCATCACTGGCTGAGCGGCCTTATGCCAGGTTCTGCTTTAGATCTGTATCATTCTCTATGAAGTAAAACTGTAGACATGAACATTTCATGCTGGTGGTCATACTGGTCATCAGCTTTGCTTTGCACACCAATGTGCCCCTTTCTGCAGGGTGCATAGCACGTGTTGTCCATGACCTCCTCCAAGCTGTGTGAGGAGCTGCTGGTTGATGGCTTCCAGCCCTGCTCTGCTAATATCTTGCCTTGCCTTCACCTTGATGCTGGAGATGCCAGGGGGCAGGGCTGGGGTCCTACTGGCAGATGTCTGGAAGGAAGGCCTGCTGCAATCAAAGGCTGTGGAAGCCACCCTTAGCTGCCCTCTGAGAAGTGTCATGGGGATGCTGACAGGCTGCAGCTGTCTGGAATGGGGCTCTGCTGAGCAACTCATATTTCTTCCTATTGTGTTGGGCTGCCATAATATCATGCTCACCACTATAAATACCTTGAGTTTCCAGCACCGTGTAATTTTTAGAACTACTTGCTCCCACCTTCTAGTATCTGTATGGGTGTTTCATTTTAATTCTTGTTCCTTGGGGAATGTTTTTCTCTATTTTTTCCCTTTGGCTAACTGCTGCTGAACTTCCAAGTTTTTGCTGCAAAATTCCGAAGGTAGGCCATCTGTTTTTACTATTAACCACACAGCTAAGTTCTCATCCTCAGACAGGAGAGGCAGGGAGAGGTGAGGCTGATCCTTGTAATGGACTTGACGGTGAAGAAAGCAAATGCTGTGGTCATCCTTAGTAGTGTTGCTGTGCTAGGGAGAGCGATGGGACCTGAAGTCAACATACACTTTGATCTTCTTTTTGTATGTGAGGGGAAAAAAAAGGGAAATGGTAAAGCTTTCTGTGACCTCTCTAAATGGTACCTGGTGGTTCCTCAGCTCCAGCTGGTGGCTGTGCTTTTGTCACTGTCCTGACTTTGGCTCCATAACTGCATGCCCCCAGCTTTGTGCTGGTGATGGCATGAAGTCACCCCCTGAACCTGTGGAATTGCTGTGACATGCTGGCAACTGTTTCAGTACAGCCCTGCTCTGCTAATATCTTTGCTGGCCCAAATCTGGTGGTGTGCAACATATCCCCCATTCTTCTACTGCGCTTTGGTAGTCATGGACTATTTCACATGATGTCACTTTTCTAGCCTGTACCCTCCTCAGATGCTGACTAGGTGATTTCCACTTTGTACAAGCGATTTTCCATCTCAGGGAGGAACCGTTAGAAGAGGTTTTAGCAATTTAGCTTTTGCTCTATGCTAACTGTCAATATTTTTGAAGTGGAAAACTGAATCAGGTTCACTCTGTGAGAACTTGATGTGTTGCTGTGCCATTTCCAGGGAGCTTAGAGTGAAAAGTGTCTGTTGCTGTGCTGCAATGACTGCTCAGTCCAATAAGGATCTTCTCTTCTGTTTTCCTCTAACAAGAACCATTCTTCTTTAATGAGATGTTGACTGCTGTATAGCTTTCTTTTTTCCCTTCCTCTAATTCTGCATATGCTAATGGAAGAAAATTAGCCATGCTACTGTAGAACTGAAAGTAGGGTTTTAGGGTCAGTTTAGTGCATTAAGAAATTGTTTTGATGATACTGAAAAGTGTTTCTAGGGCTTCCCAGAGTTCACAACCCTGTTATTTCGTTTTACTTGGATTTTTGTTTGTTTATTTGCAGAACAGGTGCTGCATTTTAAGATGTCTTTACCTGTGGAAATATTATACAATTTCTTTTTTCAAAATAGAGCTAGAATTTTTTTTAACATTGAAAAAAGCATTATAATATTTAAAAGCACTTACGTTTGAGAAGTGTTCTTGTACTATAAATATGTTCCAATTCTTTGTTAATCATTATAGTTTGATTACGTTGTTTGACATGAGTCATTTTTCCAAGGACTTTTATTACATCAATTACGTACTTAAAACAGGAAGCCCAGAAGGAAGTGCAACCTCAGATCACTGAAGATTCCCTGCTTCTTTTATAGTTGATCTGTATGTTTAGTATTGTTAAAGTTAATGATTTCTTGCTGTACATGTTCTGTTTTACCTGTAAAGCATATACTGTGCCTTCTGTATCAGTGAGAAGGCCTTTCTGAACCTAATATGCAGCAACACAATTAGTAGGAAACTTATATTCGACTTTGTAGTTGAACACAGTTTTACTTAATGGTGCTTTCCAGTGCTGCTTTTTTATTTTATTGATCTAGGAAGGTAACCTATAAAGCCATATAGAGCAGTTATTGTAATTATCAAGATACTATACATAATAATAGCTATTTACTCTCATACATGTTGTGGTCTTGTTAATGCCATTTGCATTCTACAGGAGTTCTGCATTTTCTTTCTACTCCCTTTCAATGTACTCTAGAGAAGAGCTATATATTAGGGTTAAAAAGCTGGATTTTGCAGAAGACTGATGATTTGTGATTGCTGAATTAGGCACTTTGCAGTTGGCAACTGCTTTCTTGTATGTCTTGGGGCAGGAGTAGTAACTTTCCACTGCCTTTTAGCCATGCTGAGGAAGGAGCTTTGAGACTTTTAGGCTTGTTGACTTGATTTTGCCCTCCACAAAAAGCCTAAGTATAGAGGTAGCAACACCTTTGGTTGGTATTGCCGTTGGCTTGGTTGCATTACTGTTCATCACAAACATTAGCATTGTGCAGCATGAATGCAGTCACTGTGCACAAGGTTACTGGTAGAACAAACTTATGTCTGTGGAGGGCAGAAGACAGATCTTGGAAGTAAGAGGGCAAAGAATCTGTATTCTTGATTTGGAAAGTGAATGTGCAAGTAATATTGTCCTTCCACAGTTTTGAAAGTCTCTTGAGCTGAGGAGAATAAAAGCCAATTGGATGCTATTGGACATCTCTATTACTCTCTCCATAGCCTAACGCTCTTTTTCTACCTCTTTTCTTCCTTCCATTGTCACGCTGTCTTCTGAGAAGAAGACGCTGGCGGTTCTGTCTTCAGGAGTGGATTTCCCTTTCCAATGCCCTACACATAGTGTAGTCAATCTCATTTGTAATCTTAAAAATAATACACAAATGTTACCTTTTTTTGAGCCAAACAAACTCTGAACTTGAATGCAACTGATGATTTTTTAAATAAAAAGGGAGCTAACCTAATTCCAGTCTTGACTCATTTATACTTTGTAGGGGAGTAATCTCCAATTAATTACTTAATAAATATTTTTTAATTTACAAGACCAGATTGTGAGCACCATATTCTAAAGCTAGTATGTTGTGGAGCAGCTATTCACAAGAAAGGTGAATAAGTATCGAATTACAGATTTTTTTTCTACATTAGCAATATGACCATATGTGCTTTTGAATAGCTCCAGATGGAACACTGATCATTTATAATTCATTATTTTGGACAGAATTTGTTCAGAATTCCTTATTTAAAAAAAAAAAAAAAA